>JBBBDQ010029369.1:5077500-5517500 GCA_037127315.1 Ascarosepion bandense | reverse complement strand
GGAATAATAACATCGTAGTAATTGTACATTCACATTAGTTTCGTAATACATGCGTTTCTAATTTTTCTCTTTACACACACACACACACACACACACACACACACACACATATATATATATATATATATATATATATATATATATATAGGATAAGTAGTTTTGTAACAATTACTGGTCTAGTCTTTTTTTCTAAGTGAATAATAACATAAACTGCAGACAGATTCCCGAGCTGATGTTTAGTAATTAACAATGTTTGTTTAATTATGTCTTACTACTTTTGTCCCATTTCTACACGGGATTCAAAATAATCAGCTCTCTTGAATAAGCACTCCAGGGTGAATAAAGGAATATATTTGAGAAACGAAAGGGGGTGCTTATCAAGGACAGAGAGAGAGAGAGAGAGAGAGAGAGAGAGAGAGAGAGAGAGAGAGAGAGAGAGGGAGCAATAAAAGCACGGGAATCAAAAAGGCAGAAGATGACAATAGACAGTGCATTTAAATTTTTGAAGATCAAAATTGGCTGGCAAGTAAGAAACCAGAAGAGACTTCAATAAGCGAGAAGTGCAAGGGAAGAAGCTGTTAACATGGAAGTTGCAGTTACCTCTATCCATTTCAACTGTAAAACGATGAGGCGTTGCCATTAACCTAGTGTTGTGCTTAAATTCATAAAATCAAATTCATAAAAATTGTAAGGATCGCTTATCAGTCTTCTCCAAACATCTATGCATTTTGTTAACTCCCGAAAGCTCTGTAGATCTTACAAGATTTCTAAAATTTTGAAATTTTAGTGTTAGTTTTCTGTCGTTGTTCAATGTGTATACTATAGTTACTCGTCAAATATCCATCAATATTACTGTTCGGTTTGTCATTGATGCCAAAACCATTCTTAAAAATCATTTATCAAGCAAGGCAATAAAACAACTAAGACTGTTTCTTAGAGAATATGAGAAAAGCAACTATTAAAGAGAGTGAACCATAAAAGAATAGGAATTAAGAAGTTAGAAGATAACGATTAACAATGCGTTTAAAGTTTGAAAATGGAAGTTGATTATGAAGTAAGAAGCCGGGAGAGAGTTTCACAAATGAGAAGTGCGAGAGAAGAAATTCTTACCATAGAACTTACGGTTACATCTAGCAATTTCAAATGTAAAACGGCAAGACCTTGTCGCCAATCTACTCCTGTTCTTACGTTTGTAAAGTTTAGGTACCATAGAGAACAATTATCAATGAAAATATTTATAGAAAAGGTGCATGGAAGCTACGTTGCGGTTCTGGGAAAGTGACTGAAGCTGATATGCTAGGTCAAGACTAATAACTTTGCAGATTATACTATAGAAAGTTGAAACAGGGGGTTGAAAAATTGGGGCATATTTGTTTTTTACAATGATGTTCACCCTGTAAAAGCCCAAGAGCCATTCAAGATAGAGGGTTACAGAGTAAGAGTTTGTGGACATATGTAAATAAGGTAACGGTTAATTCTAGACTTGAACATGTTAAGATTATCTTGATCAGATAAACATCCTGTTGGGAGTAGGTTCCACAAAGCAACAGGAAGAAGCTGCTTGAGTGGAACTTCCATCTCAATAATAAAATACAAATGAATGAAGGTGGCTTGCTACATTGTGCGTGGCATGCTGGATTTTGGCCGTCAAGTTTATAACAGGTAGAAGTGAAGAATGTAGTTCTTCTGAACACTTTCCATGTAGATGCCAGAAGAGCATTAAGAGATCGGTACGTTTCGTCTGTGGGAAAAGGGTTATCTGGTGGCAAATATTTAATCACTCACAAAGACGCGTAGAAACACATGGGCTGTATCGAGTTTTGAAAATGAAAATTGAGCAGATTCTGTCCATATATGGTAGCAGTACTCCATTTTTGAGTTGATCTGGCTCTTACAAAGATAGAGGATAATCAGTCAGATACTTACTGGAGCGGTACAGGGAATTAACCATTTTTCCAGTATGGCAGGTCCTGGGCATGACGGTAAACTGCATCCGGCAGCAAGGCTTCTGATTGAGAGGTTATGAGGAGCATGGAACCACCTCTTAATTGCTGTTGTTCCCAGGTACACCCTGATCCGGCGTGGTAGCACCTGTTAAGGTCCCAGCTATGGGCAAATAGTTAACCCCTAAACTGGGGTCAAAACACTATAAAAATATAAAAATAGACGTTTTTTTTTAGAAATATATACATAAAAATAAACTTTAATAGAAAAATATATATTTTTGAAAGAAAAATATTACCAACAATACATTTTTGAAGGAAAACAATTATTACCATAACACATTTTTGAAGGACAAAAATTATTGCCATAATACATTTTTGAAGGAAAAAATTATTACCAGCAATACATATTTGAATACAAAACTAGAAAACATTTTCAGTTTCTAAAATAAAAAAAAATTCATCAAAATCTGATTAAATCAACCTTTTCACTATAACCGAACATTAAAAAAAAATATTTTAAAACCTTACCTTTTTGGTATTAAATAACTCACAGCGCTTGATCTGCCGTTAGACAAAACTCATACCCATACTCCAGACTAATAGGTGGGGTGAAAATCAGCTTTCGAAACATTATTTATCAAGACTCGAACACTGACCAAAAAAGCTAATTAAATAAAAAGCTATCATAGCCACAAGATAGGTCATCAAAAAGATTTACATAATTTTAATCCTGTGTTTCTAACTTAAAACTTTTGAAAATACCAATTTTGCGATTCAGGGTCGTTCTCTTCCATTTGATTGTATTCAATAATTGCCTTTGAGTTACATTTTGAATTAGCACCGTTTCAAATAACAATGTACAGGGAATAAATATATTATTTGCTACATTTTTCCATGTTCTTAAATGTCAGCAAAAACGGTTTTGTCTGGGAATATATTGGTTGCTGGAATAAATAGAATAGAAAAATACAACGGCATGCATGATATATAAACCATAATGTCACGTATAGAATCTTTATTTCCTCTAATGGTTACATTTAAAACGAGTAGAATTTATTCAACAAGTACGTCAACACTTTTATTCACTCAAATTACGTATATTACAAGAAGTTTTTATTATACCAATATGTTTAAACATTCATTACTAATGTTTACATTTTTTGTGGTGCAGTGGATATTAGCTCGGAACGAAAAATCAGAGAGCCGAGTTCGAATTTCAGTTGAATACACTTAGGGTATGCGTTGTGGTGCAGTGGATATCGGCTCGGAACGAGAAATCGGGGAGCCGAGTTCGAATACCAGTTGAATTCGTTTCATTCACTTACGCGCAAATACCCTTGGGAAAGGTATTAATCCGTTTCTTCCTTCCAGTTATGGGTTAAATAATAGGACAGATTGGGTTCTATAGCCTTGGTCGACAACCAGTCTACCGCAGAAAGCAATGGCAACCTACTGCGGGATAATCTTCTGCCCAGTCAGTCATGACTGTTTAGAGACATGGCCGCCCAAGCGTGTATCACGTATGGCACATAACTGACAGCTATGAGTCAATTAACAGGACAGACTGGGTTCTATAGCCTTGGTTGGTAACAAGTCTACCGCAGAATGTAATGGCAACCTACTACAGGAAAATCTTCTACCCAGTTAGTCATGTCTATTTTGAGACCTGATCGCATAATCGTGTATCACGTATGGTACTCTTAACTTACATATATAACGAATAGGATTTATCAAACAAATACGTCAAAAATGTTATTCTTGCTAAAGGTTACACGCATAACAAGTAAAATTAATTAAACAAATGTATCAATACTTTCGTTCAATCTAATGATTACAGCATAGGATTTATTAAATAAATATGTTTAAGTATTCATTCCCTCTCAATACGTTTACACATCTATTCCCTCTTATAATTCAAACTTATTTATAAATGGAACTTTGTCTGTGTGTGTGTCTGTGTCTGTGTGTGTCCGTTACCTATAGACTACGAAACGGCTGAACCGATTTTCTTGAAAATTTACACAGTTATACTATAAGCGTTTGCGAGTGTTCTTGTTTTGTGTCGAGGTACCTCCGATAAATATCGAAAATCGATAATTGAAAAAATCGGGTTATAGAAGGAGTCGTTCGATTTTAATCAAATTTGGTACACTCATAGACAAAGACATAAGAAACGATATTCAGAAGTTTCAATGTTGCAGTTCTTACAATAGTGCAGAAAATCGATAATATATATATAAAAAGCAAGATGTTTGTGTGTGTGTCTGTTTATCTGCCTGTATGCCTGTATTTTTTCAGCCCTTTTATTTTAGTTTTTGCTTCAGCTTTGGCTCTAAGTAGGTATAATTGTAGTTCTTAGTCTCAGCCATGATACCATTTATCCAGAGGACTTACTTAGCCTTCAAAATTCAGTTTACGACGAAAAAAACTTATTTGATATCGATAGCAGGAATCAAAATTTGACTTACATCCATTCATTTTTCTTTCAGTCTACGGTTTCGCTTTAACTGGAAACAACTATTGCTTTTTAGTCTTTCATGCCAACGTCCAAAGAGTCTGAGCTCCAGGACCATGGATTAGTTTTAAAGCTTTCATTACACCTGAGCAACGCCGGGCTACACTGCTAGTTAAATATATAACGAATATGATTTATTAGTCAAATATTTTTAAGCATTAATTAACTCTAATGATTACATACACGAGTAGAAGTAATTAAATAAATACTTTAATTCCCTGTTATGATCATGTATATAACGTGTTGGGTTTATTAAACTAATCTTATTACATATAGAAGAAATTATTGCAAATAATACGTGTTGGAAATGAAACTACAAAACCTCCTACAGAAGGTAGCTAAAGAAAGCAAAAAGAAAGGACTAAACATAAACCACAAGAAAACTGAATGCATGAATCAGTAAAAAGAGGAGCCCAGAATGACAACTACAAGACGAGGATACTGAAACCAAGCAGGTACAGAAGTTTAAATACCTGGGAAGTATTCTCACAGAGGACGGAAAGTGTGACACTGAGATCCGAAGGCGTATTGGCATGGCTAAGGATGCATTCCAAAAGCTGAGATGAGTATTGAGAGACAGGAAAGAGAGTGTTGGATTGTTATGTGATGAAATTATTCATCATTCAACATGGCAGCGAATGATAACTTTATCAAAGATGAAGGAAAAACTTGAAGCAACCGAAATATGGTTCTACAGAAGGATGTTGAGGATATCAGGGACCGAACATGCTAGCGACAACGAACATGCTAGCAACAAAGGAAACTATTGATTAACACCAGAAAAAGACAGTTTCTGGGATATATAATGAGGAAGGAGGACTTCGAGAATCTGCTACTCACAGGACAACTAGAGACAAGGGAAAGCAACGCATATCGTATTTGTTGTGATTGAGCAAATGGATAGCAGAGTGGGGTTTGAGAGGAGAAAGGGTGTTAAGAGCTACAAGGGATAGGGAGATATGGCGGGCCATGATCTCTTGAAGGGACACAGCCCATAGAAGAAGATAGTGATATGAAAAGTTTTCATCGCTTTTCATATCACTCCCCACTGACTTTACAGCTACTTCACATTGATTCTGTTCATTTTCATGTATAAACTGGTTATTGAATGTGAAAACAATATGAGAAAAAGATAAAAAAATATTATTAATGAATGAAAATAATAAAAGAACAGGAATTAAGAAGGCAAAAGATAACGACTGCCATTGCATTTAAATTTTTGAAGATGAAAGTTGACTGGAAAGTAAGGAGCCGGAAGAGAGTTCCACAAGCTAGAGAAGAAACTGTTAGCATAGGACTTATGATAATGAGAAAAAGAAAACATAATTAAGGAGAGAGAACAATAAAAGAATAAGAAGACAGAAGATAACGATTGACGTTGCATTTAAATTTTTGAAGATGAAAGTTGACTGGAAAGCAAGAAGTCGGAAGAGAGTTCCACAAACAAGAAGTACGAGAGAATAAACTGTTAGCATGGAACTTGCGGTTACATCTAGCAATTTTAACTTTAAAAAAATTAGACCTCGCTGTCAATATAGTATTGTGCTATTCGTAATGTCAAAGTACCAAAGAGGAAAGCTTATCAGAACAAATGCAATGAAGATATTTATGGAAAATAAACAAGGGAGTTACATTACGGTAGTGAGAAAGTGACCAAAGCCGAAATGCCAAGTCAGGATCACTAACATTGCAGATTCTTGTTTGAATTTTATCAAGTATCTCTGAATACATAGCAGAAGCATCATACTGGATATGACAGTAATATTCAATGCATGAACAAATGGTAGACTTATAAATGTATAAAATAGATTCTTGCGAAAAAAAATTAAAGACGTCTATCACAACATAGCGAACCAACTTTCCAAGAAACAGAACTAGCAATTGATTCAATTTAGTCTATTCAGTTCATACTAGTGGAAACGTCAACCCGAGAAGGCTCAATGAGGCACTCTCCTGGAGGTTAGCATCAGCCATGCTGATTGAAGGCAAAAAGATTAAGATCATTAAAAGAGAAGAGTTTCATTTTGGAGGCGTTAAAATAATAAAAATAGATAAGCATTTATTTCCCCATTTAACAAAAGATACCATTTTTTGGGATCAGCTTTCAATTTGACCATATCAGACCAATCAGACTTACCATTAAGTTAGGAGTAAATAGTTGTGTCATCAGTAGAGATAAAAAGTTGTTGAAAACTAGTAAATAACAAAAATTAAAGAGTAAATGAAATAGTAATACACCGAAGTCCGAAGTGGAATAGTGAAAGATGATTTTATATAAAGATTCGTTAGAAAAAAAAAAAGAAGAGTACTGGGCTGTAATGTAATATCGGTCTTTCTATATGAGAATGATTGCTGAACAATTCCGTCACAGAAAAAGAAGAGACTTGAGGCGGCAGAAATGTGGTTCTACAGAAGGATGCTGAGAATATCATGGACTGGATATAAGAGGGCTAGAGGAGGAGAAATAATTTGTGTAAATGGCTGACAGAATAGGGATTAGAAGAAATAGCAAAAAGAAAAAAAGCATTGCTAGAAGTTATAAAAAAGCAAGTTGTAAAGAGCCATTTTCGCCTATGTCCTGAAGGGACACGGCACAGAGAAGAAGAAGAAGAAGAAGAAGAAGAAGAAGAAGAAGAATGACTTGAACGCCTCCCCGGAGTTTATATAAAGTTAATCTTTACGATTCAGCAACTTCGTTTAGACTTCAGGAACACCCGATGAGATTAAAAAAAAGTTACAAACATTTTTTGAAAAAGAAGTTTAAAATAGGGCAGTGGGAAAGATACCACTTGTTTTCTTTGTGATAAGAAGAACTGTATAAGATGTTTAAAGAGGTTATATAATCACCACCCCCAACACCCACATTCTAAAAAACAAAAAACAAAAAAACAAAAACAAAACAAACAAAAAACAAACTCCAGGCACTATTGAAATGCAAATGAGATAAAGTAGTTAAAGCAAATCAAAAGCTTATTTAGGTGAACTCATATCGTGAATAAATGCTAAGTCGTCTTTTATGATGTCATCAGATACACTGGAGCCTAGAGTCTGAAAGAAATAATTAGTCTGGAGTCATTCATTTCGTGATTTACGATTTTCGTATAAAATTTTTTTTTTTTTAAACGTCTATGTCTACTTCATTTTTACACATTTCTTTTCAGCATTTTCGTGGCTTAAATTCCTCTGTTTGTGAATACGCACCCCTTACCTTAGGT
The DNA here is from genome assembly GCA_037127315.1 of Ascarosepion bandense. Taxonomy (NCBI): domain Eukaryota; kingdom Metazoa; phylum Mollusca; class Cephalopoda; order Sepiida; family Sepiidae; genus Ascarosepion; species Ascarosepion bandense. The sequence continues at coordinate 5,509,824 of JBBBDQ010029369.1, read as the reverse complement.
TACGAAATTCTAAGAAAAAAATAAAAAAATTCATGCATGATACTTAACAACTTTTTTATATTTGTAGATATGTGGGGATAGTCTAATTGATACCGGCACAGTAAATGCAATCGGAGAGTTGAGTTCCATTTCTGATTTAGTCTGTTGCATTTACTTTCCCACAAATAACCTTGGGAAAGGCATGGATTTAAATAACAGGGTAGACTGGAGAATCTAACGTTGGGTGGCAAGCAGTATAAGAGAAATTTGAATTTCGAACAGTGGAGAAGGTAACGGAAAATCAATCCGTTATATTTCCCATCAAGGCACTTGACAGATGCTAAAGAAAAGGAATCTGTGGCGAGCCAAGATCGAGTACTCATTAAAAACATTGCATTTTTCTTTTTTAAAGTTGAAAAATTTAATCTAGATTTCACATTTTCTAAAATTTTTATTCGGTTTGTATCAACTACAAATAATCTTTATATACAACCATTTTTTAAAAATAATAAATTGTTTATAGGTATCACAAAATCGCAAGGTGGCTAAGCAACTCACGCATACACAAATACACATAGAATGAAAAAAAAATGAAAACTATAAAATTGAAAAAACTTAATAAATACGTTGTTTTATGCCGTACTAGCAGTATAGCCCGGCGTTGCTCGGGTGTAATGAAAGCTTTAAAACTAATCCATGGTCCTGGAGCTCAGACTCTTTGGACATTGGCACAAAAGACTAAAAAGCAATAGTTGTTTCCAGTTAAACCGTAGACTGAAAGAAAAATGAATGGATGTAAGTCAAATTTTGATTTCCTGGTATCGATATCAAATAAGTTTTTTTCGTCGTAAATTGAATTTTGAAGGCTAAATAAGTTCTCTGATTAAATGGTATCATGGCTGAGACTAAGAATTACAATTATATCTACTTAAAGCCAAACCCGAAGCAAAAACTAAAATAAAAGGGCTGAAAAAATACAGACATACAGGCAGATAAACAGACACACACACAAACATCTTGCCATATATATATATATATATATATATATATATATATATATATATATTATCGATTTTCTGCACTATTGTAAGAAATGCAACATTGAAACTTCTGAATATCGTTTCTTATGTCTTTGTCTATGAGTGTATCAAATTTAATTAAAATCGGACTACCCCTTCTGTTACCCGATTTTTTCGATTATCGATTTCGATATTTATCGGGGGTACCTCGACACAAAACCTAGCTAAGAACACTCGCAGACGCTTATAGTACAACTGTGCAAATTTTCAAGAAAATCGGTTTAGCCGTTTCGGAGTCTATAGGTAACGGACACACACACACACACACACACACACACACACACAGTTCCATTTATAAATAAGTTTAGATTAGATTCAAGAATCTTACCAATTCTACTAGTTTAGTAACATTGAAATATATTTCTTACCTATTTATTTAACCATTCAAAAAAACTAAGCACCCATTTAAAAAATTCGAGTATTTGTTTTAAAATTAAGAAACCCAAGTACTGGTGAAAATATTGAGTTGTTTATAAAAAGAATCAGTGCAATTATATATAATAGAATTTTTTGTAGCACGGGTCAGTATTCAGTATTGTTGAAATCGCTCACATTCTTGTCGACATTTCCAAGCTCTACGTATTGATCAATTCCGTAAACCAATCGATGAAATGTGAATAAACTTTGGAAAAATGCTCTGACAAAAACCCTATTTTGCGGTTCAATAATTTCTTTAATTTAATTTAATTTTATATTTGAGCAAAACTTTTTAAGAACATTTCTTTTTTGTTTTTCCTGTTTAACAGCAAAAAGGAGTTCTTAATCTTGAGCATGAAACATACATCTGGCAATGCGTAAATATTTCTGGAGCCGAATTCTAACTTTTTGAAGGGTCTGGCCTTGTGATTTGTTTAAAGTTCTCTCAAACGCAAAGCAAACCGGAAACTGCATTCTTGAAACTTAAAGAAAAGATATGCAAAAAACATTATGGCATTTCTACTAAATGATTATCTGATATTTGGATTATTATTTCTTTAAATAGTGTGAATATGTTAAAGAATTAAACTTTATTTTTTTCAAAAAATGAATGAAAATGTATTGTATTAAGCTACGGACCCCAGTAAAGCCAACTGTACATTGTACCTCCTTACTTGTTTGCCTCCACAAAATTTGGTTTCGATTGGTCAATATATGGTTGGTCATAGAATTTTATATATGGAATCTTTTGAAAGACAAAATTTAGGTGCTATTTAGATCAAATTCACAGGCACATTCAGCCAGTATGCAACAAGTACAGAAAGAAAATAAACTGACACTAGAGGGAACAAACTAGTAAACAAACATACCTTCTAGTGGCTTCTTACATACGAAGAAAGTACTAGAGGCAATAGAAACGAAGAAAAAGTACACAACGCTTACATACTATTGGTAATCCTATATACATAATATCAGTCCTCCTAAATAGCAGTGAATTCTGGGCAATCTAGTTACAGATGAAGAAGAGACTTGAAGCAACAGAAAAAAAGAGTACCGAACTGTTACGTAATATCAGTCCTCCTATATGGCAGTGAATGCTGGACAATTTCCACACAGATGAAGAAGAGACTTGAAGCAACATAAATGAGATACTACAAACGGACAGTGAGGATCCTATGGACCGAGTTTGTGTGTAACCACGAAGTTTTAGGGAAAGTGGAAACAAAAAGACACTTATACGTAGCATCATAAAACAATATTTGACGGCCTGGAGAATTTGATATTCGCAGTACAGATTGAAAGCAAGAGGGACATAGGAAAACAGCGCATAACCTGTCAAACGAGCTTAAGTTAATGGATGGTAGAACAAGGTTTAGGGGAAATAATAAAAAAAACAAATTTTTAACAACTACAAAGGACAGGAACTTATGGAAGGTCATGATCAACAACATCCTGAAAGAAGACGACATATAGGAGATTACTTCAAACATTATTATTATTATTTTTTATTTATCACTGTGTACCATATATACAGGGTGCGATGGATAAAACGTCGTGCAAATCATGTAAAAATATAAATAACACTGATATTTCATTTTAACAGATATATTTACCAAAATTACAAAAAATATCTTGAAATACTAAAGCGTAAATTTATTCAATAAAATCGCCATTGGCTTCAGCCACGTTCTCCAGACTATTTCGGAATCTCTTCAAACTCTTCTGGACGGTCTCTTTGTTTAAGTTGGTGAATGCTGCCATAATCCTTGCCTTCATTTCATCCTTGATGTTACAAGGGGTTTTGTTAGTCTCTTCCGCAACTGAAGCCGACATATAATAATCAAGGGGATTGCCGTCTGGATAGTTAGGTGATCAAAGTAAGGGGTTATATGACTGCAGAAAGTGACTGACAGCCATGACTGTGTTTTCCTGCTTGTGTGGCATAGTACATAGTTATTTTGCTAGACATAGGTACTTCAAACAGTTACCCTGTTGACCGAGGGCGGCAACTACCACTTGAAGGCTCTTTATTCAGGCCTCCGTGTTTAGTCTGAGGTCCTCACCAACAAATTCTGAGCTGCCGTACCTCCGTAATCACCATTAAATTCATTCGAATTCGCTGCACTAACATAATATCGACACTCAAACACTCTTAAATGTTTGTATTGGAACGTCCGGAGTGAATTCCAAGCAGTAGAGGATGCCATTTACAAATTTCTGACATAGCAAATTGCGTCATGGGGTCTTTTTTCATACAGATAGTGCCCAACTGACCCTACTATACTGTGCAGTCACCAAAATCGAAAACAAACAACCAAAATGCGCGAAATTAAAAAAATTAAATGGCGATATTTACCCATCGCACCCACCTCTCTCTCTCTCTCTCTCTCTCTCTCTCTCTATATATATATATATATATATATATATGCGTGATAGATAAAGAACAAATAGGAAACATTCATCTAATACGCTTCCATTTTATTATAGAAACAGATTTTTTCTTTTTCTTTTCTTCTTTTTTTCTTAGCTTACTTACCTGTCAACCACCCCTTCTCCACTTTTACTTTCTTCTTTTTTACTTCCTTCCTTTTTCTTTTATTCTTCCTCCTTCCATTTCTTTCGACCAGACAAGGCTAAATTTCAGCTTTTAACTCTCGATTCAGTCAAGAAGTAGGGGTTTTCAAAAAATCTAAAAATAAAAATAGACATAGATTTCTGTCTGCTTTCTTATTAATCCCACCCCTTTAATTTTCTGTGATTAAATTTTTTTCTGAACTTCCACCGTTAAAATATCTTTGTTCATTTTGTTATCTGGCTTTTTGTAATAAATTCGTTGCTGATGACGCAAGAAATTTCTCGTAGAAATGGCCATTCAGCAAATTTGAACATCGGAATTTGTTTTATTTTATATATGTATATATATATTTTATAAGCATATAGGCATTATATGACTAAACAAAAATTTTCTTGTTTCAGAATAATACTGTCCTTCTTCAGGGGATATGTTAAAATAAATGTTGAAAATATATATATATATATATATATATATATATATATATATAGATATAGATATAGATATGTGTGTGTAAATAATTAAGAGAGAATATATCTGTAAAACAACTATGAGTAAAGACAAAAGGAAAACTTATCTTAATCGAGACGTTTCGTCCTTTGGGGGCCTTTACTAAGGCAGATGACGAAACGTGTCGGCTAAGATAAGGTTTAATTTTTTATTTTTGCATTTTGTTTTTATTCTGATTTATTCTCTCAGTAATTTTTACACACACAGACATACATATAACGGGTTGCAAAGAATGACTTTGAAACTGGTACTGTTCGAGGTTACGCTAAAAATCAAAGATATATTGAAAGAATATGACTTTGGTAAATGAATTCACTTCTCCGTTTTGTATTTGCAAATCGATCGATAACATTGTTGTGTAATTTATCAGCACCACGCACTACATTTATCTTATTCAAATAGAAGAATCCCTCCATTACCTCTCATCTTTCTTTCACTCAGTTCTTCCATTTTCTGTGTACCTGTGCACTAAACCCGTCTAGGAGTGGTAAATGAAAGTAGACGCCATCTTTACTCTACTGAATGAACGCCTTGGCGCCTTGTCGAGAGTCCGGATAAGAGATTAAAAATGACGAAACAATGTATTGACCTTCGATATGTATTGAACGATGCGCTTTCGCACAGAGACCGTAATTAAAGTCTGCTCAGCGTAGTTTGTGAATAAACCACTGCTGAACTGTGTAGATATTGAACAAACAGAAATCTCTTTGAACGTCTGAAAGCGTCTGCATCAGGAATTAGTTAGCTAATCCTAACCAACAGGCTTACTCAGATACAAGCAGCCAAACATTATATATATATATATATTTGTCATCCCCATACAAGCCGGTTTCGCTGTAACCCAGCTCATCAGTGTGGCTAGACAGTGTGTCATATATAAGCGGTGTATACACACGCCAGTCACCGAAAGAACTCAATTTCTTGCTGAAGAGTAATGCATAAATATCAAAAGTGGCAAATGTTTTTTTTTTTAAATTTTCCTCTCTAGAGAGCTGAATCGTAATGAGAGCATAATATATTCGTCATCAACATACAAGCCTGTTTTGCTGTATATAATTTATGAATTCAAATGTCCTTTAAGGAACTACGTCCCTGATCAAATCGAATTTATGAATAATTATATTAGACATATCCCTACATGCTTATCAAGAAGATACATGTTACATCTCTCTGACCATAGATCAATTAGGAGTCATTTAAACGGGCATGAAACCCTACATCAGCAACCTACTCGTAGAAACCTACTCGCAGAAATTATAAGAGCTTCCTGTACATGTAAATAGGCTAAAAATAATAGGAGTGTTAATAAAAATAATAAAAAGCCAACAGTAAACAGCATTAGCTATGAACATGACCACAATGTGCTGATCGTGTTTGGAAAATAATAATAATAATGATGATAATAATTCCTATGACTTCAGATAAATATAAAAGATCTACACATTCAATAACTTGGAATTATTTCGAACTATTGTTCTCATCTTGGTTTATATATATGCCATTATAGACACAACGTTTCGTCCAAGTACCCTCTGGTGCCCATTGATTGGCTGATCTGAATTATCTTGTTGATTATTGCAAAATGATGATGGTGACGACAAGGTACTTGGTCGAAACATTATGTCTATTATAACATCTATATCAGCCAAGACGAGAGCAATAGTTCGAAATGATTCCAAAATACTGAAAATTATTCATCTAAAAAATAAATACAAAATCTACATATTCAATTGAAAATTAAAATGCAAGATCATCCTTGAAAATGACAAGTACTGCCTTCTCAACAACTGAAATCAAGAGGTGGTTAGAAATAAAAATTAAGGCAAGTCTTTGTGGGCTAATGATTATATTGTAATTCTCTGGATATATATATATATATATATATATATATATATATATATATATATATTTTTTTTTTTATAAAATTATTATTTATGATTTTTCTCGCTTTGATTAAGAAGCACTTTCCGGATAATAATCCATTAAGTAAGGTTTCATTTATCAATGTACGATTTTATGAATAAAAATAAAAATAGTATAATTACACTCAAAGGTCCCTTTAAGCCGAATCAAAAATATAAAATGTTTTCTTTCTTTTTTTGTTTTAGAAAAGTATGGGAGACAGAGAAAACTAAGAAAATAATTTTGTAACGATAATGGATACATCAACGGAAATGCAGTCTAGACAGAGGTTTTGATCAACTGACACTTTGGTCGTTAAGATTGAAAGAAGAAATCATGTCTTCCCTGGATATATATCCTTTTTCAGATTTAAAGTGGATTTCTATTCTGATTAGTTAAATTGAAGTCACATAATTTTTTCTGTTTTCCCACATCCATAAATAACAAAAGTATTGTTTCTTATATTCAAATGAAAATAATTTTCACAACAATGAACTAACACTGCCTGATGACGACTTCAACAGTTCGAAACAGAAATTTTCATGTCGCAGTATAAACTATATTAATTTAAAAAAAACAAAAAACAAATTTAATTATATTATGCTCTACAATATTTATTGTATTGAGCACTTTCTAAAAAAAAGTAAACACCGAAATTGTAAAATTGTTGGTTCTTATCACCTGGACACACACACACACACACACACACACACACACACACACACACACACACATATATATATATCACTTAGATGAGCAGTGTTATTTCAGTCATATAGATTTGGAAGTTTTCAGATATTATAGAAAACCATGAACAGTGAAGACATCACAATGTCTCCACGAAATTTCGAAGTCGGCATGAGAGAAATAACACTGCTAAGCTAAGTGACAAACTTCTCCACATTAATTCTATGCACACTTTATCTCTATCTAGATATTGAGCACTTTATGAAAAAAAACCTTGCCTGAAATGCCTTTCTCCCGGCAAACTACTGAAAAAAACAGCAATTTTGGCACTAAATTATCACTACAATTTAACACTATATATATATTTATATATATATATATATATATATATATATATATATATAAGTAATAATTACGTTACTTTTGTCATTGTTCCATTATTATTTGATTCCGTTTACATTCAACAGCGGATAGATCCCGCTAACATCTGACGTGACCGCTTTTATCCTGACATTCATCTAAACAAAGCGACTGTTAGCAAGTTTTGGAGGCCATACTCACGACCGGAAGCAACAGTTTTTACGGTAATACCAGCTAATGATAGGCATATCACTATACAGAGGTGATGTTTGTAATAGATACTGCTGACTTTGAAATATCTCTTGTAAAGCAACGTTCTGAATCATTAAATAAGTATAATAAGAATAAATTGTGGATAAACGGGTAAACAAATCTGACGCGAGAATATTGAACGAAGTTGGCACTGGAACTGGATGTCGTTTTTTCATAGAGTGATCTAAATTTACGAAGTACATGCTTCGAAACTATTTGTTTAGATTTGGAACTGATAAATCTACCTTATGAATATCATTTAAAAGCAACTTTTTTTTTCATGTAATGTCTCTGTAGAATGTTGTCGATCGCATCTCCCCACGAGTTCCTATGCTTTGTAGCTCTAAGTAGTGGTTAGCTTGTACCGATCTTTTTGGGTAGGTTACTTGGTGTACGTTGTGATGCAGTGGATATCAGTTCGAAACGAGAAGTCGGAGAGCCGAGATCAATTTCCAGTTGAATTCCTTGCATTCACTTAAGTGCAAATACCCTTGGGATGATTATTAATCTGTCTTTTCTCCCTTCCAGCTATGGGTTAAATGGCAGAACAGATTGGGTCCTATAGCCTTGGTTGGCAACCTGTCTACCGCAGAAAGCAATGGCAACCTACTGCGGAAAAATATTCTGCCGAATGAGTCATGTCACTTCGAGACATAATCGTCCATGCCTGTATCACGTATGGTACTTAACTGATTCACTTGACGTTTACCTCTGCCTATTTTACCTTTAATATGTCCTGTGAGTGTCAAATTCTTCAAGCATTTCACTCATTAAGTGTCCCAGAAATTTCAATTTTCTCCTGATTCTTACAATAAGTGTTCATTTTGTTGCTGTTTCGTTTCTAGTTTTCGCTTGATCGGTAAGATAATGGTATCGTTAGAAAGGAAGATTGATATTACATAGCTGTTCAGAACTCTTTTCATAATGCTTTGTTTAATTTTTGGACGGCATCTCTCATTATTTCAATGTGTCTTCGGATTTCTGTGTCCCATATGATCTTATACTTTTCAGTTATATTGCAATATTACACTTACAGTTTCCTTCATTATACAACCTAGTGTAAATTAATTGTGCATGTTTCAGGTCTCTCTTGCAAACGTCCTTGAAACCTAGGGTAGTGCGGCCTACCGGACGGTGTCCCGTGACCAGTCCACCATACATAATATCATGCCATACGGCTATCATTCATATGATGTACTTGACGCGTACTACTATGTGGAATAGTTCATGGCTGAGCAGTCTAAGAAGCCTTAAATTAATTGGTGGTTTCCTCTATGTTGTTAGAGGTCGCAGGTTCGAATCCTGCTGAAAGTCCACATTACGGTAACAATATTTAACTAAAATAATCAGTCCGATAGAAGTATACTTTTTTATTATTAAAAACAGAATATCTACTCAAATACGAGTATCGATTAAAAATAATGTTTAAACAAATAATTTAAATATATATATTAGTAAAATAATATTTTTTATAAATATTGCGAAATTCTAAAAATTAAATAATTCTATTGCATATATGCAGTTTCAAGTTCTTAAAAAAATTAAGTTAATAGCCTTTTAGGTTTCCTCCACGTGAATAATAGATGCTTGGGTGGGGTATGATAAATAAAGAAAAAGAAAAAGAATTGGGAACCTTTGATCTCAGGATCGTTATATCCAGTTGTTACTTTAAAGACTTAAAATGGTGGTGGGCTAAGAAAAAAAGATCAATTCAATAAACAAAATGTATAAGTGTTTAAAATTTTTCTCCGTCAGGTTTGTATTTCGGGATTTGAACACGAGGCTTCCTACGTTCTCGTATCTAGTACAACCTCCTCGGGGTGATTAATACAATCGAACATTCTTTAGAAAAGCAGGCGTAAAATAATATAAAAAAGAAAGATATTAAAAGTCACAGCATATAATATAAACAGAGATAACGACTTCTATCGTTGTTTCAAAAGACAGTCTGTTTTTCAAGGGAATGAAAAGTTATTAACCAATGCGCATCTCTGACAAAGATATTTTACATATCAACTTTTTAATTCCTGCTTTTTTTCTTGTTTAGTTAAATCTTCCGACTGAATGGCATATTCTCCGACGAAAGACTTATCGCCGGCATCAAATAAGTATTTGCTTATAAATGTCAAGTTACGACAAAAACAGCATTTGACCGGGCCTAATGAGTTTAAGTTGTTGAATGATAAAATAAACACGTCAATAGAAAATGTATGCAGGCTTCTTTTTTTGACGGCGTTAACATTTCAGTTGAACGATTTGATTGTGAAAGAAAAAAAATATCTCAGGTATATCTCGACGCTACTCAAAACAGTAGCGCAGTTTTTGATTCGTGCTAAAGATTAACTTGTTAATTAGGAAATGAGTAGAAATAGATTAAAGCAGTTTTACAGAAAAGGTTTGTCTGAAAAAAAAAAAGTTTATTTTCGTTGGCTTTCATTTAAATGTTTTTAATGTTCAAAATGGTAACTGTGATTTTTGTGTTCTAGCTGATGTAAGGAGTCTAGATTTAGAAGTTGTCGCCTGGCATTAAGAGGACTTTCACTAAATGTCTTATTAAATGTGTGGTCTATGTATTGTAAATCTTTTAGTCAGATAGTTTGTGAATATTGGAATTGAAATAAAAAAATCATAAGAATTCTGGAATTTTTTGCTTTGTTTCGGAGGTTAGAAGAGTATTTCTATGCTAATGTTACATGTGTCCTTTTAGCGTATTCATTTAAATAACAACAGGAACGCCAAATGCCCGACTTAAAATCTATTTTTAGACATTCTAGAATTAAACAAGAATTTAAGCTCGGTAATAAATCGCTAAAAAACAGTATAGTATGAATAAAAATGGTCCCAAACTTGATAAAAACGAACTTTTTCTATCAAAATGTCTATTTTATTATTAAGAGGAAAGATCAAAGTAATTTTTAATTATTTAAAAATTATTTTAATCCCTTCTAGCATGTTTGAAATTTTGACAGAAAATCTTGTTTTGATTTGAGTTAGTGGATAACCAAAACGTTGACTGTTTACAATGGAAAACGTAATGATGACATAACTCGCCTTTTTTCGGTGACAAACACCTTAATTTAGAAATTCACGCAAAAATCAAATAATTGTCGGATTTTAATGAAACTTTCAGGACTCATTAAAACTTAAATAAAATTATTTTTAAAATTATTATTTTTTAAAAGACTTGGTAAAAATATTTTTTATTTACCTCTGTTTTCCCCCATCCGCGTAAATTCATGAAATTTTAATAAATTTTACATTGTTGCGGTCTATAATTTTATTAGTTAAACACAGGACTCACTGGGAATATAAATCATCTATTTTTTAAAAGTTTTGTTCCTGTGTCCAAAAATCTGCTCCGAAGAGTAAAAATATGTTTTTAAAATCATCAATGATTTGTTGTGGTTAGATTCTTAGTTAAGAATTGATGATTATATTGTCTATCGAAAATTGAAAAGTTTAATAAAAATCGTTTTGCCGCTATATTTTTAAAATAATTAAAACATTTTTTTTATGTAGTTGAAGTATTTTTTGTATGGTAATTTATATGTGCAAGTTAAAAGGTCAGAGTTTCCTCTCTTACTCGAAAAAAATTGTACAATTTTGTCTTTTAAACACCATATACTTTTATTTCTAATCAGCCACCTATTAACACGTTCTTGATTTACGGCAGACAGGTCAATAAGTTCAAATCTGTGATTAAGAAATAGTTTTATTCTAAATTTCACGCCATAAATAAGTAATACCTGTGTAAATCAGATTAATTTAATATAAAATTTGCTAATTTTCCAAAAATAATGTGTCACAGATGTATATTTTATTTTTGCAAGAGTTTTAAAGCCGAGAATTAACTTTTGTTTAAAAATGTTAAAATCACCCAAAAATGACAGCAAAATTCAAAAATTGAAATAAAAATATCAAACTTTTATAATCCAATCAATATAATTTCTGTTTGAAATATACCAGAGTATTTTGCTTTCTGGAAATAGTAAATTTAATAATTTAGCTTTTCATTAAAACTAAAATAAAAGTTACAAGAAAACTTTTTCATTTCTAAAAATTCAGTTTAAAAGTTAGATATCGAAAATAAGTAGTGGTACCTAATTTAGGCTTACTCAAAGAATACTGTTTCCACAGAAGCCTTCTACAAGCTACCTACAACCCTAAACGCGCCAAGCAACTAGTCCAAGTTTATCAGATCTCTTACGCTAATATAACACATGTGAAAAAAAAAGAACATAAAAAAAAATCCCTGTAAAAAAAACTTCCACTTCATTTTTTATTTTTCGTCAAGTTGAGAAAAGACAAAGGTATACCAGAAAATTCTAATCGATTTTAAAAATCTTTCTAATCTTCCGTTTGGTCAAAAAGGCCTATTAATATACAATATATATTATTACTCTTATTATCGATAAATGTGTACCCGTGTAGGCAAGAATAACGGTATGTATATATGGAGTATAACTACATTCTATGTAATAACAAGGAGAATATATCATTTATAGAAAAAAAAATGACATTTAATCTAAAAGCTCTAGCAATACAATGTTTGTTGGTATGTACAAAGGGAGGGACTAACATCCTCTGATGTTGAGTTAATTTAATTAATATATCTACTCGATAATTTTCTTTAATCTTAAGTTTAAACATCAACGCACTTTTTAAAATGTTAATAATAGCAGACATACATGTATATAATATTATTAACATATGATTTTATCATTAAATTAAGCGGAAAATGTAACTTAAGATTGTATCATAGTTACTACATTTGCCGGTAAGTCGTTAATTTTAGCCTATATTAAAATTGAAATGTCACAAAAGAAACAAAAACAAAAAAGCACAAAAACAGAGAGAGTAATATACATAGAATTTACAAACGATGGCTTTTATATATAATGTATGATTACAAATTGGTTGTCTTTTCTTTCGAACGTCTTTCACTGGTTTATTGCATATATATATTTTTTTTTGTTCTAAACATATACTGTTAAATAAAACAGACAATGAATGTCTATTATGTTTAATCATGAACCGTTCTAAACATCGTATTTTGGCTTTAATTTCAGGTGAAAATTAAGATGAAGATGGCTCATGTGAGCCGAAAGCTTAGATCCAGCAGAATAAAAAATATCCAAATGCTGGACAATTTTTGTCTTTATATATCTTCAGAGGACACATTGTCGATAAGAAAGATAGAGGAAAGCAAAACACATCCTGCTTAGCGAACTTTCGTGAATGGATGGCGGAGCAGTGTATGAAAGAGATAGTAAAAGGAGAAAAATTATTAAGCGCTACAAAAAACAGGAAATTGTAGAGAACCTTGATCGCTAACATCCTGACGGGATACGTTACATCGAAGAGGAGCCCGAAAAATAAGCATTTTGAAGTACTATCTATCTATCTATCTATCTATCTATCTATCTATCTATCTATCTATCTATCTATCTATCTATCTATCACAGTCGCTTCATATCTATCTATCTATCTATCTATCTATCACAGTCGCTTCCTATCTATCTATCTATCTATCTATCTATCACAGTCGCTTCCTATCTATCTATCTATCTATCTATCTATCTATCTATCTATCTATCTATCACAGTCGCTTCATATCTATCTATCTATCTATCTATCTATCTATCTATCTATCTATCTATCTATCTATCTATCACAGTCGCTTCATATCTATCTATCTATCTATCTATCTATCTATCTATCTATCTATCTATCTATTTTGTTTTTAATCATTACGCACCTAAGCAAGGCGATAATGCCACTAAGACGCAGAGGGTTACTGTAGTAAATGAAAGAAAATGAGAACATGTTGGTGAGGAGTAAACACAATAAAAGAACAGGTTTCGGGAATACTATATATATCTTATTTTTTATTTTTTTACTTACGTTCATATTGCGTTGAAACACCGGTTCTTATACGATCACAAAAGTTAATCAACGTCGAGCCTGGTCAGTACCTAGTTGGGTGACCACTTGGGAATACCAGGTGCGGTAAATTTGGATATGCGGGTGGTGTAATGGATAATGGTTGCTTATTAGGAATCAGAGAGCCGAGTTTCAATTTCAGTCGAGTGCGTTACATTCAGTTTCCTTGGGGAAGATATGAATCCACCTCTTCTCTTCCCAGCAATGGGTTAATTAGTAAGACTTGTAACACTAAATAATAATCTAACAATAAAATACGGTTAAAAATTATTTTTTTTACAGAAGTTAATAATAATAATAATAATCGATGCAAAGAAATTTTACAGGAAAAATCTTTAAAAAAAGAATTGAAGTGACAATCCCCCAAAATGGAAGAGCTTATACAGTTCTGGGAAAAAATATGGGCTTGCCCTAAAGAACATAAAGAAATAAATCGGATTGCGTATGAGATAGAACGAATGAAAAATAAACCAGGAGAGACATGGGCTGGAATCACAGAAGAGGATGTTAAATGTGCACCGAAAAAAGCAGACACCAGGAAATTTCCAGGAAGAGATAAAATTTCTAACTTTTGGCTATATGATTTAAATACAGCACATAAAAATCTAGTCAAAGAAATTCAAGAAATGGTTAACGATCCCACTAAATTTTCTGCATGAATGACCAAATTACCTTTCTTCTACTCAAGAATAGTGACACAAATAACCCGAAAATCTACAGACCAATTACATGCCTTCCCACGACATACAAATTATTGACATCTATATTAACAAAACAGACATATTTCTTCTTGGAAAGAAATGACATACTACCGCTTGAGCAAATAGTGTTCAAACGTGGTTGTTACGGATGTAAGGACCAATTACTTATTAATAGGTTGATCTTGGAAAACTGCTTCAATGAAATTAAAACTCTTAGTACTGCCTGGATAGATTATCGTAATACATTCGATAATGTACCACATTCCTGGATCTTAATGTCTTTAAATATGTACAAGGTCTCACCCGTCATCATCAATTTCATCAAACAATGTATGTCAATATGAAAACAACACTTTACCTCAATCATATAAATGGAAGCTATAAGTCTGGTGAAATAAACATCAACAGAGGTATATTTCAAGGTAACTCTTTGTCCCCCTTACTTTTTTGCATATCAGTAATAGCATTAAGTAGTCAACTTAACAAAATAAAATGTAGTCATAAAATAGCTCAAAAGAAAATAAGCGTTCTATTTTAGATGGATGACTTAAAGTTGTATGCTAAGAATAACAATGAGCTGGAAGATCTTCTGCAAACTGTAAAATGCTTCAGTGAAGACAATGGAATGAAATTCAATTTGAATAAATGTGCTAAAACTACAGTTTTACGAGGATCGCTAAAACAAACATCCTCAATTAGCTTAGACCTTGCTGTAACAATAAAAGATTTAGAGCCAGAAGAAGCTTATATGTACCTAGGGGTAAATGAGAGTGAAAGAATTCACCATAAGCAAATGGAAGAAATGGTGCGTGAAAAGTATCATAGAAGGGTACGACTGATATTAAAAATTGAATTGAATTCTCAGAACAGAATTATGGCCATTAATAATCTTGCCATTCCTGTGATCTAATATAGTTTCAACATGATGAACTGGACTCTAAATAACATCAGACAAATGTATTCTAAGACAAGAAAATTCCTTTCCAAGTATAAGATGCATCATCCAAAGGCTGATGTAGACCGTCTATACAAGTCGGAAGACGTCTTATTCAGCTAGAATTGTCATACAGGATAACTATTGGCTTACTAACATACATGGAAACTACAAAGGACTGGATGATACAATCAGTCAAACAACATGAAAACAGAAAGAAAAAATATTCAATAATGAAGGAAGGCAGTAAATGCAAACAAGATTTACATTTAGTAGATTCTGTAGAAAAGCAAAACAGAATTCAAGAACCAACTACTGCGGTAAAAATATGAAAAAGAAAGCCAAGGATAAAGCTCTTGAACAGATGAAACAACGCTGGTAAGACAAACCTCTGCATGGCCAATATCCAGAACATGCTAATAAACCCAATGTTGATAAAGTTAATACTCATCGATGATTGCATCTGGATTAAAGTCTGAGATTGAAGGCTTTATTCTTGCAGCGCAAGACCAAAGTCTTTTCACTAGAAACTTTCAGGCAAATATTATACATAATAGTGTGGATCGAAAATGCAGGTTTTGTGATAAATACCAAGAAACAATAAACCATCTAATCTCAGGATGCTTAATACTTGACCCAAATAAATATAAAATCACCACGATAGAGTGGGGCAATATTTACACTGGACAATGTGCAAACACAATGGAAAATATGTAAACAAACACTGGTATGAACATCACCCAGCACCGGTTGCAGAAATAGAAGATGTCAGCATTCTATGGGATTGTACCATCTACACAGACAGGAAAACTGAAGCAAATAGATCGGACATTATTGTTAAAAACCAAAAAGAAAAAACTTGCCTATTAATTGATATGGTTTGTCCAGCGGGTTGTAGCATAGCAACCAAGGAATTCGAAAAATTGTCAAAAGATAAAGACGTGGAAATTGAAATAGAAAAAGAAAGTGGAAATTGAAAGCAAGATTAGTACCAGTAATAGTAGGTGCACTTGGAATGATAAAAAATGTAACAAAACAACACACTGAAAGAATCCCTGGGAACCCAAGCTTGAGATATGCAAAAATGGTCCTGTTAAATACAGCCCACACACTAAAGAGAACGCTAGGGACGATAGTAAAAAACATGAAATGGAGCTATAACAACACACCTTCTTAGGTCTTTCTGCAGACTTGGTAGGTAGTTCCACTATAGCAGAAATTGAATTATGATCAAAAATGAAATAATAATAATAATAATAATAATAATAATAATAATAATAATAATAATAGCATTTATGTTTGTAGTTAATATAAAATGCGTGGGTATACAGAAATTGATGACATCACAATTCTATGGGATTACACCATCTTTACCGACAGGAAGATTGAAGCAAATGGACCTGGCATAATTGTCAAAAACCGAAAGGAAAGAACTTGATATGGTTTGAATACAATATTGTAACCATTAATAGAGGGTGTCAGAGAAAACTATTACCATAAGAAAATTGCAACATAAACTCTAGTAAAAAAAATACTAGAGGAAACCATTAGCACCAAAAAATACTAGAGAAAACCATTAACATAAAAAAATTGCAATATGAACTCTAGTAAAAAAAAATTCTAAAGGAAACCATTAACACTAAAAAAACACTAGAGAAAACCATTAACATCAAAAAATTGCAATATGAACTCTGGTAAAAAACGTTACTGAACAGTAGGTTTATAAGTCCCAGAAATTCAGTTGTTCTTGTCCTTAAGGACACATGGCCCAGTGAATATAGACGTTGGTTAGTTCCAGTGACTTGATCCAAAGAATTGTGAGTTCAATACCAGGTAGTTGGGTTCGGTTCGAAATTACTGAAGAAGGCCGAAGCGTATTTCATCGTAACAACGATGATATACATTTGATATGGCTATTAAATATATAAAATCTATTTAACAATAAAATAATAGGAAAAAAAGAAACAGAACAACACATTGAAAAAATAAAAAAAGTGTCTTGATGTAATGTAGAAAAACCATAACAACACCCTACTTAGATCTTCTTTCTTAATAGACTTTATGTTTGTAGTTAATATGAGCGTGACGCCAGTATGATATGAAGTCGAGACGATTACAAGTGGATTTGGCGCGCAGTTATTATGCAATACTCTAGAGTTTGATAGGTTAATTTACATTAGTTTATGCCGATATTGTCGCCAGTTAATATAAAATAATGAAATGTTGGTAAAAAACTAATAAGACGAAAATAAACGAGTAAATAAATAGAATAAAATTAAAAAATGAATTAAAATTGAAAACAATAAAGTAAGAATAAATTACAAATAAATAGCAATAATAAATTAGTATAAATAATAACGTAAAAATGATAAATATCTGAAAATAATTAAATGAAATAAAATAATATAAGACAATAAAATGGAAATTAAAATTAAGTAACTGTATAAAATAATAAAATAAAAAGCAAAATAATATACAAATATTACATAAATAAGAATAGTAAAAACTAAGATGTAAGTAGTAAAATATGAATAAAAATAAAATTATTTTCACTGTTAACATTCGGATTATTACCCTCATCTTTGTTATTTTATCATAATGTTTCGGCCGTTGTGCATTCCGGCCTTCATCAAGTGTATATCGATCCGAGTAACCTACAGGGAATTCTGAACAGAAGCCTTTATTTAGTCTACGTGGGTAGACCGTTATCGTTCCACAATCTGTGTCTAAGGATATCTCGTCTAGTTCTTATTTTTAGTACCGCTCATTTATTGCCAGGAACTGAACTCACAATCATTATATCACCAAATTTTTGAACCAACGCTTTAATTCACTAGGTTATTGTCCCATAGAGAACTTGGAACCTCAAACCTTAACTGATAACCTGCTGATGAGTTCAGCTTCTGCTTGACATGCATGACTTCACTCACTCACTCTTTCTTTTTTTTCAGCTGTCGCTGTTATTCCTATTTATTTCTTTATTAGCGGCTCCCATATCGTGTTCATTTCTATGCTAGGCCTATTAAGGAGATCCTTAACATATGTGCTGATTCTTTCAAAATAAATGAAAATAGAATAAAAATGAAAATGAAGACACTAAAATTAAAAAAAAATAGCATAGAAAAAATGAAAAAAAAAAATATGAATAACATTAGAATAAAAATAATAAATTAAAAACAAATAAACCAATAAAATGGAAAATAAAGAATATTAATAAAAAACAAAAATTACTTCTAATACTATTTTTATTGTGAAGTTTTATCGAATTAAATAATTTTGGGGGCGTAGTCAGCTTGAAGTTTTGTTTTATTTTCCTTGAAACGTTTCTTCAGTTAGACTTCATTGAGTATGGTTTGCCGAGAACAACTTTTGTCCGTGTGTCATGCAGAGTCGTTAATTACGATTAAGAAAAAGAAAGTCCTCATTTTTGTTGCTACGATCACAACATTTGACTGGTGTCCACTCCAGCCTTCTTTCAAGTGTCTGTCGATTCGGGCAACCATCAATTTGTGAATTTGGTGGTATACCCATCGTGAATTCAATCCCTAGGTTTGAAAGTTTAGCCTCAGAATCTAGTCATAACTGAGCACTACAAATATGGGAAGTAATAATAAAGGAACAGTTCTAATAAAAAAACAGTACAAATAAGGGAACATGACTACTAAGGAAAAATAATAAGCAAGTAATACTAATAAGGAAAAAGTAATTATAAGAAAATAATCAAAGTATTAATAAGAAAACAATACTAGTAAGGAGGAAGTAATAATAAGCAAACAGTACGAATAAGAGATGTGCGTTGTGGTGCATTGGATATCGGCTCGGAACAAGAAATCAGAGAGCCGAGTTCGAATTCCAATTGAATTCCTTGCATTCACTTACGCGCAAATACCCTTGGGAAACGTATTAATCCATCTATTCCTTCCAGTTATGGGTTAAATAACAGGGCAGATTGGGTTCTATAGCCTTGGTCGGCAACCAGTCTACCGCAGAAAGCAATGGCAACCTACTGCGGGATAATCTTCTGCCCAGTCAGTCATGTCTCTTTCGAGACATGATCGCCCAAGGGTGTATCACGTATGGCACTTAACTGACTGACTAATAAGAGAACAGTGTTAATATGAGAACAGTAATAATAAAATAACATTACTAATAAGCGAACAGTATTAATATGGGAAAACAATTGATAAGCGAAAAGTACTAATAAGCGAAAAGTACTAATAAGCTAATAATAATAATAAGGGAAAAGTACAAATAAGCGAACAGTATTAATAAGAGAAGAGTGTTAATAAGAGAACAGTATTAATAAGGGGAAAAGTACTAACATGGGAATAGTGCTAATAAAAAAAACAAACAAAACAAACAGTACTAATAAGGAAAAAGTACTACAAAGAGAACAAGACGAGATATCCCCAGGCAGAGGCAGCAAAACGAAAATAATCGAATCCCATAGATTAACAGAGAGTTCAGCATGAAATTCCTTGCTCGTCAGATACCTAACGAAAACAGGAGAGCACAACGACTGGAAGATGAGTATATTTGTCCAAATTTAAATAATGTACATAGCATGTCTTCCATCTGATTTTTTTTCTGCAAGTCAGACAGCCATTTGACAGTCTTCAATAAACAACTTTTCCTACTGGTGTTTCTCTAGGTAGTCATCTCATTGCATGTTCTGGGATGCTATGTAATTTTATATTGAAGGTTTTGCTAGAAGGTTCGCACTTTATCTTCGTTCTTCGTGTATATTTCTTCGGTAGAGGTCTTGCAAGTCGACTAGATATAGAAAACATTATTAACGAAAGTGAACAATAAAAAAGCAGGAATTAAGAAAACAGAAGATAGTGATTGACAGTGCAGCTATTTTTAACTGTCAATATTGACTTAAAAGAAGCTGGAAGAGAGTTCTACAAGCGAGAAATGCGAGAGAATAAACGCTTAGTATAGAACTTACGGTTATATTTTAATCGTAAAATGATGAGACTTAGCAGCCAATCTAGTCAGCCAAATGCCATACGAGATACACACTTAGGTGATCATGTCTTGAAAGAGACATGACTGACCGGGCAGAAGATTGCCCACAGTAGGTTACTATTACTTTTTGCAGTAAGCTGATTGCCAACCCAGGCAATCTGTCTTGCTATTTTACCCATAGCTGAAGAGCGAAGCGACAGATTAATACCTTTCCTAGAGGTATTTTCACGTAAGTGAATGCAACGAATTCAACTGGAATTTGAACTCGGAACTCCGATTTCTCGTTCTAAGCTGATATCTACTGCACCACAACGCACATCCGCTAATCTAGTCAGTCAGTTAAGTGCCATACGTGATACACGCTTGGGCGATCATGTCTCGAAAGAGACATGACTGACTGGACAGAAGATTATCCCGCAGTAGGTTGCCATTGCTTTCTGCGGTAGACTGGTTGCCGACCAAGGCTATAGAACCCAGTCTGTCCTGCTATTTAACCCATAACTGGAAGGAAGAGACGGATTAATACGTTTCCCAAGGGTATTTGCGCGAAAAGGTCGAGGTGCCAAAGAGGCCAACTCATACGAACAATTTGCATAAAAATATTTATAGAAATCGCACAGAGAAGCTAAGATAAATCGATGAGAAAATGACTGAAATCTAGATGCCAAGTTAGGGAATCCCGAAACATCGCAATTTGAATTATCATATTCTATTTTTTTGACCAATCGGATTACTCGAAAAAAGAAATTTGTTTTAGAAAAAAATGGAATGATCAAATCATTGAAAAATAAGTTTGTCTTTTCTTCAAGTATTTTATTTATTTTTTACATAAAAATTCACTAAATATAATCTTCTGGCGCTTGTAACATAGAAAAGGGATTCTTAATTTTTAGGCCTTGTTTTGAGTGGACTCTTTTCCATAAATTTTAAAAGCTAATCTTAGTTATCAAGTCTTCGGTAAAAATTTCGCAACTTTACCGATGACTCATTTTCGATATTACTAAACTCTGTGTGTTATCTCTACAGATCTGATATTTTATTCATTTTCATTTTTGTATTAATCATTTTGCTACAAGGAAGACAATAAATTCACTAAGACGCAAGAAGTTACTGAGTGTATGACTATGAGGTAAAATAGTATTAATGAGAGAACAATAAAAGAACAAGAATTAATACAAATGACGATTGACATTACATTAGAATGTTTGGTCAATTGCCTTACCTGTAAAAGTGAACAGATGAATAAATATTTTCTTTCATGTTTTTTTCCTTAAAAATAGGGCATAATAAACTGATTGTGCCACAAATTCTTTTTCTTTATTGTATTTGGTAGCATTTGTCTTTATTATTTATTGTCTGTCTGTCCGTGGTCAAGATATCTCAAAACCCGCTAGATGGATTCAGATGACACTTTCAGGGATGATTGGCCTCATGACTGACACGAACTGATTAGATTCTGGGATATTTTTCTTGTTTTATCAATAAAATTTGTTTATTTTACCTTTCAAATGCCAAATAAAAAATTGCCCCCCCCTTAAATCATTTTAAATAATGAATTTCCTGCTTTGTTTCATTTTAGTGTACATTTAATTTTGAAAGCGGCTTATTTTTTGTATTTTCACTCTTGAGAGCGGTCAAGTTCATTGCGATTATTCTTTGCTAATCGTTGAGATGATGTCGGTTTTGTCTTGTTATTACTATGCCTTTTTAGGAAAGATAGTACTGGACTGTTATGTGATATTTTCCTCCTATACGGTAGCCAATACTGGACAATTTCCTCACAGATGAAGTAAAGACTTGAAGTAACAGAAATGTGGTTCGCAAAAGGATGCTGAGGATACCATGGACCGAACGTGTGAGCAGCGATGAGGTTTTGAAGAGAATGGAAACGAAGCGGAGACTTATGCTTAACATCAGAAAGAGACAGCTGATCTTTCTGGGACACGTAATGAGGAAGGAGGGTGTGCTTGGAGAATCTGATACACATAGGCTGAATAGGGGGAAAGAGAGACTAGGGAAAACAGCGCCTGACATACTTTATGGGCTTAAGATGTCAGAGCAGAGTTTTGGATAAATAACAAGAAAAATGCATTAAAGAGCTACAAGAGACAGGAAGATGTGGATGACCATGATCACTTACGTCCTGGAGGGACACGGCACATAGAAGTGGATTTGCTTTCTCTTGTCTTCTCTATAGTTTATACTACATGTGTTTCCCTCCACTCAGACTGGTTGCCACCTAAAACTAGAGAGCCTATTCTACTATGCTATTTAACTCATAGCTAGTAGGAGAAGTGACCGGGTTAATTTCTTTTACAATGTGTGTTTGTAGGAACGTGAACGCAACAGTCTAGCCAGAAAGTTTAAACTGGCTGGTCGATTAGCTTCCCTTGTTGATATTCGTTACACTATTCAGACATCGTATTATCTGGCTAAGTTCGAATAATATCTCTGCCCTAATTTAAAAGAGTTACATCATTTCCCTTCAATTTTGTTTTTATGAACTTTCATTGAAATTTTTTTTATTGAACTGAAATATTTGACTTTTACACAAGCAACAGCGTAACGGATTATTGATATAAAAGAATGTTATTATTTTTCTATGATAGCTAAACCAGTATTCATTTCGCGTGAGTTAACAAATTCAATTTAATAAAGAGAAACATAGACTGAAATGACGTACATATTTCCCGCTTAAAAAGACAAAATTAAAGAAGGAAGAAAGTTGTGAATTAATTTACGAAATTCGGGAAATAAAAACAGTTATAAGAAATGAAAAGAAAAAATGCAGAACAAAATAAGAAAAAGAGTGAAACAAGAAGACGGAAAAGCGTCGCTGAGAGGTATCTTGTTGAAAAATATTGAATCTGTCTACACAAAACCATAGTCAGTGTAAACGTGACTGAAAGTTTTAACGTAAAGATCAATTTCAATTTAAAATGAAGCAATGTATTAAGAAATAGGAAAATTTTTTACAAACCAAGAAAAGTGTACTGAACTGCTAATATAATAATATACCTTAAATATAAGCAGTATATGTATATAGTATTATATGGCAGTGAATGCTGGACAACCTCTTCAAAGATGAAGAACAGACTTGAAACAAAAGAAACAAAGAAAAGAATACTGAACTCTTACGTCATATCAGTTCTCCTGTGCGGCAGTGAATGCTGAACAATCTCTTCACAAATAAAGAAGCTGACTTGAAGCAACAGAAAGATTACTGAATTGTTATGTAATATCAGTCCTCCTATATGTCAATGAATGATAGAAAATCTCTTCACAGATGAAAAAGAGCCTTGAAGCAACAGAAACAAAGAAAAATACTGAACTGTTATGTAATAACAGTCTTCCTATATGACAGTGAATTTTGGACATTATCCTGAGAGATAAAGAGACAAGATATAGGCGGGTTTACAAAAGGAGGTTGAGAATACCATGAAAAAAAAATGTCTATAGAAAAATATTTAATGAAAATGGAAACAATTTAACGAATGTATATAACAAAAAAGTTTTAATGAAAATGAAAAGCATACAGGGTTGGAATCAGAATGAGACTGTTGTAATTTGTTAGACGCCAGCAGTTTATATTAAAAAGAAAAAAGAAAATTCATTCATGTGCAGATTTTTCAACTGGATCGAATGACTGCCTCCTTCTACATGTACATCCCCTATCAATTCCAGAGGAATAAAATGGTGGTAAATCTTTCAAAAATATTTTTTTAAAATTTACCTGTCTGAGGCATATCTTCAAATTGAAGAGGATGAGGAATGCCAGAAGTATTTGACTATTAATACATATAAAGCGCTTTACAAGTGTAAAGGATTATTCTTCGGTGTAAAAGTAATCCCAGGTATATATCCAGAAAACAATGGATACTATTTTGGCAGAACTAGACGGTATTGTCTCTTACATAGATAACACATTAAAAGTGCTACGAAAATACAGCACGTAAAATTGCTTCGACAAGTATTTCAAAGACCACATGATTACAGGTTCAAGATCACTTTACAGAAATGTCAGTTATTTATTGATAAGTTGAAATATTTAGGTCAAGTAATCGACGAAGTGCGTTGTGGTCCAGTGGAGGATGTGCATTGTGGTCCAGTGGATATCGACTCGGAACGAGAAATCGGAGATCCGAGTTCGAATTCCAGTTGAATTCGTTGCAATCATATACGCGCAAATACCCTTAGGAAAGGTATTAATTCGTCTCTTCCCTCAAGCTATGGATTAAATAACAGGACAGATTGGGTTCTATAGCCTTGGTTGGCAACCAGTCTACCACAGAAAGAAATGGCAACCTACTGCGGGATAATCTTCTGCTCAGTCAGTCATGTCTCTTTCGAGACATGATCGCCCAAGCGTTTATCACGTATGGCACTTAACTGACTGAATCGACGAAGAAGAAAGACCAGATCCTGCTATAGCAACTGCTATCAAAGAATGTCAGTAGCAGTTCCACAAATAGAAATAGAAACAGAAAAATCATATAGTATAATCCTCCATTTGATCAACTACTTAATATTAAACTGGACACAAATTGCTAAAATTAATTGATAAACATTTTCCTAAAAATAAATTTTTAAGCAAATTTTTCAATAGAAATACTCTAAAACTTAGTTAAAGTTGCTCTAAAAATTTAGAAAAAATAATTAAATTATATAAGCAATAAAATATTGAAATTATATAACAATAGTAATTCTACTACTCATCTTAATTTGCCCCATAGTAAAACCTTATGTAATTGTTCAAACCCCGACCAATGCTGCTTATCTAACAAGTGTTTCACTAAATCCCTTGTCTACATGTGCTCTATCTCATTAGTAGAAAATCCTAGAGTTACTAAAGTTTATATGAGTAATACAATGAATGTTTTTAAAAAGCGTTTTTGCAATCATTTCTCATCCTTTACTAATAAAGGATAAACGAAATATGACATCACTTTTTATAAATTTTTGGAAGTTAAAAGAGAATAAAGCATCTAAGGTTAAATGGAAAATTCTCAAACAAGCTAGAATTTCTAGATTGATGAATGAATCGTGTTTCCTTTCTCTGCAAGAAAAAATGGAAATTATAAAGTACATGAAAAGTGGCATGTAACTAAATCAAAGGCATGAACCTACAGTGAATTGTAAACATATTAAAGAAATAACCTTACAATCCTGCTACGATTACAAAATCTAAGGTATGAAACTATATCAACTGTAAACATTTTACAATATTAACCTTACAATCTTGCTAGAATTATAAAATCTGAAGTATGAAACTCCAGCAATTATAAACTTTTCACAGTATTAATCTTACTATCTTGATAATTTACTTTAACTAAATGATTTCTCTTCTTATATTATTTTATCTTTATTTTCTATTACAAATTGTGATTCGTTTATTGTCTTGAATTTTAATTATAATTCTAATATAATTTTAATTTAATTTCTTCTAATTTAATTTTTTTTAAGTTTTAATTTTAAAATTTACTATAATAATAATAATAATATCTAATGAATTTATATCTACGAGTTATATTTTTAAATATCCTCTAATTTACGTTTTATGAATAATTTCTCTGCTTGTGTATATGATTTCATCAATTTAAAAAATATGCTAAAATATTTAACTTGAAACAATGTAACCCCATGTCTATATCTGTCCGCAACTCACTTCCGGCCAAAATTAAAAATTTTTCTTTCTTGGCCGTTTCTGCTGTCTCTCCCCTTTCTTCCCTCTATACATTTTTTACTTTTATTTCTTTTTCCTCTTTCTTTTCCTCTTCCCTTTCTACTCCTTTTGTATCTTCCCTTTTCCTCTTTCTTTCCTTCTCCTTTATAGAAATATAATTCTTTTTTCAAAAATGCCAAAAGATTTGAGACCAGACACCATGTAACCGATATCAATATCTGTCTACAATTCATTTCCGGCCAAAATTTAAAGTTTCTCTCTTAACCGTTTTCATTGGCTCTTTCCTCTCAATACTTTCTCACTTGTTTTCCTTTTTTACTTTCTATTTCCTCTGTATCTTCCCCTTTCCTCTTTTCTTTTCTTGATTTCTCATCTTATTTTCTGATCTTTTCTATTCTTTTTCTTTTCCCTTCTTTTTAATATCTTTTTACCTCGTACAAAAACTTCCAAAAATAAAAGGAAGCGGTGTTTTTGTCTTTAATTTTTAAAAATAAAACGTTTATTACCATCATTATTAACTACCTGATGAGACATTGTTCTGTCAATGTCGAAACAAAATGTACAATTTTGTAGTAGTTTGTAATTTGTGCATGTTCTAAAGTAATATATATATATATATATATATATATATATATATATATAAAATTATTAAAAAGTTGTGAGTTTAAAAATGTATTTTTTGACAGTATTTGTTTATTTCTGTTATTATATATGATATTTCAGACCGTCCTCGGTCCTTCATCAGAAACAAATGATTTTAAAATTCAAATTATAAATTTTTAAAATCAAATTAGAAATTTTAAAATAATTTGTTTCTGATGAAGGACCGAGGACGGCCTGAAATATAAAATATAATAATAGAAATAAACAAATACTGTCAAAAAAATACATTTTTAAACTCACAACTTTTTAATAATTTTTCCTATACATATTAAGACAGTATACGTGGATAATCACTATGTCATATATATATATATATATATATATATATATATATATATATATGCCTTTTTAAGTAAAGGCTTTTTTTAATACTTCAACGTTTTGGGGAAATTAGATTTTTGAATTTGTCCAGCGTCTGTAATATTTAAAAAAAATTTTTTTCTTTAGTTTCTTTCTTTTTCCCTCCCTTCCTTCTTTTATCTCTCTTACCAACTTTTTTCCGTGTTGCTTTAAATGATTCAACACGGGGTCTGTTAATTTTTAGTTACATTCTCCCCTTTTTTTTGCAAACCCAGACGATGTCAATTTTTTTTTCTTTTCTTATTTATTTGATTTTATTCTATCCTTTTCTTTTTCTTTTTCCTTTTCTTTTTCTTTTTCTTTTTCTTTCCCTTTATTTTTATTTTTATTTTATTTTATTTTATTTTATTATTATTTATTTTTTAATTTCTTTGCAATCTATTTAAAAAGGAAAAGTAGACTAATTTTTCTCCAGTTTCTGAAAGGTTTTTTTCTGTTGCTGAGGTGATGTGTCGCTCCCCGTGGGGATCGTCATATCGAAATGGCCATTCAACATCTTTGAATTAATCCTTTTTTAATATATATATTTGCTCTGTAATATTTTATTACATGGAGCTCTCTTCCTGTATCATTTTTTAATATTAAAATAAATTTTTAATATTAATTAGGATCGGGTTTTTTGGAATTTACCTTCCTGCTTTTTTCCTTTGGATTGAAGTATCTGAATTAAAATATATATATATATATATATATATATATATATATTATGTTTTAGAACATGCACATAATTTTTTTTATATATGTCCTCTTCTCTACAATCATATGGTTGTTTAAGTGTTTGGACTCCAAAGCTCTATGCATCATATATCGAGCACTGTTTTAAATTAATGTTTTGGACGGGAAAATTTTTTTTTCTTTTCTTTCCTCATTCTATACTCACTCGGATATATATATATATATATATATATATATATATATATATATATCGCTAAATATAACAGACAAGGAAAATTTTAATTTAATAATTTTTAATTTAGTTTTTCCAGTGTTCTGGGACAATCGACGATATGGGCAGTTTTTGTACTCGTTCACTCCCATCAAACTAAAAAATGTAAGAACACTTGAAAAACTAAAATAAAGAGACAGGGGAAATCAGTGGTGACCGGTTTTTTTACAGCTTATAAACCCTTTGTGGGTTATTTAAAGTTGAAACATATGCTTTCACTTTTTTTTCTTTTCTCTTTTTTTTCTTTTTTTTCTCAATTGGAGTAGATAGACTTAACTATCGCCCGGTTCACACTCCATCCACGTCTTTTGAACAGGTGAATAGGCTCATCCCTTGTTTCCTGTTTAGGATGTGGTTCCCGGCTTTCTTTTTTCCAATCATTTTACTCTTAAGTAGCCCCATGCGCATCAGTGGCGTCACCGCCTTACTTGGGGTGATATGATTAAAAAAAAATCACTAAGTTTATTTTGTCCGTCATATTTTACGAAAAAGCGTGCGTCGAAGCATACACTATTGAGCTGAAGAAAAGAAGATCATTCACATTGACCTGATGATTCCGCTTATGGTCAACCTATTCCCAAGATTAAACGTTAGTCTCTCTTTCTTTAAAACTCCATAATTTTGAGTCACTTGGGTACCAAACACTTTAGAAGTACGCAATGAAACTGGTTATACCTTCGAAAATTGTTACAGAAAAAAATTTACGTGAACCAATCTAAAGCAAATTTAGTTAAAACTGTTGCAGTCAATAAATAAAATGTAGTCTAGTCACGCTTACAATGACTGGTCATTACATGTTATAGTTAAGTAAGTGAAGCGTATTATCGGACTGTGAGAGTGAATTTGCAATAATCAACGGTCACTGATGTAACATTATAAAAGAAATAAAACTAACAGAAGAAAACAAAACAAAACAAAAAAAAAACCCCCAAAAACAAAACAAAACAGCGTGCTCAGTGTACCGGTCTGCTGAGAAATAAATGAAAGCTTTCACTGAGAAGAGTCCAACTGCTCACAGACGTTGGTCTAATGACTAAATTAATAGCTTGTTCGTTTCAGCTCGCTCTCTGCGGGAATCCCCCCACAAGTGTCGACGAGGGAAACGGTCAAAAACACAAGGCAAGTGGCAAATTATTTACTACAGATAGCTATCGAAAACTTTTATTGATTAAATAAAATTCCATTGGAGAAAAAAATCTTCTAATCACATAGAACATGCAGAATTCCGATCGAGAAAATCACCAGCTATTTTACTTACTTAGAGCTTTCACTCATTCATCCTCTTTCCTATCTGCGTTATTTTGTTTAACAAAAACGATCGAAATATACGCTTGGGGCCCTATGCCTTCAGCCTGGAACTTGCAGGCTTTTTAAAAAAATCCCTTTTTAACATAAATACCTTTATCAATAACCCCAACTTCTGTTCTAACAGTTTCTTTTCTCGCATTTTTCGTCTGTAAAACTTCTTTCTGTATACTTGCTTCTCTAATAGCTACAATCTCCAAGAATTTAAATACAACGACAATTGCCATCTCTTATCTCCTTGACTCCCTCCTTTCCCCGACAGCCCCTGTATCTTGTTCTTCTCTTTTTTGCTCTACTCTCACGCAACTCTCTTCACACCAGTGTTTCCATCCTTCTCTTAGCCATTCTACGACACCCCTGTAACCTGTTCCTCTTTTTTTTTAATTCTCCTCTTATGTAACTCCATGCACACCAGTGGCAGTAATGCCTTGCTTGTGGTGAAACGATTATAAAAAGAAAAATGCCTTTTTAAAGCCCTTTTCAGCATGTCACAGATCCAGTTCAGTAATTCTCTACCTTGAGTGGCTCTTCAGTTTGAGTTATTCTTGCTGAATATTAGTCAAAGAAAGTATTATTTTGAAGGGATTTTCTTCTAGGAGGAAAACGTATCACCTTGGATTTTTTCTTCCCATTCAGGAGGATTGATATTATATACTTTTTTCTTTGATTCTATTTTTCCTGTTTCGTAATATTTTTAGTCTTTTAGAATGCATTGGTAGCCATTCCAAATGCATTTCGGATTTCAGTGTCACATTTTTGTCTTCTGTTAAAACACTTAGATATTGAAACTTCTGTACTTGTTTGATTTTTTTACATCTCCAGTTCGTACTTTGCATTCTTGAGCTTTTTCTCTTGCTGCCAGCCATAAATTTTGCCTTCTTAAAATTGATGGCAAGTTTTTTTTTGTTGACTTTAAAACTCCGACATAATTCTCAAGAACAACGGATGCCACACTTAGAGTTTCGGAAATAGTTTGAGTAGAGGAATTAGTACTTTCGTGTCTGCGCATTAATGCATAACGAATTGCTTATACATTTGCCTGTTGCTTCTGTTGTGCATTTAGAGATTCTTGAAAAAATACAAAGAAGAATCTGTAATGTCATTGGTTCCGATTCAAAATTCCGGCTTCAGTTACTTTCCCACCATCGCAAGTTAACTTCTCTGTGACTTTTCTATAAATATTTTCATAATAATTATTCTGATGAGCCAACAGTTTCTTTTGAATTTGCTTTAGTCATTTAGCTACCTTCCTCACAAGAAAATCCTGGAGGGGGAATCGGTTTAGTCTCTAATAGTTCATAAGGGTGACAATATTTCTGACATGAGGTAGTATTTACAATATTTACATTATTCGAACTATTGTCCTCATCTTTGTTGCCATTTGTACGAAGTTTCGGCTGTTGGACACTCCGGTCTTCTTCAAGTGCTAGGAATTCCGAACCAAACGCTTTATTACAGTCACTGGGGTATATGAACTCCATTCCTTGCCTAGAGCCTCTTCTGTTAATCATGAATTATCTCCCTCTAATCCTGTAAGTTACTTGTTCACCACTGCTGCAGCCTGGTATTGAACTCAAAACTCTTTGGGTCAAGTCACAAGAACTAACCAACGTTTATATCCACTGGACCATGTGTTATTAAGGACACGTGTACTTAAGGTGAGTTCCTGTGACTTAACCCAAAGAGTTGTGAGTTCAATACCAGGCTACAGCAGTGGTGAACAAGTAACTTACAGGATTAAAGGGAGATAACTCATGACTACCAGAAGAGGCTCTATGCAAGGAATAAGAATGATATATACCAGTGATTGTAATAAAGGGTTCGGTTCGAAATGCCTAGCACCTGAAGAAGGCTGGAGCGTACAACAGCCGAAACGTCACAACGAAGATGAGGACAATTGTCCGAATAATGAAAATACTGTAAGTAGTACCAGCTTTTTTAAAAAAATCATATCACCCCAAGCAAGGCGAAAACGCCACAGATGCGCAGGGGGCTACGTAAGAGTGAAAAGATTGGAAAAGAGAAAAACCGGAAACCACAACCTGAACAGGAAACAAGGGATAAACCTCTTCACCCGTTCAATAGACGTGGGTGGAGTGTGAACCGAGCGATAGTTTAGACTATCTACTCCAATTGAAAAAAAAATAAAAATAAAAATAAAAAAAAGAGTGAAAAGATTGGAGAAGAGGAAAATCGGAAACCACAACCTGAACAGGAAACAAGGGATAAGCCTCTTCACCTGTTCAATAGACGTGGGTGGAAATAATATATTGATTTTTATGGATACTACTCTATTATAAGAATATTTAACAAGTTCTACGTGATACAATATAGAGTGATTGCATTATTAAAACTTGAATGAAATAAGGTGGATATCAAATATATTACTAAAGATATCAATTAAGAAAATAGAAGGCAACAATAGTAAAATTACTATTTTTACTATTTTACTAACAAAAAGCTCAATGAAAATTTGAAGACATTATGAATATAAATGGCTTTAGTAGAGAGAGTGTGATATTGTAACTTCAGATTTATCATAATGCAAGCAAACATTTTTTCTGGTCAAATCATGAAAGTACCAGTTCCTGTTTGATCACCAAAGTTTAGTAGCATCAATTCTGGTCATCACCTAGATGGGGAATCACTTGGGAACAGCCAGTAAGCTAAGAATTGGCAGGGTTTCTATTAATTTATTGTAATTCAGGCATTGATGATCCCAGTGTCTTACATCCAGATTACTTGAATTCTATGATACAGGCAGTCTCCAACTATCATGACTGGTTCAAGGCTGTCTGATACTGAGAGTATATACAGTGTTGTGCATGTTATGTATACTTATAAAAAATCACATTGGTAACATTAGATTTTAAGATGGTGGTGGTAGAGTAAACTCATCCATCCACTGATGGTTGTCCTTGTGTAGCAAGTGGAAAATAATCATCACAATGTACGCTCAATATTATAACTTCACTTGGTCCATGTCAAAAAGAACCACTTTATAGTTTTACTGTTTGCACAGGTAAAATATTCTAAGAAAGTAGTTCAACAAAATACTAACTTATTCTATATTTTTACTATCAATCATTGAGGTATAAATAATAAGGCTCATTTATTTTTATTAAGTTTATGAATATTATTATGAATTTAAATACTTATTATGAATTTAAATACTTATTCTACCCAACAATAAATATTCATTGGGGCTTCATTTTTAAATGAGTTATTTTTATTCCCTACTACCCATCGATAAATTGTACATATGAGAACTAGTTAATACCTCATAGAGACATGAGGTATTATGGTGACTGTAGTAAGAATGGTAAGAAAGAATGTGTTGTTTTGGTATAAGGAATACTGTGATATATTTTGGTCAGCAGTTGAGTCTAGTTAAGTTTCAGATAGGACAGAGTGAAGACCAGCCTCCCCCTATCTGTTCTTTCGGCCTTTTGCTACATTTTTGTATGTTCAAAATAAATATTGCTTTTCCGTTTGGTATCCAGACTTTGCATGTTTAAGCGCAGTACTAGTTTGGCGGCAAGGTCTCATTGTTTTAAAATTGAAATAATTAGATGTAACCGTACTATGCTAACAGTTTCTTTTCTCGCACTTCTTGCTCGTGGAACTCTCTTCCGGCTTAGGTTTTTAAAAAATTTAAACGCAATGGCAATAGTTAACGTCTGTCTTCTTAATTTCTCTTTTATTGTTCTCTCTTGTAAAATTATCTTTACCAGAAATATCAACGAAAATGTCACAGTTTAGGGTAATTAATTTTCTACGAAATTATAATTCTTAAGTTAATTATTGGATAAGCTTCTTGTGAGTTCTATGACTATAAAATACTCATTGAAACTGTAGTATACTCCTTTTGAGTATATTCTGCTTGAATCAAAACATCGGGGAATAAACAGCTTCTTCTTCGTTGACAACAGTAAACCGCAACCTATTCGGCGTCTCTCATGCATGACGGTTCATAAAACTTCTATTCATTCGGCGAGCATCTCTCAAACCAAATGTTGTCTGTCTTTTTCACTGATAAAATAAATGACAAAATAAACTGGGTCCCAACGTGAATCAAAATGACTTGCTTTTCCACAACCGATAAAATCGACAGACATCAACACTTCATATTTAAATAAAAATATTTCATTATTTTTCTTCTGTTTTTCTTCTGTTCATTTTTTAACAAAGCGGTGACTTAGCCGTATTGTGGAGTGGGTGGTTCGGTTTTGGTGTGATTACACACGCATCGAGGCTACCAGCCAGCCAGCCAGCCAGCCAGTTAAGAATTGCTGCTGTCGGCAACTCAGTTCTACTCAACTTGACTGCAAAAGCTAAAACTGACTCTCTTTAGCAGCTGATGTTACTTAAATAATTGTCCCCATTGATACCTGTTGCTTCGTGTGTCTCCGTATCATCTCAGGCGTTGAACATTCTTTGACTCTGGCTCATCGAAACAAAGTCCGTTAGTGCCGCCCAGTGCAATTACACTTCTTGGCAAAATTCTATCATTTTCACTGGCAATCATGAATGACCACCCAGTATTATTCCACGCCGACCAAGGTATTATACAACAAAACTCCTCTAGTGTATTGTTAAATATTTGAGCTTAACAATTTTAACGAGATATTACGATAACAATCATAAGTATGAGAGAAGATCATTATTTAAAGAAGTAAAAGAGTACAAATGCAAAGATTTAAAAATTGTAAGGTTTTTCATTTTAATGAAGCAGACGTTAAATATATGAGAACATGATTGTCTCATCTATCTATCTATCTATCTATCTATCTATCTATCTATCTATCTATCTATCTATCTATCTATCACTGAAACCAAACAGCATCTTTGATATATCTTTTTCGTCTTTTCTCGCGGTCCAAACGGAAAAGTCCATTATTTATAAGCTATTGGCATGTTGTAACGTATACACTAACTAGCAAATAATAATAATATTATGATATTGTATACTCATTGGCTTAGTAATTGACGTACAATAAAAAGCACACCTAGTTTTCCTTTCTTATTGACGTCATAGCTATTCAAAATAATCGTTAGCTCCAATCATTATCAAATGTGGTTAATCAGGAACCTGAATCAAGATAACATACATCGCTAAATTAATAGATTTAAGCTATCGAGTTGCATACGACAAGTCAAATAATTTACAATAATAAAAATGCAAACTAATAATTATATATCTAGATTGAAAGTTGCTGCTAAAATTGAGAAAATTGTGTACCGTCATATGATGAAAACGAATAAAACGTCCCTTTTTTTTAGTAATTTAAAACCCTTCAGCTAAAAGGAAATAACGACAAAATCTTTAACAAGTTGTTTATTCTAAGCCGCGGTTTAAAGAGAAAGTAATAACGCAGGTCACTTATACATAATCTAAGCACAAAGAGGAAGACCTGTAAGAAAAGAAGAACATAGAGGAGTGAAAAATAACACGTACAGTCATTTGCAACAAAAATATATCTCATTGTCATTAGATTACAAAATGCGGATGTGACTAAAAAAAAAAAAAAAAAAAAAAATCAATTACTCCGTATGTTCCAAGTGTAAATTTAACCTGACGCCTTTTCCCCCATATATCTAAACTATAATTATATCAACTATAATTTGGGACGATGAATCTTTCGCTGAAACATGTTGGAAAAGTTTAAGCAAAATAGTCATAATATATGAGGAAGAAAGAACTTTAAGCAAAATAGTCATAATATATGGGGAAGAAAGAATGTATCAGAATCCAAGGCCTCCTGATATGGCGCTAAGCAAAGAAATCAATTTTCTAGATTGTCTGTCATTCAAGGCTAGTGCACTCAGTCTACCCTTACCAGTGGTAATTCGAAATCGGTTCGCCGATTCCACATTGTGTGCCGTTAACTGTTACGCAGTTCGACGACTAATTAGAATACCATCAACATAACATGTGAGCAATTAGGAAGTTTTAAAAGAAATAGAAATTACAGTAGAACTAGCACTTACAATCAACAAAGACAGCTTAAGATTCTAAATCAAATATCAAGAAAAGTATGGTAAGAGAATTTAACACCCACAAGGCATATTGGAGGCGAAAGAGACAGAGCAAAACAAAAGCTAATCTAGTGATTATATATACCAGAACAAGGACAAAAGTAGTCGGATTTGTGCTGAAACTATAGGCAAACATTGGTAGAATTTATGTCTAAGTCTGTAAACAAACTGAGACGATACGCAAAAGTTTTATTAGCTTTATACTTAAGTCCGTACGTAAATATTGGCCAAGTTTATGCCATTGGTCGGGATTATGTTCGACTCTATACGGAAACCTAAGCCCGGTTTGTGCCGGAGTCCATACAGAAATATTGATCGGAGTCATTGATCGGATACAGAAACATTGGTTGGCTTTATGCTTAACTCTATACGAAAACATTGTTCGGGATTATGTTCGCCTCTATACGGAAACTTTGGTCTGGTTTGTGCCGGAGTCTACGGAAACATTGGTAGGGCTTCTGTGTTATATTATATGCAAACATTGGTTGAATTTATACTTGAGTCTACATGCAAGCATTTATTTAATTTGTACTCGAGTCTATACGAAAAGATTGATCGGGTTTTTGCCATAGTCTATACTTAAACTTTTCTGACGTCGATAAGCAAATATTGGTTGAAATTATATCGGAATCTATACGCAAAAAATTGATCTATTTTATCTTTGAGTCTCTACGCAAATATTGGCTGAGTTTATGCTTGTGACTATACTTAAAAATGATAGGGTCTATACCTGAGGGTCTATGTCGGGTTTATGTTTTCGATTATATGCAAACAGTGGTTGGGTTTATATCTGAATATAAACGCAAAGGTTGGCTTGCTACCTCTGACTATGTTGATCCGGTTTATGCCCCAATCTATTCACAGACTTAAACTGAGTTTATTCCTGATTCTATACGCAAACATTGTCCGGTTTATACGTATGTCTATTCTGAAACATTTGATCGTGTTTCTGCCTGTCCACATAGAAATATTGGTCAAGCATTGAATACTGTTGCTATATCTGGTCGGGTGCTCCGGCTATTCGTCTCAAGGTTCTCGACAAAATCCAAAGAAAGGTCTGCAATGTAATCGGTCCTAACTTGGCATCTCGACTTCAGTCGCTTTCTCACCGACGTGAAATGGCTTCTCTGCAGTTGCTCTGACGAGCGTTTATCCTGTCCACGTGAATTTCGTTGTGGTACAGTGGATATTGGCTCGGAACGAGAAACCGGGGAGCCGAGTTCGAATTCCAGTTGAATCCATTGTATTCACTTACGCGCAAATACCCTTGGGAAAGGTATTAATCCGTTTCTTCCTTCCAGTTATGGGTTAAATAGCAGGACAGATTGGGTTCTATAGCTTTGGTCGGCAACCAGTCTACCGCAGAAAGCAATGGCAAACTACTGCGGGATAATCTTCTGCCCAGTCAGTCATGTCTCTTTCGAGACATGATCGCCCAAGCGTGTATCACGTATGGCACTTAACTAACTGACTGACTAGTTGACATCTTGGTTTCACCCTTTTACCGTTGAAATAGTTAAATGTAACTCCCACTTCTATTAGAACAGTTTTTCTCGCACTTCCCGCCTATGGAACTTCCTTCCGTTTACTTGCTTCTCTGAGAGCTACAATCACTAAAAATTTAGTGCAACGTAAATTATCATCTTCTATCTTCTTGAATCCCGTTCATCATTTATCTTTTTTTCAATATCCCCTGTACCAAGTCTTTTCTCTCACTGTAACCCCATGCTGGACGATCTCATCAAAGATGAAAGAGAGGCTTGAGGAAGCAGAAATGTGGTTTTACAGAAGGATGCTGAGAATACCATGGACGGAGCACGTGTGCAACGATGAGGTATTGGAAAGGATGCAAACGAGAAGAAAACTGATACTAAATATCAGGAAGAGACAAACGAGGTTCTTGGGACACGTAATGAGGAAGTGGGGGGCATCGAGAACTTGATTCTCACAGGTCGGATAAATGGAAGGAGAGACAGGGGAAAGCGCGAGACGTACTTGCT
This sequence comes from Ascarosepion bandense, assembly GCA_037127315.1. Taxonomy (NCBI): domain Eukaryota; kingdom Metazoa; phylum Mollusca; class Cephalopoda; order Sepiida; family Sepiidae; genus Ascarosepion; species Ascarosepion bandense. Next base: position 5,472,521 of record JBBBDQ010029369.1, on the reverse strand, counting down.
AGGTCTGAGCAAATGGTTGACGGAGCGGGGCTTAGAAGAGATAGCAAGAGAAAATTAGTGAGAGCGACAAGAGACAGAGCCAAGCGAAAGTTCATGATAGCCTACGTTCTGAAGGGACACGGCACAAGAAGAAGAAGAAGAAGAAGAAGAAGAAGAAGAAGAAGAAGAAGAAGAAGAAGAAGAACCCCTGCGCACTAGTAGCGGCTCTCCCTTGCTTGGGGTGAAATAATTAAAAAGAAAGTGAATCTTCACAGCGAAATTAACTTGCTATTAGTGGTTAGCAACGTTAACCACTATAACCGCCTTTTTCTTGTTCTCAGTTTTAATCCGTCATCTGATATTAAAGCATAAACGGAATATTTGTATTCAAACGCCGATGTAGAATCAACTGATAAAAAAACAGTGGAGATCTATTTCCAGAGATTTTTCGAGAAAATTACAGACAATTTAGTTATAAGAAATCAATGTGCAGTTGGAAGTTAGAAACATGCAAATGCTGGAGTTGACATTAGTAAAAATATATCTTTGGTGTCGATTTAAATCACGCGTCAAAACAATCAACCCTTATTCACGTGTTGAATGTTTGCACGTACGCTTTCGATGTGAATAGGTTTCTTTGTTTAGTCGTTGCATATTTTTGATTTTATGCAACTATTTTAGCAAAAGACCTTAAATGAAAGATAAGTTCTCATTAACCGTTTTTAATTTTTTTGAAAAAAAGGGATGTTTGATTTTAGCCTATTTGAGTCACGAAGTAGAATTTATTTTTTTTTAATATGGATACGCATAAAAAACGATTTGCTGGGAATAGAATTCAGCCATTCATTATTTTTTAAGAATTTTTCTCTAAAGAAGACGGTAATGCCACTAAGATGCAAGGGCTTATTGGGAGTGGAAAAGAATGAAAAAAACATTAGCGAGGAGAATGGACAATAAAAGAACAGGATTCAAGGAGAACTGGGTTCCGGAATTCAGAAAATGGCGATTGACGTTGCATTTTAAATTTTTGAAGATGGTAGCTGGCAGGGAAGCGAGAAGCCGGAAGAGAGTTCCACAAGAGAAAAATAAAATAAAACTTATTACAGTTCAACCGTAAAACGGAGAGACCTACTTGTCAATCTAGTAGTAATATTTTTTTGTATTGTATTGTAGCGGCATTCACCCAGGACGGGTTGAACCGGCATCCTCAAGAACATTTGAAGCGTCTCTCCCAGCGGCGGCCCACGATCGGCGATCTTGGTGCTGAATGGTGCGGTACGCCGGGAGTTGGGCAGCGGGGTGAGCTCCCACTGTTCTTATAAAATGACTCCTGATGGCTAGTGTAATTTTACACCTCTGCCGCACAAACTCCCTACCCTGCGTCCACGTCGCGGCACTGGCTCCACTAAACGGGCAAGGGTGTGAAAGCGAGTGTTCGGCGCTTTAAAACCGTTCAATGCTCCCTGCAAATCCAGATCGCGTCTGTTCCGGCATCCGGCGACCCCTGGTGGCGGTGACCTCTGCGTCTGCGGGTAACCTGCGGCAAGTCCTCGTCGTCACTGCGGGGTAGGGCTGGGGACCCTACCACACCATCCGCTTTTTCTCCTTGAATCATCCCTTATGATTATGAATCTAGTAGTAAGATTTAGTTTGGGTCCTTCATGGAAAAATATAACTTAAAAAAATCTGAAGGAGTGTGGCGTAAAGTTCTACAGATATTGCGTTTAAAAACTTGAAGATTGTAGCAACAGGCATTGAAATTGATTCAATATAATCGTCCCATTCATTTTAGTAGAAATGGTGAGACTAAGAAGGTTCTCTTTGAGTTTAGCATAAACAACGCTGACGGAGGGCAAAATGGATCTCTATAATGATTAAAGAATAGCCATTTCATTTTGGAGGCATTCAAATCTACAAGCTATTACCTGCTCCAGTTAACAACTGGTTAGAGGTGATTTTCGAGAGCGGCTACCAGTTTTGCTTTGTCGGACTTATCGGAATTACGATTAAAACATGTGTCAACAGCATAAATATCTAGTTGAGATCTGATGACATCGGGAAGGTCGTTGATTAAGATAAGAAACAACGTAGGTCTGAGTATAGAGTCATGGAGGATCCACGCATCAGTGCAAAATGATCTAGAAACGTAGTCGTTCAAATTCACTCGGATTATAACCGCCTTCACGTGGTAAGGCGATGTGAATAAAGCATCATCCCCTTTCCTGTAAGTCTAGAATGAAATATTGGATGAAAAATGATGATTTCGAAATAAAAAATAAGGCGAAGAAAAATATTTTATTTTTTGAATTATAACTTCGATGGTCCTGCCATTAATATGATGATGACCGTTGTACAGGAAAAAAATATCAATTAATGTTGTGTAAAAACTGTGACACATGGCGCCATAACAAGGTGTTAGAGGTGATAATAGATTTATTAAAAGCACAATGTGAGACAGCAAACAAGCAATCTATAACAGCCAAGGAACCCATAATTCAGTTTATCAAAGAAGGTGAATGTCCTGTGAGGAAGCAAAATCCTAACATGAAACTAATGAACGGAGCTAGTGACTGGAAAGTTTCAGCAGATCTCAAGACAGCTCTACAATTTCCAGTTCACATTATTCAAACAGAAAAGCGGCCGGACATTGTAGCATGGTCCGATTCAAAGAAGAGGGTTCTCCTCATAGAATTGACTGTGCCCTGGGAAGAAAACTGGGAGGAAGCACACGAGCGGAAGAAAAACCGCTACGAGACACTGCGTGCCGACTGCGTGGAAAACGGTTGGATATGCCATGTGATCCCTATTGAGGTTGTTTGCCGTGGTTTTATAGGACATTCGGTCATTTCGTTTCTTTCAAAAATAGGAATCACTGGTTGCAGTTTAAAAGTCGCCTCAAATCGTCTTCAGACCGCGGCACAATATGCATCAAGTTGGATTTGGTCGAAAGCAAGAAGTTTTCAGCATGGAGAAAATACACGCGGAACTAGCATTCCCGTGTGATTACGTAAAAGTGAATTTGAACGACTACGTTTCTAGATCATTTTTGCACTCGGTTACGGTAAACGCGTAATAACATCAACGGCCGAAATTAAACGCGTTTTTTTTTATTTATTTCAAATCACAAACTGCACACTAAAAATAAAGATTAACGTCCAATGTAGTCTCTGCTCTTATTTGATCTGGAGTATATATATATATATATAATTCTCTTAATACCCTGCCCTCTTGTCAAGGTCTCTTTCGAAGGTGACATTATTCAAAATAATGCTGGTAAGGTAGGGCAATTCATCGACGATTTTTACCGGCTGTCCGTCAATGTTGGTATTGATTGTCCGGGTGCCGGCTGGATGAGGATCTTTGTCTTTTTGACATTGACCTACTTTCCGAAGTGTTTGTAGGCCTCGTTACATAGATTTACTGATCTCTGGATGTTATTGACAGTCTGGTCTGCAGTTGTATTGTCGTCCGGATACTGGAATTCTAGTACACGGGTGGTGTTACATTATCTACGGGTTTTCGGCAATTACAACCTCACTATGTTCATCAAAATCCTGGTCGTCCGGGGCCGTAATCCTCTTCACTCTTCTGTATGCATATATATATATATTCTAGACATATGCTATTAAATATAAGAGACAACGAATGTCTATTATGTTTAATCATGAGCCGTTCTAAACGTCGTATTTTTGCTTTAATTTCAGTTGAAAATAAAGACAAAAATTCTCCAACATTTGGATAATTATTTATTGGTTTTCTTCTAAGCTTTCGGCTCACATGAGCCATCTTCAGAGAGGTAGTTTAAACTGAAATATTATAAAATCCACCATCACTGACGATTTTATTTTGTGTTGACATAAAACTCCGCTTGGCAACGGCAATAGTTACCAAAAATAATAAACACAGTTCTTAAGTTTGCGATGCGGTTTTATGACGTCACACCGCGGGATAGCGCGAAATGACAACAAAACCATGTAGTCAAATGCAATGTAATATGTTATTTCCTGTTTTAAAGTTGATTTTATTGAGTGTTGGTTGTTTTGATTGATGTACATGGCCTCCAATATCTGCAGGTTCCTCTTACTGTGTGTATGAGTAAGGATCACCGTATTGTTGACCAAAATCTGTCTGATATTACCTACATGTTTATGTTTTTCAGAGAAATGTTGTTTAATAGTACTCTGATCAGAAAGATGATATGTAAGTCTACGGGAGAGCGTGGTTGTGGTAAAACCAATATATGTACTAGGTTTTTGATTAGTATCAGAGATGCAATCTCTGAATGGGCATGTAAATTGGTACACTACATTGGTTTTTTGTAAAGAATTTAGTTTAGTGCCTGTTGGGTTATTATAGACTATGAGGTCAATTGTTTTAAACTTTTTATAATATATAATGAGTTTAATTTGATTATTACTTTCCACTGGTTTAACATTTCTACGTATTATGTTTTTGAGAGTTTTTTCATCTTGTTTATAATTATTATGTATTTGGTTGCAATAGTATAAGTTAATAGTGTTATGTTTGTTTTGATGTAAACCATTATTATTAATAATATTATCATTATTGTTAGAGCTATTGTTAAGTTTGTTGAGATACATTTTAATTTGTTGATTAATAACGGAGTTAGGAAATCCATTATTGACTAGTGTTTGCTTAATGTTGTGTAATTCTTTATAAAATATAGATTTGGAAGAAGATATCATTTGTGTGCGTTGAAGTAAGTTTTTTATAACAGCTAACTTATATCGTTGGGGGCATTCACTATTATAATTAAGAAGACACGAATTTATGCTAGTTGGTTTCCTATATAGAGAAGTAGTAAATTTATGTGTGCTAGAATCAATGAATACATCAAGGAATGGGAGTTTGTTATTAATATTAAGTTCTAATGTAAATTTGAGGACGGAATGACTTTCAAATTTGTTTTTAAGATATTTAATTTGATCGATATTCTTAGCTAAAACAAAGATGTCATCTATATATCTTACATATATAGAGGGTTTATTGTTGTCATTAATTATTTTATTTTCTAGATTTGCCATATAATAATTAGAAAAGAGGGGACCTAAAGAAGATCCCATCGCAATACCATCTATTTGTGTATAAATATTGCCTAAGGGATCGTGAAAGGGTACTTGTGTGGTGCATGCTAATAATAATTTTTTAATATAGTGGGTTTAATATTGATTGATGGGAGAGTAGCATGGTTGTATACATCACGGATAATGATGTCAATTGTCTTTATTCTCAACTGAAATTAAAGCAAAAATACGACGTTTAGAACGGCTCATGATTAAACATAATAGACATTCATTGTCTCTTATATTTAATAGCATATGTCTAGAAAATTACTTGCTGCCTCGATATACTATATATATATATATATATATATATATATATATATATAACAGTTTCTAAATAATTCATGAATTTATTTTTAATTTGATATTTTTATTACTCTAAACATTATTTCTATTGGATACCAACGTTTGATAAATTACTTATCTATAAACAAACAGTGTTGACAACTACAAAGACGCTCACAAATCATTTCGAAAGATTAACAGAATATTTTAGTTTTTAGAATTCCTTCATGTGTAGTGCAAAATCACAAGATATTAAAATGAAGGGAATTCAACCGTTTTCTTTGAAATTGTTATTATGTACGTTAGTCTGTTTTAGTATAATTTCCATAAGTAAAGGTGAGATTGGGAAAAATCCGGGACGCAAATTGATGTTTTGGTAGTACTGGATTTTCTTCTTTAATAAATTGTTTACTCTTTTTATTAGTGTGGCATTTTTAAAATCGAAATTGTGGTTGAATTTATTTCTGTGAATCACTAATGCATTTGTAAGATTATTGTTAGTGATGTCTCTTTTGTGTTCAGATATACGTTTTTTTAGATTTCTACTTGTTTCTCCGATGTAGATGGAGGAACAATCCCGGCAATTTATTCGGTATACACTTGCTTGTTCGTTATTTTGATTTCGGTTATTTTTAGATCTGATAATGTCCATATAATTTATCATGTCCGTAATTTAGAATAAAGCTCATTTCGACTTTTTGCCTTGATAAAGTCCATCACAGGATGAAACGCGTAGGCGATTTAAAATACAGTTTTCCTCTTGTCTTTATTTTATTTAACCATTCTCTCCTTAATCTCAGATTATAACTGAGTATATATATATATATATATATATATATATATATTTATGAGAGGGCTATGTATGTACTGTGAGTGTGGAATATTTGTATTATGTATATGTGTGTAGATGTCTCGGGGCTTTTCGAAGCCTGAGAAAGGTCATCGTGGGCGCTTCCGAGCCATCAACCCTAGAACCAGAAAAGACAAACTCTGACATCAAAACCCCTATGTATATTATGTGATCCACCGTGCACTACACAATGTATTTAAGGCACCGGGGAGGTCAGACTCCGTGATAATATAACATGCGATTATCCCAAACGCCTAATACACCCTGCACCTATATATGTTATGTTGTTTTGATGGAGAGTGTGTGATTTGTGCCGCACAAGCAAATGACCACTTTAAACAAATCTTGATCGGTAACTGGATGGTTCAACACAAGTGCTTATAGGACAGAAATCCCGTGCGTAAGTGTAAGACGATGGGTATCATTCACTACTGACCCTCCTTTATCGTTTACGATTAGAGATTCTAATATATATATATATATATGTGTGTGTGTGTGTGTGTGTGTGTGTGTGTGTGTGTGTGTTTTCACTATATGTGTGTGTAGTTATGTGTGTGCGTTTGTGTATGTGTGTATGTGTGTGTGTGCGCATATAATATATGAAATATAATCTAAACAGGACACACAGTTAACAGATATTCGTTCCTTGCACTTAAATGCTCAACTGAGAACAAAATATATAAATATGTGCAGCGAGACTGTACGCTGGAGGAATGGGTACCGGGATTTAATTTAATCTTTTATCTTTTGTATTGTTAATTTTCTGGTAGCATTTTATACCCGCTTTTTTAGTTGTTGCATACATATTTATGTTTTGTCCTAAATTTAGTTCTAAAGAGCGAGGATCAATAACCAATTAGAATTTTTGTTATCCTTTTTGTTGTTCGTCTTCTTCATATGTCGTATTTCTTCAGAACGTAGGCGATCATGGACTTCTACTTACCGCTGTCTCTTGTCGCTCTCAATAATTTTTCTATTGGTTTCTCTTCCAAACCCCACTTCGCCATCCATTTGCTCAGACCTATCAAGTAGATCTCGCGCTGCTTTCCTCTTTTCCCTTCCCTTTATTCGACGTGTGAGTATAAAATTCCCGAGGCCCTCCTTCCTCAGTAAGTGTCCAAGGAATCTCATTTGTTTCTTCCTGATGTTAAGTATGACTTTTCTTCTCGTTTGCATCCTCTCCAACACATCATCGTTGCACACATGGTCCGTCTATTATATCCTCAGCATCCTTCTGTAAAACCAAATTTCTGTTACCTCAAGCCTCTCCTTCATCTTTGATGAGATCTTCCAACATTCACTTCCATACAGAAGTGCTATGTGATTGATATGACATAGCAATCCAGCACTCTTTTCTTTGTTTTCAATGAGATTTTCCTGTTTCTCGGTACTCTGGTTAGCTTTTGAAATGCGTTTTTGGTCATGCCAATGCGTCTTGGATCTCTATATCGAACTTTACATCCTCAGTTAGAACACTTCTTAGGTATTTAAATTTCTTTACTTGTTTTATGTAGTTTCTCCGACTTGTAGTTGGTATATTGGGCTCTTCTTTTTGCTGATGGCCATCCATTCAGTTTTCGTGAAGTTTATGCTCAGTCCTTTCTTCTCACTTTCTTTTCCTACCTTCTATAGAAGATCTTGCATTTTCCTTACCGTGTCTGCTCTCAGCACCGTGTCATTCGCGTATCTTGTATTGTTAAAATTGCGACCGCCAATGACGAATCCCAGTTTTTAATTCCACACTTTAAAGAGAGTAATATTAAATCTTGTCCTAACTCCTTCTTTAATTTAGTATATGTGATTACATATTTTAAAAATATCTGTTGTAAAGCCATCATAATATTTTGTATTTGTTTTCTTGAATAATTTGAAAGATTTGCATTCTTGTTGTTGCTCTTTTAAAATTTAAAACTGTTTCAAGAAACAGCAAAATTCTGTTGTCTTTTGTTTTTGCTAGACACAGTGTTTGTTTCTGCTCCCAATAAAGATTAGGTTATAAGATCTGAATAAAAGTGGAGTTGTAAAAGTACCTCAGTTAAAATATTAGACGAGAACTATAAGTCTTTATTGCTAAATTACTAACATTGATCTGTACAAAGCATGCGCTTCAAGTAATTAGCAAGAAGGTCGTCAAGCACCTGGATAGGAACAACAACTTGTGCGACGAGCAATATGAGCTTCAACCAACCCAATTCACTGCTGATGTTCTAACTACCATTACACAAATAATTAGTGAAGCCCTTGATGACACACATACTGCAAGATCCATAGCATTAGATATCTCGCAAGCCTTCGTTATGGTGTGTCACAAAAGTGTGCTACACAAGCTCTTTAACTATGAAATCACCGTAATAAGTTTCTCTATTATAAAATTCTTCCCAACAGATAGATTGCAGAGTGGCCAATCCTCTGAGGTCCAAGCAGTCATCGCAGGGTATCCCCCAGGGATCACTTCTCGAACCAACACCTTTTCTGGTTTACATAAACGATCTGCGTAAGAATAAACTCCGATCCTTTGTAAACATCTATGCTGATGCGACGATATACAGACGCACCCCTAAAAATCTTGATGATTAGAGATTGGTAACTGATCTCTCTTCCGATCTAACACTAACTTTCCAGTGGGGAAAAACTGGCTGGGAATATTCAAGTTGGTTACATTCTATCGCCATCGATCAAACCCCGAACGAATGTTCCCTCGAGGTGGCCCGCGCCTTGAGAAGATATTAGACTCACACCCAACCTCAAGTGGAATTCCATCGCTAAAGATGTAGATAAAATGATCGGCTTCCTTTAGCGCTACAGTAAGTACCTGACTCTTCATATAAACCTCTACCTTTATCAGAGCCAGATCATGCTGAAAAAGGAGTATTGTTGCCATATTTGGGCAGGAGATGTCCAGACCTCACTTTCCAGTCATGACAGAGTTCTAAAGTCTTTCCGGGTCCTTATCAGAAAAGTTATTTTACAAACTACATTCTCTTTCTCACAGTCGGTATGTGGCAAGTCTCTCACTGCCGTATTGCCGCTATCACAGAAAGGGCTCGGACAAAGTGCATCTTTTGGTTCCATTAGGTACTCTCGGCTAAGACCCACCATATCACTTTGCAAACCACTCCCATTTCATCCGTATTCAATTGTCGAGAAGTAAGTTCTATTAAAAATCCTTTTACCAGCGAACCACTGCACCGTAGAATAGACTCTCAAGAGGATGTTTTCCCGATCGCTACAATCTTGACCTGTTCAAGTCTAGAGTCGCCCGTTCTCCTCTTATCCATACAAAATACCTCTTTACCTCAAGTGACTCCCGGGCATTTATACTGGATCAACCATACTGTAATAAATAAATACAGAAATGAAATCTGTCCGGAGAAATCAATATTTTAACAAGTTAAGTATCCAAACAACAATTTATTTCTGCACTCCGCTTAATGCTTTCTGGATAAACATTCTTCCCACGAATGGATACAAGATTGCCACGGAATTCCTGCAATGTTTTGAAAACTATACCTAACTTTCATGATTAGTAGGGGATTGAATATTTATGTGTTTCCGTGTAAAGTGAACTTAACAAACATTTCTTTGTGATGTGAGTATCACCAAAAAGAGAATTATACATATATGCACATATTTTCACACCCCTATTCGTATACATGTATTTACAATTCTACAAACATTACAGAAACGGGTACAAATAATACTACTACTAATAACAACTAGTTTTAACCCTTGAAAATGTCACGGTTGTCCTATTTTAATAGTCTGGCAGTTAAAGATTAAGTAAGCGACAATATCCTTATCACATCAGTAAATATTTGAGCTTAACAATTTTAACAAAATATTGTAATAGTAATCATAAATATGAATGCTGGGACATCTCGATGTGTTGTAATGGTTAGCAAGCTTGTTTCGTTGAACAATTGCGACTGCGTAGTGAGTTCTTATCCTCATTGGGTGTCCCGTGCGTTTAGCCTTGTGCCACATCTAAGACACGCTTAGAAAATCACAATAAACATGTATGCTGGTTGCTATTTTAAGAAGTAGAAAGAAATGAAAAAAAAAAAAATTGACCATTTTTTCCATTTCATTAAACCAACGGTTAAACAGTTTTATCGTCCCTTATTTCTTTATAGCAAAATCTCTGTCTTACGAAAATTTCCAATAATAATTTTTATTCCCATATACACGACGTTTCGGTTGATGTACGTCCGACCTTCTTCAGGTGATTGGAATTTCGAACCGAACCCTTTATTTTGATCACTAGGGTATATTGTTCTCGTTCCATGAGCACTTTCGGCTGTCTTAGTTATCTCTCTTTTTCACCACTAACCAACGCTTTTGTCCACTAGGATAAAAGCATTGGATAGATCCAGTAACTTGATCCAAATTGTTTCACGCTTAGAAAATCACTGTAAACACGAATACTAGTCGTTATTTTAAGAAGTAGGTCGAAATGAAAAAATTAGAAAATCACTAAAATCAAGCATTTTGTTGTGTGTGCAAAACAGTCTTTATTATAATTATTTTTTGAAAAAAATTGCTTCATCTAAAAAATCTCACTGAATAAAAGTTGTGCAAGTGTTAGGGTTAATTTAATGTATTATATATAACATAAATATGTTATGGAAGAATATTAAAACGTTTTGAGTTTAAAAATGTGTTGTTTTTTTTACAGTATTTGTTTATTTCTACTATTATATTTTATATTTCAGACCGCCCTTGGTCCTTCCTCAGAAAAAAATGATTTTCAAATTTGAATTACTAACGTATTTCGCGAGATTTCGCGAGAGCGTCAGTGAAGAGTCTGTTTACATTACGTGACGCGTTTGTGGAGAGAGTTTTTGTTTTTACATCAAGTGACGTTGAAAGCGGCAGATTTTTAAAAAATTATGTTTGTAAACCTAAACCTATCTTTAATAATGCTTGTAAATTTGTTTTAGATAAAACATTTTTTTAAATGTATCTAAAAAAGTTTAAAAAATATTTTTAAATGTATCTAAAAAAAGTTTAGTTATTGAAGTATTTGTAAAGATTCAAAGTACCTAAGTCCCTATTTAACCCTAGCTTGTGTGTATTTAATTTTAAAACCCAGTATTTTTCTTTCTTTCTGCGTGTGTATGTAGAACTAAAATTGGAGTCTATTAGTAAACATTTGCAATTTTCTAAGGTGTGACCCGGTTGATTGAAACGGGATAAATATTTTATAATATTACTACAAAAGTAACTATTTTGTTTCGACACTATCTGTGTTTTATCAAAAGATTACTTGATAAGACACAGATAGTCTCGAAACAAAATGGGTACTTTTGTAGTGATATAACATATTTATGTTATAAATTCTTAAGAAATATTATTAGTCCTACTTTGTATTGAGCACCTTTTTAAGAATAGTGTTTCTTTGGATACGGAATGACCTTATCTATATGTTCCTGGAGTGAACAAGGGATTTAACACAATAAAATGTCGATATTCTCACAGCGAAAGAGAAATAAAAACAACCAAGAATAAATCCCCCAGCGGAAATAAATAAAATGAACGGCATACTGAAATCTTCTTTGTACTGTGTCTCTTCAGGACGTAGGTGGTCATGGCCTTCCTCATCTCCCTATCTCTTGTTACTCCTCCCAAACCGTACCCTGCCGTCCATTTGTCATTAAGTATGTCATGCGTTGCTGCCCTTTGTCTCACTTTTCCTCTATCTATTATGTGAGTATCAGATTTTCTAAGCCCTCTCTTCTCATTACATTCACAAGAAACTTTAGCTGTCTTTTTCTCCTGTTGTTGTATATCGACAAACAACAAACACGCATATATATAAAAATATAAGTTATATTTTTATTAATGACGATGGACCGTGTAGAATAGGGAACAGAGAATTGAGAGAGCGCGCTTCAAAGGGGTTGACGGGAGTGTAGTCGTATCTGTTGTGTCTCTCTTCACCGGCCGATCTCTGTTGCTCCTCTCTACTACTACTGGCGAATCCGTGTGCCGAGGTCTTTATATAATCTTCCAGAACCGGGACTTTTTCTTCCGGTTTTGCCTCGCCCACGCACGCCCACGTAATTCTCAGAGACACCTGTTCTGTTTGCCTCTGTAGTTATTTCCGCTGCTGCCGGAAATAAGGTCAAACGACATCCGTTCCTTTCAACGACCGGAAACACCCTCGCTTGCATCAGCCTTCCTCGGGTGGGGCCAGATTGTTATATTACACTGTCAAGTATACATTTTCTTTTTGTTTCTATTCTCTCCAAAGTCTTGTCATTGCTAATATGTTCGGTTCATGATATCCTCAGTTTCCTTCTGTAGAACCCCATTTCAGTTGCATCAAGTCTTTCCTTAGTTTCTGATTAAATTTTCCAGCATTTGCTGCCATAATGAAGGACAGACATTAAAAAGACAATCCAGTACTTTGTTTCCAATGAAATCCCCCCGTTTCAAAACTCTACTCAGCTTTTGGAATGCATCATTGGCCATGTCAGTATGACTTCGAATCTATGTGTGGCACTTCTTGTGGTACAGTGGATATCGGCTCGGAACGAGAAACCGGGGAGCCGAGTTCGAATTCCAGTTGAATCCATTGTATTCACTTACGCGCAAATATCCTTGGGAAAGGTATTAATGCGTCTCTTCCTTCCAGTTATGGGTTAAATAGCAGACAGATTTGGTTCTGTAGCCTTGGTCGGCAACCAGTCTACCGCAGAAAGACTTATCCCTAGTTAGCATTTTGGGCTCCTCTGATGGCCATGCAATTTTTTTTCTTTGTAGTTTAAGTTTCGTCCATTCTTTTCGCTTTCTTTATCTACCTTCTGTAGGAGGTTTTGTAGTTTCCTTTCCGTGTCTGCTATTAGCACTGTATGTTCTGCGTATATTATATTATTCAGATTGTGTTCATTTGTGGCAGTTAATGACGAATCCAGGCAGGACTTCTAGTTTACTCAGAATTGCCCGGAATAGGTTGAATAGGTCTGGTGGGAAGATACATCATTGTCTTACACCTTTTTTATTTTTGTACATCTACTGAACTCATATTATTTCTGAAAACTACCAGAAAATCCTAAATCATATTTCTAATATAACTAAAAAGAAACATATCAAATATAAAATTCGACGTCCAGACTCATTTTGAGTTTTTCTTCAAAGATTTATTTAACGGAGCTCTCAAACAATGCATGTTTTTCAAAAAATGATTTTGTAATAGTTTACTAACCCCAGGAAACTTTGCAAAGAGCTGACATTTTCAGGAGCAGGCATGTCCTTAATAACACCAGCTCGTGCTGGATCCTGTTTTCTGCCATTCTTGTCAATAATCTGTCACAATGACTTAATCTTGTCCATAAAGAATTCACACTTTTTGTCTCTCAGCTTGAGTCCATAGTCCTGAATTCTCTTGAACACTTTAAAAACAATTTTCTTATGTTTTTGCGTGTTTTCACTTCTCAGCAAAATGCCATCAAGGTATACGACTTCAAAATCAAGACCACTTAGCATTGTGTCCATAATTTGCTGAAAAATAGCTGGAGTAACGTTTATGCAAAACAGCAAAAAAAAAAAATTATATAATCTTCTGTGTATTTTTTGTATGGTAAAAATTTTGAATATTCGTCATCGACTGGAGTTTGTAGATATGTGTCGTTAAGGTTTATTTTTGAAAAAATCTTTTTGAAATTTTTTACCTCCGCTAAGCTGCACAAAAGCTTCTTCCGGTCCCAGAAGTGCGTAATAATAATCTTTGAGTGCATCGTTTAAGCTCCTGGAAAAGCCCGCGCAGATGCGTATCTCTTTCAACTTTTTAAATATATACTGCCAGCGAATCTCAGTCGCTATGCTCGACTTTGGACAAAACAACCGTTTTTTCAAGTCTATCAAGCTCGTCGTTTATGTGTTTGATCGACGCAAAGGGTACATGTCTTTTTTTTTTGAAAACTGGTTGTACGCTTTCTTTAAGCTCGAATTTTGCTTTTTAACTTGTTACACCTGCCAAGCCTATCAGAAAATACCTGTAGGAATTAATTTTTTAATTATCTTTTTAGAGCTTCTATTTTATTGATAGAACTCACATTTTGGCAAAATGTACTATAATTAGAATTTTTTTCATCCAATCTGTACCAAAAAGATTATTCCTTTTTTTTTATTAAGAATATTTTTAATTTTAACGTTATTTTGTTTAACTTTACATTCGCAATAAATTCGCCTACGAACTTGATTTTCTCACCTGTGACAGTAAGACGTGTTTTTAAACTATTAATGCAAAACCAACCAATTCAAACAAGAAAATTAAATTAATTATCTATTATAAAAAATAAAAACTGCCAAACTCATTATCAATAAAAATAATTAACCTGCAAAATCTAAACTGCAGAAAACCAGTGTCGTTTACGAATTTATATGTCCTTTGAAGAACTGTGTGCCTCACCTATCCAAATCCGTAAACAATTACACCATAAAACTATACCACCACAAAATTGATGAGAAGATTGACATTGCACCTTTCCCACAACTGTTTCATCCGATCTCATTTAAACACACAACGAGATCTTTCAGGACCTATCCGTGATATACTTGTTGATAATACATACATAATATCATCCACATGCAAAAGAAGATTAAAAATAATGGAGACATAACTAATAAAAAAGAGAAATCCTACACTTAATAACATCAATTATGAACTCGGTAATAATGTGCTTACCTTGTTCGGAACTTAATTACACAAGACTATATGCATAAAGTTTATACATGTTTTTTTTACAAGTAAAACAACATTCATTCTTGATAATGGCTAAAAGTATAGCCGAAAGCGCTCGAAAGTACAAAATCTTTGGGCAATTGTGATATAATTTGAAGTCTGAAAAGAAAAAATATACGAACACATGAAAAATTATATAAAAAACTCAATGATAATACGTTATCTGTCATTTTTAATGAAGCCTGTATAAAAGAAAGACTGTTGTCTAAATACACAATATATATATATATATATATATATATATATATATATATCAGAGAGAGAGAGAGAGAGAGAGAGAGAGAGAGAGAGAGAGAGAGAGAAATAATGGTTAACTTTTACTCCAAAGCTATCGGCCATGTAATTATGAAAAATGATGGTTGCATTTTTTTAAGAAATCTTTGTAAAAAATATCAGTATAGACGTATATCAGGAATTTCTTTTAGAAAAAACAAACTTCTACACATTGTTAGTCAAAATGGAAATGAATCGCTGCACTTGATAATAACTCAACTGTAAAGTTACACCTTAAATTGCACCACAAACACATGAAAAATGTTTTTTCAGAAAAACAAATTTAAGTAATCTGACGTCAGAACTTGGCCTTTTTTAAATAAATAAAAAAAAAATGGACGGATATTGCGTATTAAGTGATTTCGGTATAAGGCTAATTTAAAGCATAAAGGAATCGAAGCAAGTGTATGAGAAAGATGAGTATAAAGGAGATAGATGAAGGCAGTTGACGTAACAGTTAAACTATTAAGTAGTTTCCTTTTTTGAGACACAGTTGTAATGATGAACGTACCATCCTTACTACTAAGCATGCGGAGCAGTATTTTCCTATTTTTGTTTATCAACTTTTATCTTTTTTAAAAGAAGTACACGGTGTCTCTAAATAAGAGAGACATTGCAGGAGAGACATTGCATTTTCTCTTGTATTGTTGTCATTTTCATTAAAAGTCAGGAATCAATAATAAGCACTTTTAACATGTACCTAAAAAGACAAATGGAAGTGCATTAAAAAAAGAATGAAGTATATACTGGGTGCGTTGGATAATTTTTCGTCTAAATTATGCAAAAATGAAAATAACAGTGACATCTCATCTTAACAGATATATTTACCAAAATTAAAAAAAAATATCTTAAACTATTAAAGAGTAAATTTATTCAATAAAATCGTCACGGGCTGAAACTATGGCCTTTAGACAACTTTGGAATCTGCTGCATCTCTTCTGGACAGTTGGTTAGATGGAAAGTATGAAAAATAGATTTTTATTGTGAAATTGCCAGTAATACATTTTTGAAGAAAAATTACCAGCAATACATTTAAAAAATTGCCAGCAACACATTTTAAAAAAAATACTAGTAATACATTGGACTCTCGGCAAAATCTTCTTTACAAAAATAAATCAATGAAACATGATTTACAAAATGGTATCTGATAAAGAATACATATTCTATTCATACGAACCTATCCGAAAAATTTTGTCAGCATTAAATAACCAACTGAGGTTGATATGACATAAACCAAAATAGGCCAAACCAAATCAACTATAAAAGTGATTGCTTTATTACTAAATAGCGATTATACAAAATTTAATAAACCGTACAAAAATTCTCCACTAAAAAGATTTTCTACAGTGAAACAAACTCTCATTAATAATGACTTTCCTAATTACATTATTGATCAACAAATTAGACGAGCTATTAGAAATATTAAATATAAATAAAGAAGAACTTAATACTTTCTCAAATAACTCTGAACATATCAACGTTCTATTAAACAGTTAAGTGCCAGACGTGATACACGCTCGGGCGATCATATCTCGAAAGAGACATGACTGACTTAGCAGAAGTAGGCTGCCATTACTTTCTGTGGTAGAACTTAATCTGTTCTACTATTTAAGTCATAGCTGGTGGGAGAATATATATATTAATATCTTTTCTAAGGGTATTTGTGCGTAAATGAATGCAACAAATTCTACTAGAATTGGAACTCAACTCTCCGATTTCTCGTTCCGAGGCGATATCCTCTGCATCACAATACTGCAATCAGATACAATCTAATATACGATATGAATATCCACAAGTAACCGTAAAATATTTAAATTTTTAATCTTGTTATTAAAAAAGCAGTAACCTAACTTTATAAGATTTAATTCCCATATACATCGAGTGAACAATTAAAATCTATTAAACTGTCGGTTTAAAATATGTACGTGATAATTGCGTAACGTACGAAACTGCGAGTCATGCCATAGAGATTCATATATATATATATATATATATATATATATATATATATATATATATATATCTCCGAGTGAATGCAGAACGAAGAAAGAATTCTTACAACGTCCAAAACATTAATTTAAAACAATGCTCGATATATAATATATAGAGCTGTGAATATTTATTAGAAATTATATTTTAGAACATGTATATAATTATTCTATATATATCCGCTACAAAGGTACGTTTGTTTCGACATTGAAACTTCAATGTCTCATCAGGCGGTGTGTAAAGTAATGGAAATCCCCCTTCCTTATATTTATTTAGTTTAGTTTGAGGTGTTGGTGGGGGTTACTGATAGGGGAATAAGTCTCTGACCGTTGGAATTTTTGGAGAGGGTGTTTTTTAAGTGATTTCTAGACAGTTGTAAGTTTTTATTATCTAGTGACTAGATTATATCGTTATGGATTTCTTAGAAGAGCCGGTAGTGGTTGGCGCGGATATTTTTATTTAAGCAGAGTCTTTATAATTAATGTAAGTTTGTATATTTAATCTTAACTTTGGATTTAGGGAATATATTTTTTCTATTAAATTATTTATTTTTTAATTATTAATTAGATCATAGTTTGGAAACTGTTTTTTCTGTTAAATTTTAAATTTTAAATTTCTATTCTAATATCTAGTCAATTGTGTATGTGATGGGGGTTTAGTGATAAGGGAACAAGTACTGCTGATTGACCTTTAGAATTTTGGTGTGGGGAGTGTAAGTTTTATTTATATATATCTCAGGTGACTAGACAATATCTTTTAGGATTTCTTATGGGAACAGGTTAGGGTTGGGATGCGTATTCAGTACAGAATAATTTATTGTATATAAGTAGGGTTTTCGTAAATAATCTAAATTTGTATATTTAATCATAATTTTGGATTCAGGAAGTCGATTTTTACAATTAAATTTTAAATCCTAATTAGATCACAGTATTGTGTGTGTGTTTTTATTTAAAAAAAAAAAGATTTTTACCCTCACCCTCACCGCCAAGACAGCCAGAGTTGTAGCTATAAAGAAAAATAGATCTTAAAGTACATCAAAAGTCGGGATTTTTTTTAATTTTTTTTTTTTTACATAAAATGCTTGCAATGAAGCAAGAGCTATATTGGTGAATCATCTTGAAATCTACGAACATAAGAGTGTTCTACGTTGAGACAAACTTTTAAATTCGTTCGTAATACGAAAATAAAAACAGGCCATAATTTCAATTTTATAAACGCTACCTTAATTAGAAAAGAATTAGTAATTCATTATACAGGAAATACTTTGAGGGAATTTTGATAAATATTTGAACATTTATAAACACACGCCAAACACACTTTATTATATTAATAACTTTAATAAAATCCATACCCAAAGAATATAATATATGTCATCTTAGAACCACAATCGGTGTAACTTTGATTTTTTCACCCTCACACAAAACATGCCCAAATCAACATACGGTAAATCACCAAACAAAAATACCTACTAGGCGCCTACGCACACAAAAGAATACACATTATCATCCGAAATCCGCATAAAAACTACACACATACATATATGAATTATACACGATAGCTGCTTGACAGGACAGATACACGTGAGGTCTGCTTAATCGACGAAAAAAACAAACAGAACAAAAATAAAAATATCAGAATTTTCTTTTCTCCTCAGTATTTCATTTTCTGATGAAGTATTAATAAAATCGAAACATGTTAAAATTATAAACATTTTGTATTTGTCCCTTATCCTATAATTATATCGGATTACAATCCATGCGCAATCTATCTATCTATCTATCTATCTATCTATCTATCTATCTATCTATCTATCTATCTGAGTCTCTTCATATCTATCTATCTATCTATCTATCTATCTATCTATCTATCTATCTATCTATCTATCTATCTGAGTCTCTTCATATCTATCTATCTATCTATCTATCTATCTATCTATCTATCTATCTATCTATCTGAGTCTCTTCATATCTATCTATCTATCTATCTATCTATCTATCTATCTATCTGAGTCTCTTCATATCTATCTATCTATCTATCTATCTATCTATCTATCTATCTATCTGAGTCTCTTCATATCTATCTATCTATCTATCTATCTATCTATCTATCTATCTATCTGAGTCTCTTCATATCTATCTATCTATCTATCTATCTATCTATCTATCTATCTATCTATCTATCTATCTATCTGACACATCACTCAATAAACCCCGTGCCTGATCCCAACGTTTCTCTAACAATTTTTGTAGAACGATTTGTCTTTGGCTTTAAAACACGCCTTAGTTTCCAATATCACTTCTTCATTGGAGCCAAATCTTTTTCCCTGGAGCATTTATTTTGGGGTTTGCAAACAGCCAGTAGTCGCTGGGGGCCAGATCTGGAGAATAGGGTAGATGTGGAAGCAGTTCAAAGTGCAGTTTGCCATCGTTGCGATCGACTTGTGATACGGTGCGCTTCTTGGTGAAATATCATTTTTTCATCTTCATTTGTGGCTATTTTTTGGTAATTTCTTCCTTCAAACGCACTAATAACGCGTCATAATATTAGCTATTTATGATTCTTCCTTTCTCAATGCAATCGATGAAAAAATATCTCACGCATCCTAAAATACGGAGGCCAAAACCTTGCCTGCTAATGTTTATGCATTTGGTTGCTCTGGACGGCTTTCAACTGCTGCTGTCCACTCAGCTGACTGCCGATGTGTCTCCGGAGTGAAGAAGAGGATCAATGTTTCATCTATTCTCATATATCTACGAAAAAACTCCTTGTTGCATTGAAATAGTTGCCAACAACGCTCTGAATCGTCGACGCGTTGTTGTTTTTGATCAACTGTGAGCAAACGCGGCACCCACCTTGAACACAGCTTTCTCATTGACAAATGTTCATGCAAAATGGTGAATGCATTGCTTTCTGATATTTTCATCTCTTCTGCTATCTCACGCAACTTTAATTTATAATCAGGCAAAACAAATTTGTTGATTTGTTTTTTGTGTTTTCCGGGACAACTGCTGATTTTGGGCGACCTGAGCGTTCACCATTATTTGTGTCTGTACGACCGCGTTGAAACTCAGCATACCACATCTTAACCGTTGTTTTCGACGGAGCAGAGTCCGAATAACACTTATGAAGCCATTGCTTTGCTTGAACAGTATTTTTCCCATCAGAAAGCAATGCTTTATTAACACACAAAATTCACATGGTTCAGATTTTTACATTGTTTGGAAATTTGCAGTAGCTTCACTTAAATAACTGTAATTTGTAAACTAATCATCCGATTAGGCCCAAAGTTTGTCAAGTGCCATTTGAAGGTTAGTACTTCATAAAAGTCATATGGATTTTTTATTAGTGGGGCCATCTATATGTCAGGCTCGGGACCTATTGAATGATGTGTTATCTATCTATCACCCACATACAAGCCTGTTTCGTTATATCACAGCTCATCAGTGTGATCCACTTGCTTCTGGCCGGGATCGAAACTCGACCGATTTGGTGTCAGTCGGAGTCGCTATCCCCTAAGCTGTAGGCGCATGGAAGCAGAGAAAGGAAATTTTAACGTATTGTATATAAGCAGTATATACACACGCCAGTCACCGAAAGAACTCGATTCATTCCTGAAGAGTATATATATATATATATATATATATATATGTGTGTGTGTGTGTGTGTGTGTGTGTGTGTGTGTGTGTGATTAAAGAGCTGAGTGTTATGAAGTCTACAAGCAGCACACCATATGCGTGCCAGAACACAGTTGCCTTCAATTTCTTCCACTGATCTTTGCGATGGTCTACCGCATCAACCGCAGCGATCTAACAGGCTTCCTTTATATTATGCAAGCGTGAAACGTAATCTTAGCAACATCTAAAACTTGCTAATATCTTAAAAAATGTTCTTCAACTAAAATTGCGGAAATTAAAAACACTCAAATGCAGACACACGCAGTATTGAAAATGTTAATTAAAGTGCCTATCTACATGAAAGACGAAGAGAAAATAGTTCAGAACCGCTATGTAAATACCAATCCTCTTACAGTGAGTTATGATAAGTTTTTAGCTACCCTTGGTTATTTTGGCTTGTGTAATAACGTCTTTTTTTTTTCGGACACTACCGTGTTAGTATCAAGTTATTCTCATTTATGAACGACAGTTGACTAATATTTTGCAGCGAAAGTTCGCGGGAGTAAGAAAATTAGTGAATTTCAACGAGGATAAATAATAAGATGACGTCAGTGTGGCAAGTCAAATCGAGAAATTGCTAGATTTTTTCAGGTTAATCATCAAACGATTAATAATATTGTAAAGAAATTTAATGAAGAAGGCCATTGTCGTGTGAAACAACATCCAGGAAGTCCAAGCATCGTGTCCGAGCGAACGAAAGGGTTGTTGAAGAGGGTAGTCATCAGAAACCGTCACCAGAGTGTCAAAAATGTCACCAACAGCATAGAAATGTCGCCATATGCGGTAAGAAAGACTGTTTGGAGAAATCAGAATGAAATTTGGAACACTGAATGTTTGCAGGTGACAGTGAAACATGGAGGGATTGAAGTAATGGTTTGGGACGCTGTCTGGTTCGGAGGAAAATTCGGAGCTGATTCTTGTTGACGAGCGGTTAAATGGTCCAAAAATACTGTCAAATATCAGAGAAAGAACTACTCCCACTACTTGAAACTAATTAGATTGACAAGAATGTCTACCTTTCCCATGAAAATAAAGTGCCATGTTTGGAATAGATAGACTAAACTATCACCCGGTTCACACTCCATCCACGTCTATTGAACAGGTGAAGAGGCTCATCACTTGTTTCCTGTTTAGGATGCGGTTTCCGGTTTTCTCTTTTCCAATCTTCTCACTTTTTTTTCAATTGGAGTAGATAAACTAAACTATCACCCGGTTCACACTCCATCCACGTCTATTGAACAGGTGAAGAGGCTCATCCCTTGTTTCCTGTTTAGGATGCGGTTTCCGGTTTTCTCTCTTCCAATCTCTTCACTCTTATGTAGCCCCCTGCGCATCAGTGGTGTTACCGCCTTGCTCGGGGTGATATGATTAAAAAAAAAATACGAGCAAAATTCTGGAAGCAATCGCAAGGAATCAAGTCACTGCCATTGGTAGCCCAAAGTCCTGACATGAATCCAATAGAGCGCGTTTGGGAGCACCTTGACCGAAAATGTCAGTGTCAACCATTAAAGAAACATTACTAAAGGAGTGACAAAATATGGTTTAGACAATTGTTCAAATCCATGAAAAATCCAATACAAGCATTAAAACTAGCAAGTAGAGGATCGATTCTATACTAGCTCCAAATGCTGTTTATTTATTTTGAGTTGGGATTTTGAAATGGTTGTAGTTTATTTCTCCTGGCTAGAAACTTTTCTTAAGCCACTGTATATACCAGTGAATGTTAGAAAGTTTCCTCTCAGACGAAGAGGAAACTTGAAACAACGGAAAGTAATGAAACTCCAATGGACAGAACACGTGAGGACAGAATATATGGTCGCCAGCTAAAAAGACAGCTCAGGCAGCAAACTACTAATCGGGGATATCAAAATCAAATCAGTACAGAAATGTAAATATCTGGGAAGCGTTATAGCAGATGACGGAAAATATGATATCGAAATCTGAAGGTGCATTAAAATAGCAAAAGATGCCTTACAGAAACGAAATAAAGTATTAAGAAACAAAACTTCGCGAGAAACAATAAAACAGTGATGAATGCGATATATAATCTCTTGACTGAGAATGCTGGGGATTTTTTTACTGGTGAGGAGATTCGAAGCGGCAGAAATGTGCTTCCTAAGACAACTTCTGAGAATACCATGGAACATGGAAACGAAAAAGACATTTGTAATTATAATCTGAGAGTGATAGTAGAATTTTGGCGATATGATTAAGAAAAAAAGGCTTGGAGAGTCTGATACTCACAGGAATTCATTTTGCACATTTATAAATCTACCATTCGTTCGTGCATTGAATACCACTGTCATATCCGGTTGGGTATTCCTGATATTCATCTCGGGGTTCTCAACAAAATCCAAGGGAATATCTGCAATTTAATCTGTTCCAATTGAACAGCTCGACATCAGTCACTTTCTCAGCATCCAGGTGGGGCTCGGTTTTTTCTAAAAAATATTTTCACGGCTTCTGCTTTGACGAGCTTCACACCACGCTTCCACGCCCTCAAGAATTTAATCGTGCTACTAGATTGGCTGTGCGTTGTGGCGCAGTGGATATCGGCTCGGAACGAGAAATCGGGGAACCGAGTTCGAATTCCAGTTGAATCCATTGTATTCACTTACGCGCAAATACCCTTGGGAAAGGTATTAATCCGTTTCTTCCTTCCAGTTATGGGTTAAATAATAGGACAGATTGGGTTCTATAGCCTTGGTCGGCAACCAGTCTACCGCAGAAAACAATGGCAACCTACTGCGGAATAATCTTCTGCCCAGTCAGTCATGTCTCTTTCGAGACATGATCGCCCAAGCGTGTATCGCGCATGGCACTTAACTGACTGACTAGATTGGCAACTAGGTTCTACCCTTTTACCGTCAAAATAGACAAATGTAACCGCCACTTCTAATCACAGTTTCTTTTCTCGCACTTCTTCTGTGAAAATCCCTTCCGCATACTTGCTTCCCCGATAGCTACAATCCCCCCCAAATGTAAGAGCAACATCAAATGCCATCTCTTATCTCCTTGACTCCCATCTTTATCTTAAATTTTCTACATTTTTTCTCTTCCCTCACCCCTAACTGTAAGCCACTGTGCACAGGTGGAGTATTTCCTTGCTTGGGGTGAAACGATTATAAAAAAAAACCACCCCGTGGTGTAATGGTTAAGCAAATTTATCTCGTTAGAAAATGGCGACTGAATAGTGTGTTCCATCCTCACTGGGTGCCACATCTAAACTGCGCTTAGAAAATCACCATATAGAAGTTAAAAGAAGAAGTAATGTTTCTGTTTTCTAATTCTTCCAAACCCCTTGTGTTTAATGATTTGCTTCCTTGAACGCGATTGCGAATGTGCCATGGATAAATTGCTTTATAAATTACGCAAAAAATTACGAAAAACATTACACCTACATCTCATTTTAACGATCGACCGGGGTAATTTTGAAAAATAATATCCCTTTTTTTTTTAAGAAGTCCTTGTATAAGTATCAGTATATAGACGTATATTATAAATTTCTTTAAAAAAAAAAAACTTATACACATTGTTACCCAAAACGAAAATAATTAGCTGCACATGAAAATAACTCAATTAAATTACTCAACTGTAAAGCGTCATTAACTGACGTCTTTTCAGAAAAACAAATTTGAATAATCTGACGTCAGAA
The DNA here is from genome assembly GCA_037127315.1 of Ascarosepion bandense. Classification (NCBI taxonomy): domain Eukaryota; kingdom Metazoa; phylum Mollusca; class Cephalopoda; order Sepiida; family Sepiidae; genus Ascarosepion; species Ascarosepion bandense. The sequence goes on along the minus strand of JBBBDQ010029369.1, from coordinate 5,447,986 downwards.
GTTGACCTCTTTCTAAAGAAAATAAATAGCAGGTAAAAACATTTCGTCTTTTTTTAAATATTCGTTTCACCCCAAACAAAACAGGACCGCAAATGGTGTACATGGAATTACAGTGAGAGAAAAGAAAAATAAGGTATAGGGGATATCGAAGAAAAGATATTAGAGACAGGAATCAAGGAAACTGAAGATGGCAGTTGACGTAGCATTTAAACTATTAAGTAATTTCCGTTTTTGAGACACAGTTGTAATAACGACGTACCATCCTAACTACTAAGCATGCGGGGCACGTTTTCTATATTGTTTACCAACTTTAAAAAAGTACAATTGCACGATGTCTATGAATTATCTGTAAATCTATACAGGAGAGACATTGCGTTTTATTTTGTAGTGTTTTCATTTTCATTAAAAGTCAGAATACTGGTGTGAGGAGAGTTACGAGCGAATAACACGAAAAGGATGAAGAACAAGATACAAGTGGTGTCAGGGAAAGGATAAGAGAAAGATAGGAGTCAAGGAGATAAGAGATGGCAATTGACGTTGCACGTAAACTCTTGGAGACTGTAGCTATCATGGAAGTAAGTATACGGAAGAGAGTTCTACAGGTGGAAAGTGCGAGAAAATAAGCTATGGAAGTAGAAGTGGCGGTTACAGTTTACTGTTTGACTGTAAAAGAATAGGATCTAGTTACCAGTCTAGTAGCTCGAGTAAATTTGTGCAGAGGGGGCACCAGAGAATTAAGCTTGTTGGAGAAGAAGCCGTGAAAATATTTGTAAAAGAGACTGAGGGAAGTCATATCCCTTCAACAAGAAAGTGACTGGAGTCGAGCTGCCAAATTGGGATCAGTTACATTGCAGACTCTCCTTTGGATTTTATCGAGAACCCCGAAGTGAATAGCAGGGACGCCCGACCAGATATGACAACAGTATTAAATGCACGGACGGATAGTAGATTTCTATACGTGCAAGGTAGATTTTGACGAGAAAAATTGCCTGGCCTGACACAGTGACCTAATCTTCCTAGCAATAGATTTAACTGTTGATTCAAAGTAGTCATTATACTTGAGGTCGGATGAAAGAATGAAGCCCAGTTGGCACAGTGTATTGCTTTAAAGCATTAAAATTCACGAGCCATTTCTTTCCACAGTCCACTGCAGATTGAATGTCTTTTTTAAGATCAGCGTATGGCACTTAACTGACAGATATCTATATTACCATAGAAAATATACATAAAATAAACAACAAGACTGTTTCCCCATGAATTACACCATAGAACAGCGAAGTATCAACCTTAGACTGCAAATGAATGAAGTGCCAGAGGTGTAAAATCGTGTTATGTTGAAATCAACTATAATTAGCACCTGAACAAAATATCTAAAAGACTTTAAATTTTAAGGTTTTTAGTTTTTTATATGCGGGTACATAATATTAAAATTTTGTCAAATTCTAAAATAGTGCCCATGGAAATTCCCAAAAAATTAGTTGATATGAATTAGCCATTTATACACAAGTGTACTCCTGCCGTCCATCAAAAATGAAGGCAAAATATTTGAGAGGATTATTAGCTGTGTTCTTACAGGTTATCATTCTTGAGCATGACAAGAGGATATATATATATATATATATATATAACAGTTTTTATTATAATAGAGAAGATATATATCTATTCTTCATTACTTCACGACATAATTATTGCAAAACAAAATAATAATCAGGCACTGTTAAAGAGCAAACACGCGGAAAGAGCTTTCATAAATGGTAATAATGTTTAATAACTGGTAGTAGAGCTAATGAACTGAGCCAACGCTGCTTCACTATCGCCTTTCTAATGAAGTGAGCCGATGTTGCCTCGCTGTTTTCTCCGTTCTTCATGAACGTGACAAGAGTGAAATATATATATATATATATATATATATATATATAATTATTGTCCACAGTATACAGTTATATTAAAATGCTCTCAATACATATATAACGTAGATCTTTTCAGTCGATTACGCAACCTTGGTTTCATCCTTTTGGTATCCGCAGGTGTTTTATATCAACTGATTCTGCAACGTCTTTTTTTTTAAACACACAACAGGTATTTTCCGAATACACAACTAAAAGTTTAAAATAATTGTTGTATCAGAGTCTTTGAAGCTTTTTCTTTCAATTTTCACACGTGTTTAGCAATTTTGCTACAATTTTTAAGGCTTTCTAGCTTAAATGTAGATTTGTGATTATACCATCGATTTTTAAAATTTCCTTCAGTACATCCCAAGTCCGTATTTTCTCTGTCCATCTGTATCCTGTACTTTTTGTAAATAACTCATTTTGTTTTACAAGTGGGCAGTCACGCCCCTCATTAACGGCATCATGCTGCATGTTACGCCCAAAATTCTTGGCGTTTTGCTCTTTTATGTAAATTTCTAAATTACAAGTACAGCTGAAACTTAATTTAACTGCATTTCTGTTAAATATTTACTTAAATCAGAGTTTCTAGAGAAGTGTTTATTAATTAATTTGAAAAATATTTGCCCTATTTTGGATCTTACTTCTAAAACAAAAGATGGGTTGAAATAAACAGCGTTTTATTTCCTTGTATTATACCCCATTTGCTTGTTTATCTGAGGTCTATGCTCATCATCTCTATATAACTCTATTTCATGTGTGTCAATGTCATAGTATGCGGCGGGGTTATATAAAGCAAATAAGCCAACAAGGTCGGAAGATCGCAGAGATTAACGAAACTATTGTAATGTCAAATTGGTCACCTGAATCATTCTTTATTCATTGTTCTTGGTTGTGGATATCATTATAATAATATATTCATCCTTAGTTAAGTCCGATGTGGCGAATTCCAATATCAACGTAAAAAGATCATTTTACTTTGAGATGATGGCCTTATGGCGGTAAAAAAAACTCCACACATTTTAAAACTGATAAGATTAGAAAATTAATTCATAGAGAATATAAAAGTCAAAACCTGAAGGTAATAATCAGTATTAATTTAAAAGTAGTAAACTTTTTCAATGCAACACTGGACTTAGTAAATAATACATAACAAACGCCTCATCCTCTCTTTTATAATAATGACCGTTGCGTATTTATTTGTATATATATATATATATATATATATATATATATATATATATATATATATATATAAGAGACATATTGTTTCCTGAAGATGCGGCATTAGCATCTCGCACCCAACGTGAACTTCAGTCATTGATGTATCATTTCTCTCAGGCATGCAGAGACTTTAGACTTGGGTCAAGGTACTACAGCACCACTGGTCATCACCATCAATGACTATGAGCTGAATGCGGTCCATCATTTTACCTACCCTGGCTCCATTATCACTGTCAACCTCTCACTGAACATAGAGTTCGACAAGAGAATTGGAAAGACAGCCAAAGCTCTTGCACTCCTCATAACGACTGTGACAGTGAAGACAAAGATGGCAGTGTACAACGCCTGTGCCATCAGCACACTGATATACTGCAGCGAGACATGGACCACGTACGCCAGGCAAGAGAGGCGTTTGAACACCTCCACGTGAGAAGTATCCGCCGCATATTTGGAATATCACGGCAAGACAATGTGCTCAACACTGAGGTCATTTCTCGCGTGGGTCTGCCTACCATGTTCACACTCCTTAAACAGCGCAGACTCCGCTGACTAGCCCATGTCCACCGCATGCCGGACATCCGCATCTCAAAAGATATCTTGTATGAAGAGCTGGCCTCTGGAAGAAGACCAACTGGGTAGCCACAGCAGCAGTATTGTGACATCGTTAAACGCGATATGAAAACTGTAAGCATCAAGTCATAGGAGAGGGTGACAGTCAACCGGTCCAAGAAGAGAAGAAATCTGGCCAAACAATTCAAATCCAGGGAGGAGGAGCTGATACAAGCCACTATGAAGGACGGGTTCGCAGAAGGTAAAGTAATAGCTGCGACAAACAAGAAAAAAAACATAAATGCAACAGGGACTGTCACTCTTGCGTCGGCTTGTACAGTTGCAGATGTCGATGCTCCAGCCAAGCAGACGACTCGGATGCTACTCATGGTCAACTCTGACTGACGGAGATATATATATTGTAATTTTGTTATTTCAATGGTTTATAAAAGCATTATATTACACAAAAGATTTCATGTTTTAGAACATTATTGTTCTTCTTCGGGTGATATTTCAAAACAAATGTTAAAAATGATTTATTTTAGAAAATATAAAAAGAATTCATGGTTATTTAAAAAATGAGAAGCGGTTGGAGGAAGTTAAACAATATGATTATGGACGTGTCTGTATTACTCAATCAAAAGTGAGAATTAGGTTGAACTATAAAGTTGAACATTTAGGTCCTATGAAGATATGTTGTTGAAGATGTGTCATTACCAGATAGGTAAAATGTGTCATTTTATCATGACATATCATGTTACCTGTCTGTGGAGGATACATATTAGAGACACATATTATTCAGATGTGTATAAAGTGGTTTTGGACAACAAGTCAGATTTAAGTTTTTGAAGAAATTAAATTTTTATACTACTGAATTTGTTAAATGGGTTAAATTGTTAAAAAGTTAAAATTTAAATTAAAAAAATTATGGTATACTAAGGTATATTGGAGTCATAAAAAACAAATACGTTTTGTGTAGATCATTATTTTTTAATAAGATAATTGTTAGGTAATATTTGAGCATAAGTTTGAGCATAAGTTTTCATTCAGACACGGAGGGCAAATATCATTTTTTTCTTTTTTTTTTTCAGAATTTTCCATTTTACCTTGGAAGTTTTATTTGTTTTTAAATGCCAAAAATACACAGATAGAGATGTTTGGTTTCGATACACGTTATTCTTAAATGAAAGTAAATGCATATTCTCTTTTTAAAACTGTTCTTTGTAGAACCAATGTAAACTTTTTTAATAGTTAGGTTTTCATTAGATGATATTGTGCATTGGTAAACAATAGAATGTACCTATTTTCCAGAAGGAAATTGTTAGGATTTCGGCAATTATATCAATTTGTATTATTATTTTCAGTAGATGAATAATTATTGTTACTTTGGTTTAGGTGCTGATTTAAGATTTTATTATTATGATTTTTAATAATAATTTTAGATTATTTGTACAACTATAACCTAATTTAAGAGTATTTTTATTAAAAAGTTTACTTAGAGAATTATTACTAAGGAAGAATTTCTTAATTAAATTTCAGAACTTCTGCCCTAAGTTAGTGCTAACCATTTGGTTAAATGGGAGTGTATATTAAATGGTTTTTCTATTTCTATATTTTTGTAGTTATATTGTTTATTGTTTTGTGTATTTGAGGTTATGGTTTTTATAGCCATTATTCTTTAGGGTATTATTATAAAAATCGCTATATTTATAAAATACATCTTCATAAAAATTGCTATGTTTATAAAATATGCCTTCGGATGAGTTTTTTCTAGTTCTATATTCTGTGGAGGAGGGTAAATGTTTGATTATACTTGGGGGTGATTAGACTTAGGGTAAATGTATAATGGATATGCGTTAGATTTTTCTATCGCAAAATATAACGAGAAAATCATATATAAGGTTTGTCGAATTTCGAAATGCCAAAACTTTCGATCTATTTGAGATAAACCAAGTATCAATATACAAACACTGATAACAGTGGCATTTTGAATCAAAATAAAATTATACACGTATAACGCAAACCGATTATCACCGTAGCGCAACTTTTGCTTAACATGACATTATGCTCCCCCAAGCCAGATAAAAGACTTAAAATGTAAGGTCAATAGACACCTCCTAATACACTAACCTGCTCCCATTCTATCAAGCACTCTTCCCATCTGCCCAACCCTCATCCTCGCTATCCTTACTCATCTTTCACCTTCTTCCTGTCGTTCCCTATGTCTAACCACTCCTTCTCTTTACCTTCCCCTATGTAGCCCCATGCGCAATAGTGGCAGTGGAATGCCTTGCTTGGGGTGAGATGATTTTAAAAAAATATGCCTAATGGTAAGCATAAGCTTGCACATAAAACATAATAATTAATTTTCACGAAAAAATATGTTTATGGGAAAAATGAATAATGTTATCATAAATGTAATTATTATACTCTGTTACTGGTTAGATAACAACCATAATGAGTAGATAAAATATGAATAGTAAAAGAGCATAAGCAAACACTACCAGGATGTGGTGGAAAGTACTTTCTACACAGCTTGTAGAAAGTACCAGCACACAGCATGAGCCTGAAAAGTCAGGCAGAAACGTATTCGATATCATTGTGAACCATAGAAATTTAGACGTTGGAGCGAGTAACTGATGATACAGTTATGTTGCTTTCCAGATAGAGAAAGATTTAGGGAATACAGTGTTATGTTTAACTGATTTTTTTTTTCATACATGGCGAAATATACCTTCATGCACGTGTTTGTAGTTGGTTCGGAATCTGAGGTTACGTGTTTGCCTGAGTGTGTGTTCATCAGTGTCAAAGAGAAAGGGGTGGTCATTTCGACAGTAGCAATCTTAAGAGAAAACGGAAATAAGCATGGACGTGGTGGTGATCTGTTTCATAGGCAAGCATCAATTTATCAACGACTTTGTAATCTGCTTCATGCAGACACTAAAAGAACTGGACGCCTTTTGTATGCGGCAACAAGTGGCACAAATCCAAATTAAATCAAATTCGAGAAAATGCTATTAAAAACTATCACATAAGTTAATAAAAAGGACATAACATACTATATATATATATATATATATATATATATATTGTGTGTGTGTGTGTGTGTGTGCGTGTGTTTGTGTGTATGTGTGTATGTTTGTATTAGCCATGGGGTCTCCGATTGTGTCTCTGACGCTGCAGAATACATTAGTTGTCAAGTGTGAATTGCTTTTCTGTTTCCAGTTCTCTTATCTCGTCACAACGACAACGAGCAAACTATGTTTCCTTATTGAATTCGTGTAAATATATCTTCCGCTAATAAAAACCTTCACTTCCTCCACTTCTTTTAATCATTAGCTGCCTGCTTCCCCATCTTTTTATCTTCTGCGTATACCCAGTCGTCATCCGTACATTTATATGTACAAATAAGCCTTCATTTGTCTTCCCTCACGCACACCCACACTCTCCTCTCGTTATAAATGCCTAATAAAAGAAATAATAAGTCCCCGTTCATTTATTCATTTATTAATATGTTTATTTATACTGTTGAGAGCTTTACAATTAACTACAGACTTTTGGTAAAGTCGCAAGGTTAAAGATTTACTTATATTCTTTCGATAGTGTCACGCATTTGTTAGTCCCACACGTACGCAGTCGTAAAGACATTCGAATGGCTGGAATACTCATAAAACGCCTTCTTCTGGTCATTTCAGACCCTCACACTATGTATGTCTCTCTTTCTTTTTCTCTTTCTCTTTCTCCCTCTCCATCTACCGCTCACACATGCAAAAAGAGTAGAAATGGACTGTACAGCGTGTCCCTAAGGTCTGTAAACAGACAAAAACGCATATTTTCAATAAATTCAATTTTTATTGAACTGCAGTATTAATAAATAACGTTTTCAATATGATTTCCATCATTTCTGATGCCACATCGATGTGATTTGCTAGATTCACATAAATTCAATGTAATAATTCCACATTGATGTCAATTTTTAGCGCATTCGCTCTTTAAGTGTTCAACCAAGTGTGTTGCATCTATGATTTTAATTGAGTTTGAGTTTTGTTTTACGGCATATCAACACCTTTGTGGGTTATTTAATGACCAAAAAGGTGGGGTTTTAAGGTATTTTTTTATGTTCGGTTGCAGCGAGAAAGTTGATTTAGTCAAATTTTATTGAAAATTTTTTGTTCTTATTCTTTTTTATTTTAGAAAACTGAAAATGTCTTCTCGTTTTGGATTCAAAATGTTTGGCTGAGAATAATTTTTTCCTTAAACATGTGTTATGGTAATAATTTTTTCTTAAAAAATGTATTGTTGGTGATATTTTTCTTCAAAAATGTATATTTTTCTATAAAAGTCTATTTTTATGTATATATTTCTATAAAAGTGTATTTTTATACTTTCATAGTGTTTTGACCCCAGTTTGGGGGTGAACTATTTGCCCATAGCTGGGACCGTAACAGGTGCCACCTGGGAACAACAGCAATTAAGAGGTGATTCCATGCTCCTTACAACCTCTCAATCAGAGGCCTTGTTACCGGATGCAGTTGACCGTCATGCCCAGGACCATGATTTTAATTAGGTACACCTTCTCCTTTCGCATACCTCAGAAAAAGAAACCAAGATTTTTTTCCAAAAACAAACAAACAAAAAAACAAAATAAAAAACAAAAACAAAACATGTTTAATCTGTTGAGGTAAAATATATATTTCATTAAATTTACTATATGTCCAGACCTTTAGGAACATTCTGTAGGAGGGCCTGAGAGATCTCTTTCCTAAAACCTTACACGAGCTATGACGAAATAGCTCGTTCAGTTATGGTAAATGCAATGATCAAAGAGTATGTAAGATCACTCACTCGAACTTTATTACCGACGGAGTTACTCCACGGGAGAGTATGTGTTAAAGTAGACGCAGTAGGATCTTCTCTTTGATATTGATTATCACTTTACACCAGATATAGTAACCAGACGGTTAGATATAGGGTGCAAAAACAGGATAGATGTGAGTAACTTGGAATACCACATTTCAGAATTTGTAAATACGAATTCTAATCGAGACTGTTGCTATGGTCAGTTAAGTGCCATACGTGAAACACGCTTGGGCGATCATGTCTCGAAAGAGACATGACTGACCGGGCAGAAGATTATCTCGCAGTAGGTTGCCATTGCTTTCTGCGGTAGACTGGTTACCAGCCAAGGCTATAGAACCCAATCTGTCCTGTTATTTAACCCATAACTGGAAGGAAGAGACGGACTAATACCTTTCCCAAGGGTATTTGCGCGAAAGTGATTGCAAGGAATTCAACTGGAATTTGAACTCGGCTCCCCGATTTCTCGTTCCGAATCGATATCCATTGTATCACAACGCACATCCGCTATGGTAATGGAGCTAAAATATGCAGATTAAAACCGCGTGTCACAGATTGACTAAGTTATATGCAGACTAAGTTATATGCAGACTAAGTTATAACGTTATCGCTCACTTTCATTGTTTATCTGGGAAGAAAATTGTGTAAAGTACGGTAGCCTCACCATTCCACAGAAGTTCTATCAGTGGCCATGCATTGTGCTGTAGATTTTGTCAAAAGACAAACATTTCCGAAATCCATCATGTTCCACAGATATTACTCTATGTAACCTTTTTTTTTCGAAAATCAAATTTCACTTAAAAGAATGAAATTTACAGACGTCTAAGAAATTCAAGAGATTCAAGAAATTCAAGAGAATGCAGCGAGGCAGCTATACCTATAAAGAAGTTCCAGGAATGCTTCCATCAATGGAAGCATTATCTATCTATCTATCTATCTATCTATCTATCTAGCTAGCTAGCTATCTAGCTATCTATCTCATTCTGATCATTATCTCTCTCTATCTATCTATGTCTGAAAGTAAGTATTGCCTTCTATGTCTTATCCTTCCACGCGGTCAAAATAGAATAATCCATTATTTATGAGGTACTGGCAGGGGGGTAACGGTCGTGCGAAATAATGAAGGGAGGGACAAGCACATTTATTATATAATCGTGTTTTTATCTACATAATGTTTTTTTCCATCACGTAGGAGGTATTTCTGCGAGATACATAAAGTGATTTTTTAAGTACAGCTTAGACGTGGTCAGCCAGTCAGTCAGTTAAGTGCCATACGTGATACACGCTTGGGCGATCATGTCTCCGTGGAGACATGACTGACTGGGCAAAAGATTATCTCACAGTAGGTTGCCATTGCTTTCTGTGGCAGACTGGTTGCAAGCCAAGGCTATAGAACCCAATCTGTCCTACTATTTAACTCATAACTAGAGGGAAGAGACGGATTAATACCTTTCCCAAGGGTATTTACGAGTAAGTGAATGCAAGGAATACAACTGGAGTTCGAACTCGGCTCCCCAATTTCTCGTTCCGAGTCGATATCCACTTCACTACAACGCACATCCACATTAGACGTGGTACAATGTCGAAAATCATCACATAGAACCCGCCAGAAATACTTCCCAAACTAGATGAAGACACCATTGCAATATGGGAGATATTATCTTGGAGGTATATGTGAGATATATTTTTGCTGCATGTTGTACATCGATTGTGGTTTAAAAAGTAGCAACTACTTATTTTATTACGAATAAGTCAGAAAATTATCGTACGTGATACACGCTCGGGAGATCTTCTCTTGAAAGAGACGTGGCTGACTGTGCAGAATATTTTTCCGCAGTAGACTGGTTGCCAACCGAGGCTTAAGAATCAAATCTACCCTGCTATTTAACCCACAGTTAGAGGGAGAAACGATGGATTCATACCTTTATCAAGGGTGAATGCAACGAATTCAAACTAGAATTCGAACTCGGCTCCCCAATTTCTCGTTCCGAGCCGATATCCACTGCACCACAATGCATGCTTTATTTATTATTACGACTACAGCGAATGTTTTATATCGTATTACAAATACTTTTATCGTATTACAAATACTTTTATATCGTATTACAAATACTTTATATATTATAAAGTATTATATTTTTATATTACTTTTATTAATAATATTTAATATACTATATTTGTTAATTTATTGAAATTTGTACGAATAAATGAATTTTGTTTCTGTTTTAAACAGGTTTGTTGATTCATTTAAAAACAATTAAAAAAAGGAATTTTTAAAATTTAAATTAGATTTTTAAACTTACTTTTTATTTTTGCCCATAAAGAAAGCAAAAGGAAGAACAACGCTAATAGGAATAGCTTGAGAGATTAAGATGGACAGTAGAATAATCTATTCTTTTTTTATGTGCTGTGTCCCATCAGGATGTAGGAGATCATGGCCCTCCATACCTTTCTGTCTCTTATAACTCTTGATAAGTTTTGTCTTTCTGTTATTTCTCCAAAATCCTGTTTTGCGATTCACTTGCTTGAACCCCTTAAGTATTTCAAGCGCTCTTTTCTCCTGCCCCTCTGTCCGCCATGGGAGTATCAGATTTTCCAAGCCATCCTTTCTCACTACGTGTCTCAGAAATTTCAACTGCTTTTTCCTGAGAGTTTCTAAATTAAGAATTTTGGTTATTTTTTACTGACTTTTCCCCAATTTAATCGATAAAAATCCACATTTAAATTTTATCATTTTTTAAGATTTTAGGTGCATTCAACATATAGTCTTGTTTTTGTAGTTTTTTTCATTCCCCCAGATAACTAATTTTTTCGAAGAGAATCTTAAAATAGTTTAACAGGTTTACATGGTGAACATTAGCGATGTATGATTGATTTGTACATAAATCACCTTGTAGTTTTAGTGAGTAGTTTGCCAGCAACACTGCCAGCCAATGTTTTTCCTAAAACTTAGATTTGAGTTTTTCAATTCTATGTTGTTTCTTTTTTTTTAATTTTGAAGTTTCAAAGCGTACTGAGCAGTGATTTACTTTCTATGGTTAAGCAACTTCTGCCAACTGTGATCTCATCTTTTGACGATTGAAGAGTTTTCTCGTCTTATGAACTGGTTCATTCCAAACTGGCAAATCGTCTTGTTGCAGATAAAACAGTAAAATTGGTCTTTCTATATAAATCCATGAATAAAAACACTGCTCATTTTGAATTTTTAAATTTGTAAAATTTTTTATTATATATATCTAAACTTATTTATAAATGGAACTTTGTCTCTGTTTGTGTGTGTGTCTGTGTGTATGTGGGTATGTGCGTCCGTTACCTATAGACTCCGAAACGGCTGAACCGATTTTCTTGAAAATTTACACAGTTGTACTATAAGCAGCTGCGAGTGTTCTTAGCTAGGTTTTGTGTCGAGGTACCCCCGATAAATATCGAAAATCGATAATCGAAAAAATCGGGTTATAGAAGGAGTGGTCCGATTTTAATTAAATTTGATACCCTCATAGACAAAGACAGAAGAAGTTTCAAGGTTGCAGTTCTGAAAATAGTGCAGAAAATCGATAATATATATAAAAGGCAAGATGTTTGTGTGTGTGTCTGTTTATCTGCCTGTATATCTGTATTTTTTCAGCCCTTTTATTTTAGTTTTTGCTTCGGGTTTGGCTCTAAGTAGGTATAATTGTAGTTCTTAGTCTCAGCCATGATACCATTTACTCAGAGGACTTATTTAGTCTTCAAAATTCAGTTTACGACGAAAAAAATTTATTTGATATCGATATCAGGAAATAAAAATTTGACTTACATCCATTCATTTTTCTTTCACTTTATGGTTTCGCTTTAACTGGAAACAACTATTGATTTTTAGTCTTTCGTGCCAACATCCAAAGAATCTGAGATCTAGGACCCATGGATTAGCTTTAAAGCTTTCAACCTCGGGCTATACTGCTAGTATATATATATATATATATATATATATATATATATATATATATATATATATATATTCAGACGATTATTGAATATTTGATAAAAAATTATTTAAAATGTTCGGACTATTTACATTATTCAGACTGTTGTCCTCATCTTGTTTGCCATATTCACGACGTTTCAGTCGTCGTACACTTTGACCTTCGAATTTTGAAATAAACTCTTTATTTCGATCACTGAGGTATATTGTTCTCATTCCTATGTTCCTACATCTTTGTTAACTTCTGCTGTAGCCAGGTATCGAACTCACACATCTTTGGATCAAGTAATTTTATTACTTCAAACCGCCATTGGAATGTATCCTTGAGGAATATGACAACAAAGATAAGGATAACAGTCCGAAAATTGTAAATAGTGTAAATAATTACAATATCTCATCTAAGAAATATAAACATATATTGAAGGTGAATATTACAACAAAGATGAGGACAACAGTCCGAACAATGTAAATAATGTAACAAAACATCTCAGAAATATAGACAGATATTGATTCAAAATATTTAACTTTTCTTCCTTCATGAAATTACATGAAAACAAATACAAATGTGTTTTATTTCTTTTACTCTAAAAAGGATTTTAAAAAATGATTTAAATCGGTAACTTAAAAGTAATTTGATTTAAAGTATGATTTAAATCAGCTTCATTTATAATGTACAAAATTTATTCAAGACTAAGGTTCGATAAATATAAAGGGAAAAACTCCTCTGAGATTTCTAAAAGAAAACATGATCCTCTTTTCGAAGGATGTTTAAATGGTATTAGTTTGTTACAAAAATAATGGCCGTTCGAAGTGTTGTATTTTGAAAAGCCATTTTAACATAGTATTCACCGTATATATTAGATTGTTACAAAAATAATGGCCGCTCGAAGTGTTGTATTTTGAAAAGCCATTTTAACATAGTATTCACCGTATATATTAGATTGTTACAAAAATAATGGCCGCTCGAAGTGTTGTATTTTGAAAAGCCATTTTAACATAGTATTCACCGTATATATTAGGTTGTTACAAAAATAATGGCCGTTCGAAGTGTTGTATTTTGAAACTTTTGAACTCTATCGAGTCACGATCGCCAACGTCCTGAAGGGGCATGTCAACTAGCAAACCACCCATGTTCCCTCCGTATTACATCGGCGAGAAGCTCTACTCAAACGGCTTCTTCCTGCGAACCACTTCTCTGTGGAACAGACTCTCAAGAGAATGTTTCCCCCCGATCATTCAATCTTCATCTGTTTAAGTCTAGCGTCAGCCGTTATTCTTCCCTCCAATCCATATAAACTACCCTTTAAAGTAACCTTGAGTAACCGCTGCGCCTTATACAGGGAAAACCATACTGTAAAAAAGAAGAACTGAAATTAACACACTTTATTTGTAGTAGATATTTCCACTAATTTCTACCACAGTTTCAAAATTGCAAACGAGCATCAGTGTGTATAGACACGACAGATTGGTTGTCGCTGACGACGGACACGTAGACAGTGTCCTTGCCTACTTATGCCGTCAGTTTAATTCATTAAATCGTTGCCGGCGAACTTGGAGAGATTTATCAAAGACTGTTTGTTAGGAGCGTTGCGAATGAAGAGTTCATTGTATCAGTAGAAAAAGTTCATTGTATCAGAAGAAAATTTGTACTTGTTTTTTTTATTCCAGATGAGAAAACGTATCAAAGGTAATATATAAAATGAGATTTGTATTAAAACACACGTCCAGACAAAATTCTGATGACCTATGCTGATCATACAACCATTTACTAATGTCTTAATAGTGAATCTGAGAGTTTCAATGAAGTCAAACTGGCTGCTGATGTATAACATTACTTACAATCTAATAACCGATAAGCAATATCGATCTCTATTTGGATCAAATATTAACATTAATGCACCAATAAATTGTTCTTATGATCTTAAAATTAGAAAGAACTTGTATTTTGATTGGTCACCACAGACTATATAACAATGTCTACCGGAATGAGGGGATTTGGCTAGTTTTGAACCTTTTAAAACCCTTCAATTTGAAATCAGCACCATAACTTGATAAGACACAAGTAGTGTCGAAACAAAATAGCTACTTTTGTGAGGATATTATAACATATTTATGTTATAAATTCTAAATAAACATATTTATGCTCTCATTATCTGATTGAGATCTCTAGAGGGGAACATTTTAAAAACAGTTGCAGCTTCGGCGATTTACGCATTACTCTCTAGTCATGAATTGAGTTTTCTTGGCTACTGGAGTGTGTATACACCACGGACAGAGAAGGAGATTTTAACATGTTATATATAACATGTTAAAATCTCCTTCTCTGTCCGTGAACCGATAGCTTAGGTGTAGGCTCTCTGAATAATACCAAATCGGTCAAATGTTGTTCCTGGCTGGAAGCAATGGGATGTCTATCCACACTGATGAGCTGTGATACAGCGAAACAGTCTTGTATGTGGATGAGTATATATATATATATATATATATATATATATATATATATATATATATATCTGTGTGTGTGTGTGTGTGGCTTGTTAATTTTAATGGCTTTTAGAACGAAACTTCTATCCTTTTATCATCTAAGAAAACTCTTTTTTGCCTTCCATAGGCATGGCTAACGTTAACTCCAAGTAGAGTGACCCATTATGCCTTCCCATTCAAAAATTTTCCGCTGACATCAAACTGAAAGATTATGCTATCTCTGCTACAAGGAAAATTGGTTCATTGCGTCGTGATAGGCAGCTATTCTCGACAGAATCTACCTTACAAAATAAATCTATTATTCAATCATGCATCGAATATTACATTTCATCCGGTTCTCAGAGATTCTAGATAAAATACAAAGAAGTATCTGCTCTGTTATTGGCCCTGATTGGCATCTCATCTTCAGTCACTTTTCCACCGCTGTAATTTAGCTACTCTGTAACTATCGCCCGGTTCACACTCCACCCACGTCTATTGAACAGGTGTAGCGGCTCATCCCTTGTTTCCTGGTTAGGATGTGGTTTCCGGCTTTCTCTTTTCCAATCTTTCCACTTTTCTCTTTTGTTAATTTTTTTTTAATTGGAGTAGATAGACTAAACTATCGCCCGGTTCACACTCCACCCACGTCTATTGAACAGGTGTAGAGGCTCATCCCTTGTTCCCTGTTTAGTATGTGGTTTCCGGCTTTCTCTTTTCTAATCTTTTCAATTTCTTTTTTGTTTATTTTTTTTTAATTGGAGTAGATAGACTGAACTATTGCCCGGTTCACTCTCCACCCACGTCTATTGAACAGGTGCAGAGGCTCATCCCTTGTTCCCTGTTTAGGACGTGGTTTCCGGCTTTCTCTTTTCCAATCTATTCACTCTTTCGTAGCCCCCTGCACACCAGTGGCCTTCCCGCCCTGCTTGGGGTGATGTGATTAAAAAATGAAGAAAAAAAACAAACTTTTCTACAAATATTTTCATGCTAATTTCTTTGATGAACATTCTACTTTGATATCTAGACTTTATGAATTTAAGAACATTCAGTTAAGTGCCATACGTGATACACGCTTGGGCGATCATGCATCGAAAGAGACATGACTGACTGGGCAGAAGATTATCCCGCAGTAAGTTGCCATTGCTTTCTGCGGTAGACTGGTTGTCGACCAAGGCTATAGAACCCAATTTGTCCTGTTATTTAACCCATAACTGGAAGGAAGAGACGGATTAATACCTTTCTAAAGGGTATTTGCGCGTAAGTGAATGAATTCAGCAGAAATTCGAACTCGGCTCTCCGATTTCTCGTTCCGAGCCGATATCCAATGCACCACATCGCACATCCCAAGCACATTAGGTGGACTGAAAACTTATTCGTTTGATTATGAAAGAGTAATGCTAGAGCTGTGAAATAACTCTTCTTATTAATAGCTGCATTGATTATTTCCAGGTAATCTGATATCTGGCTGTTCAGTGTATCGTAATATTATCGAGTACCTGCAGAAAAAGGGTTTAGTCTCTAAGGACGTTCATGCTAAAATACTTGCTACATTAGTGAATGATGGTCCAATTCTATCAAGAGTACAAAAGTGGGCAATTGAATTTAGGATGAGAAGTTTTGATTATGTTGGGTGAACGTCAAGATTCTCCCTTCCTATCCTACAGGTCTGGACATCCCGCAGATGCCACTAACAAAGAAAACCCTAATCGTATTCATCACATGGTAATAGAGGACAAGCAATTTTGTAAAAATCAAATAGCAAATTCTATTAGCATTGTGTGTGGAGAGGTATGCTAGAATGTTTTCTTCTTTTTCATGTTTTTTTGTTGTTGTGTTTTTTGGGTTCCGGAGAGATTCTAATAGTATTTCTTCTGCCAGTTGGAATCCCTTTGTTTATTACTAGAGTTGGGTATCCTCTTATTTGTAGTGTTTTTCGTAGTGTTTCGTACTTCGTAGTTATGAAAAACACTACAAAATACCCCACTCCACGAATAAACAAGGGTTTTTAACTGGCATAAGAAACAGCATTAGAATATCTCCGGATACCTCTACTAAAAAAACAAAAAAAACGCACACGCATGAAGAAAACATTCTACCATATGTCTCCACACACACACACACACACACACACACACGTGTATATATATATATATATATAGATATATATATATATATATTTACGCTCACACCCTGATCGAGCATATGGAGGAATGGTAGACTTTATAAAGACAGTAGCTACTCACACATTTACGCATCGTTCATTCAGTAATGAATTTGAACACTCCCAGCTACTGGCCTTACATTGTATATAAACGCTAAATTGCGCCTTCTTCAACAGAGCGCCCACAACTCAGAGTTAGAATCGCCGACTGATGTCAATTTGGTCGGGTTTTAATTCTGGCTAGAAGCAATCGGATGTCTAACTGTACTGATGAGCTGTGATACAGCGAAACAAATCTGTCTGCCTTACGCTATAAAAACATTCCCATTTAAAGCCAATAATAATGACTTGTAAAATACTATACACAAACGTTAGTGTTTTAGACAAAAGTAGTATAAGTTTCGGCTGAAGGTTTCATAGGCTGATCAAGAGAATATCATGGATCACGAAATGTGGCAATAATTGGATGCGTCATGGTTCGCATGTCAAATCTTATTCAGTGAGCTCACTTCAGGAAAAAAGACTATGGTGTTACCCTATTCGAAGATGCAAGGACCAACGCTGAAAACCACTAGACTTGAGCCTAAATTGTTTGAAACACATGCACATAACTGTACCAACTAGCGATATTCCATTACCAATAAAACCAAGAACTTCAAAGTCACCGGAAGAGAAATGAAAGAAAACAACTGACAAGGAAAAATGGCTCGACAAAATCGACCACATTCTCCCCTAACACTACTGTGCAGACAATGCCATCGGTTTTTCCATACAAGAATTGGTCTACATAGTCATGATCGTCATCAAAACAAACGAAGGCAACAGAAAAGAAAAGATTAAATTTTTGGATTCGTGATAAAGCCAATTATATATATATATATATATATATATATATATATATATATATATATAAACATTTAACTTATGTTCTTTATATATATATATATATATATATATATATATATATAAATTAGATAAATTTTTAAAAATTCAAAGGTGTCGGATGCACATTTCGACATGGGATCTTTAATAGAGATTCCACGTCACGTCAGCGACATTGTTTTGTTCCAAATGGCTAAGGCCCTGGGGTAAAGGGGCAAGGTTAACAACGGTCAAGAATTGAGAGTTCCCTTAAGGTCAGGGAAGTGGGATTTTTTTAAAGCAAAGCAAAACAGGACAGAGCTGATAGTGGCGGAGGTTACAGGGTGTAGAGACAAGAGACAGACGGGTATCAAATATCAAATGGTAGAGGCTAGTGAATATTTACAAAGGTTTGAAACGGTATATTTAGAAGGGGGAGGAATAGATTTAAATGTAAGATCTTAAAAATTTTTAATTAAGTTTATCCATTACAGGAAGTCATGAATTTAAATTTATTAAAGATATATATATATATATATATATGTGTGTGTGTGTGTGTGTGTGTGTGTGTGTGTGTGTGTGTGTGTGTGTGTTAACAAAGGAAAAAAAAGTGGGGTTTGGTAAAGGAGTCCATATTTTATAAAGATAGACTACTAAAGGAGTTAAATTCCTTTTTGAAGGTTAAGATTTTGAGCTGTTTGAAGAGGTGTATTTAGGGAGGGGAATGGATTTCAATATAAGATCTTAAAAAAAAATTATTTAAGTTTATTTAATTAAACCTTTTAAGTAGATGCAAGCTAAATGCCAATTACAGGAAGTTATCAGTTTAAAAATTATTAGAGAATATATATATATATATATATATATATATATATATATATATGTGTGTGTGTGTGTGTGTGTGTGTGTGTGTGTGTGTTAATCAAGGAAAAAAGGGTTTTAGTAAAAGAATCCATATTTTATAAAGATAGGCAATTAAAGGAGATTGGGATAGGAAGGTAGGGGGTTAAATTACCTTTTAAGGTTAACGTTAAGGTAAAATTAAGATTAAAACTTAAATTGAATCCATTGAATTTATATTTTAACATCTAGCCAACGGGGATTTAAATTCTAAATTTAAGTATTCAAAAAATTTGCCTTGTGGAGACACTTACTGATGAATTCCCTCCTAAGATTCAGTAGCCAGTGTTGGTGGGGGTATTTTAATATTGAAATTTTTTCCAGTAAACATAGACAGCACCTATTACGAAAATTCCTCGGAATACGGGTTGAACGTACTAGTTTCCAGCTAATTTCAGGATCCAGCTCTTCCTCTTTCATTTTTCAGAATGCTCGCGAAAGGGCTGTCTGGTACCTCTGACCGGGATTCGAAAAAGAGTACCTGTGGTTATACAGTCTTTGTTTGAAAGGACCGGCGGACATACCGATATAGGTCCGGAAGTCGTTTTTTTTTTGTTTGTTTGTTTGATGGAGAAATGCGGACTTCATAAATCACCTGGGTGGATTTGCATTTTCCCTCCACCGGGCAGGCGTCCACAGAATTACAGCTGCATTCGTTTAGAATTCTGGACCTAGATTCAGTATTGCGCAAGTTCACCAGAATACTCCTATTATGGGTGCCAATAAGGCTGTCCATATTCGGGGTGCAAGAATAACTAATTTTAAGGGTGTACCTATTAAAAATTTTCCGTAGAGGGTTACTGCTATTAAAATTTTTGTCTATTAACTTGAGAAAATATTTACCAATATTGATGTTAGTTAGTTTACAGTAAGGGGGGTTAAACCAAATTATCTTTCTTTTTCTACAGTTTCCTTTCTTTTTATTTTTGAATGATTCGGAGTCTATTGTAGGTTTATTATATGTTAACTTGTTCTTATATCCGCTTTTTTGAAGGGCCTTATTGTAAATATTTTTACTTGCGTTGAAAGTTTTAATGTTGTATGATAATTGGTTGATTCTATTATTCACTATATTGGGTATCTGTTTTATAATATTTTTGGGGTGGTTGGATGAAATATTAATATAAGTGGGGGAACTATTTTATTTGAGAAATGGTTGGTAGGATCCATCATTTAAGTTAAGGGTGATGTCTAGATAGTTTACAATTTTAAGATTAGAGGTGACTTCGACTTTAAAACCGAGGTACTTCAGGGCTTTAATTATTTTTTTTGTGTATCCTATTTGTGAAGGGCCCATTGGAATTAGGGATAATTATTAATCCATATAAAAAAATTAATATATATATATATATATATATATATTGCATATAAACATTAATGTATATATTAATATATAGTAGTATGTCCAATGTAGGCATTATTTAGTTTGTTAGAGATACATTCTCGAAAGGGGCATTTGAATTTATACACTACATTGGTTTTTTGCAAATCGCTAACGGTGGGGGAGGAGTCGTTGCGGACGATTGAGTTGGATGTTGTGGATTTAGCGTAATATATGATAAATTTAATTCTTTTGTTGGTGTCTGTCGGAGAGATATTAATGTTTATGAGTTTTTTTTTAGGATATTTTCGTCTAGTTGGTAGTTGGTGTGCATTTGGCTACGATATAAGAGAGTGATATGTTTGGGATTGATTGGGCTATTACCATGTGTTGTTTTTTTCGTGTTAAGGTTTTTAAGGAAATGTCGTATTTGTTCATCAACTATGTAATTAGGAAAATTATTGTTGATAAATGTCTGTTTTATGTTTTTTAGTTCACTGTGGAAGATGTGTTTTGTAGACGAATTGGCTTTTGCACGATGTAGTAGATTTTTTATCATTGCTAATTTGTAATAGTGGGGGCATTCGCTAATATAATTACATGACAACACTATCAAGCTGATCAGATCATACGAAAGGATCTTACACAAAATACATAGACAGAACTTGTCTATATTAGTCAATGAAACCTGTATTAATGAAACAATGCTGCCAAAATACACGCAATATATATATATATATATATATATATATATATATATATATATATAAGGTGAATAAATGAAATTAATTAATATTTTATGAAATATTATTTCTTAAAAACATTATAAAACAATACCAGCTGAAAAATAATGTTTATAAGAAATAATGAAATAATATTCGTTTAAAATGTTGATTATTTGCTTTTATACACCTTATATATATATATATATATATATATATATATATATATATATATATATATATAAGTTAGGCATTTGAGGACAGATTTATACTTACAGTCAGTCTTTGTCATAACAAAACAGAAAAAATATTTTAATTTTGACACTAATTTCCTAATTATAACTTGCTTAATCAACTGGAATCACTATGTAAGAAACGCCAAAGTCCTGAAAAGAGCCAGCAATCAAAGCATCAAATTAAAACACGTCTTCGATGGTCAGAACGTGTGGTAAGAATGGAAGAGTCAAGGTTTCCACGCCAAGTCTTATTCAGTGATTTCATTTCAGGAAAAAGGTTTCCCCCTTCGAAGATACAAGGACCAACTCAAAACAACGCTGAACACCACTGGACTTGAGCCTTTGAGACACATGCACAAGCCCGTACCAACTGGCAATGTTCTATCACATTACCATCAGAACGAAAAACTTCAAAGCCACCAGAAGAGAAATGGAAGAAGTCAAACGATAAGAGAAAAAGGCTCGACAAAATCGACCACTTCCTTTCATTAACATTACATTCAGTAAAATGCTATCGGCTCTTCCATGTAAGAATTGATCTACTTAGTCATAAACGTCATGATCATATAAGAAGCAGTAAGAAAAGAAATTAAATTCTTGGATATTAGATAAAACCAACGACGAAAAAATTTAAGAATTTAACTGTAGAACTAGATTGGTAGCTAGCTTTCATCATTTTACAGATTTAACTGATCGATGTAACCATAAGCTCTATACTAACAGTCACTTCTGTAGCTTTTGATAAAATATAAAGTATGCGATATTAATGGGTTACAGTGTTTAATATTGGAGATAAAGCGTATCTACATATAAAAGTGGATATTCGTGTGTCGCAATTGTAAAAAGATGTTTTTTATGATAATTTCACTCCAAGCAAGGTAGGATCGCCACTGGTGCGCAGAGCATCACAGTGAGAGAAAAGCAAGGTACAAGGGATGTCGAAGAAAAGATAAGAGTTGGATGGGAATCAAGTAGATAGAAGATGGCAATTGACGTTACATTTAAACTTTTGGAGATTGTAGCTACCAGGGAAGAAGCAAA
Organism: Ascarosepion bandense; assembly: GCA_037127315.1. Taxonomy (NCBI): domain Eukaryota; kingdom Metazoa; phylum Mollusca; class Cephalopoda; order Sepiida; family Sepiidae; genus Ascarosepion; species Ascarosepion bandense. The sequence continues at coordinate 5,425,798 of JBBBDQ010029369.1, read as the reverse complement.
TGGAAGGGAGTTCCACAAAAGAAAAATGCGATAAAAGAAATTGTTAGAGTCAAAGAAGAGATTACATTTAACTATTTTGACAGTAATAGGATGGGACCTAGATGCCAATCTAGTAGCACGAGTAAATACATGCGTTCAGGGAACCAAGGAAAAAAATGCTCGTCAGAGCAGTTACCATAAAAATACTTGTAGAAAAGACAGAGGAAAACCATATCACGTGATCGAAGTCCGGATGAATTATATTGCAGATCTTTCCTTGGTTTTTGTCGAGAAACTCAAGATGAATAACAGGAGCACTCGACCAGATAAGAGAACAGTATTCAATATTCAGACGAATGGTAGATTTATAAATGGGTAAGATGGATTCTGATGAGAAAAACTTCCTCGCCTGACACATTGCTCCAATCTTCTTAGCAGCAATTGATTCGATGTAGTTATTCTATTTGAGATCATTTGAGAGTAAAGCCAAAGAGGAGAAGTGTGTTGCTCTCTAGGAGATTAGCTTCATCCATTCTGATAGTAGGCAAAACAGTGTCTCTATAGTTGTTAAAGAAGATCAGTTTCGTTTCAGCAGCATTAACATTTACGAGTCATGTCCTACCCCGTCTAATCATAGATTCTAGATCATTTTAAAGAGCAGCAACCACAATTACTTTGTCAGCCTTGGCAGATTTCTTATTAAGACGTATGTAGGAGCGAGGCATATTTGCAAAATCATCTTCGGTTACCATGGCCGCTCAGTCCAACGCTGAAGAGATGTTCATCTTTAAATAAGTTGTAGTTATCATGTATTATTTTCATATTTAACTAATCATTGTGAAACCGATATGAAAATGTAAAGTGTCGTCTAAAATAAAATCTTTTTGCTAAATAATGTTTGTATAAATGGCTGTCATATTTGTATGTTGACAGAAAGTCCGGATGTAATTAGGCGATGTGCGTCTTGCAATGCTGAACACTGGCAATCTCAAGACAAAATCGTATCTTGTTCACCACAAATACAGTTTATTTATACAAGATGATGCAGATAAACTGAAAATGATGATCAGTATCTTTATGCTAAGTGGCATCTGTATATTCTAAGTTTGAAACGTCTGTGCCCGAATCCGTCAAATAAGAGGTTCATGTGAATGTTTAAAAAACATTTTAACCCAAGCAAAGCAAGAAAGCAACCAAGATGCAAGGGGATACGCAGTGTGAAAGAATCTGAGAGGGAAAAACAACATTAAAGAGAAAACATAAAAGAACAAGAATTAAATAGACGAAAAGTGACGATCAACATTGCGTTTAGATTTAGGTCAAAGTAGATTGGTGCTGTCTTTAATGTACACACACACACACACACACACACACACACACACACACACACACACACACACATATATATATATATATATATATATATATATATAATTTAACGAAATGGATTAACTCCGAAATATTTTTAATTTATTTGTTTATATATTATTTTTAATGGATACTGCTATTTGAGTAGCTACTCATTTTCTTTTAAATAGATAGTGCACACACACACACACACACACACACACACACACACACACACACACACATATATATATATATATATATATAGTTTATAAAGGAAAACTCAACACGTCATATTAGTTACGTTTAAGCAACTCATCTGATCAGACCCTTTCACAATATTCCCCCATAAAAATTTTATGCCAGATGGAGGAATATTGTAAAAGGGTCTGATGAGATGAGTTGTTTAAACTCATTGAAATGAACTATAGTTTATAACTAATATGACGTGTTGAGTTTTCCTTTATAAACTTCATATCGCTCTCTATATGGATTTACCTATTAATATTTTATATTAAGGAAATCTTGTTAGATTATCTTCACAGTTTACGGACTGACAACTATACCTATATAGCGTCTTAATAACCTCTTTGAAGATGGCTCATGTGAGCCGAAAGCTTAGAATAAACTTAATAAAAAAAAGTTAGAGAATTTTTGTCTTTATTTTCAACTGAAATTAAAGCCAAAATACGAAGTTTAGAACGGCTCATAATTAAACATAATAGGCATTCATTGTCTCTTACTCTTAAACAGTATCTGTTTAGAAAATTATTTGCTGCCTCGATACACTATATATATATATATATATATATATAGTCATCCACAGACAGATCGGTTTTGCTGTATCACAGCTCATCGATTGTTTTTTCCCAGGATTGAAACCCGACCGAATTGGCGTCAGTCGGCGATTCTACCTCTGAGCTACGGGCGCTCGGCAGAAGGAGGCACACATTTTAGCGTGTATATTATCATTATACACACCCAATAGCTGAGAGTGTTCTAATTCATTATATATGTATATAACCACGATACTATAGTGATTTTCTAAGCGTAGCTTAGGTGTGGAACAAGGCTGAAAATATGGAACACCTAGTGAGGATCGAAGTCACTACTAAGTCGTAATTGTTCTAGCAAGACAAGCTTGCATCAAATTAAACCATGTCGAGGTGGCTAAACCACGATAGCATAATTGGGTGGGAAGCAGTTTATTCGTTACGCATCACAAGTTGCTTTACATTATCTTTAAAAAAATCAAGATAGTAATCTCTTTGGTTAAAGATGTTTACCACTTTCGGAAATATAAACTTTTATAACAATAAAAATATATGCGTCAAACTACTACTTCTACTACTACTAGTAATACTACTCTCTCTCTCTCTCTCTCTCTCTCTCATCCAAATTAAAACAATTTAAAAAATTCTAAGGCGTTAAAAAATAAGAAAAATAGTATCTGTATATTTATCTGAACTGAAATAACTTCATTGTAAAGTTACGTTTAACACATCACTGGCCTGGCTAATAAAACAACAATTTTAGGCAAAATTCGACTTTATTCATCAATATAGTCTCCTTTAGGGAAATACACTGATTCCAACGCTTCTCTAACAATTCGATGCATTTGTTTGTAGAACGAATAAATACTACAATATGCTACACATTGTATATATTCGCCCTCCCAACTACGTTGAGGAGATATGGTGAAAGGTCGATTTAAATTAGGAGCCTCTTGTCTGCATATAGACCAAGGCCAAACATTGTCCAGTCCCCGCAAGCAACGTCGTTTTTGCAACGATATTTTACTCTTTGGTGCAATGAGGAAAGTGCTGCGGTAGGTTTGGATTCCCCACGAGCAAGCATCCCTAATTTATGTGTAGAAGGCAGAAACACAATTAGGACATCTCTTCCAATCTTTTCACTCTTCTCTTTTTTATTTCTTCCAATTGGAATAGATAGACTAAACTATCGCCTGGTTCATACACCACCCACCTCTATTGAACTTGTTCCCTGTTTAGGATGTGGTTTCCGGCTTTCTCTTTTCCAATCTTTTCACTCTTACGTAGCCCCCTGCACATCAGTGGCGTTACCGCCTTGCTCGGGGTGATATGATTAAAAAAAGAAAATGTAGTTTTGCCCGAAGGCAGATACTACACATTGATTCCGTCTTCTGATTGCATTTATTTGTCTCCAAACGCTAGAAGAATTTGACACAAGTTCAGCTTAATGTGAGCAGACCAAGCGCGTGCTACCTAGCCAGGTTAAAAAAATGCTGTAGTTCCCGCAGCTGGCAGTTGCTCTGGCATCAGTATTACTACCAATGCCACTTCTTTAGAACAATGATAGAGGTGCTGCCGCAAGCAGCTGTTCCCCGGAACCGGGAGCCTCTCAATATTTTCACTCGTGCTCTGCCCGAAGACAACAACAAAACTGAGTTGTGCTCTATCCGAAGGCAGAAACATAGTCGAGGGATAAAAACGTAATTTGTTCGCCCGAAAGAAGATACTACATTTTGACTTCATCCTATGATCGCTGGTTTAAAATATCTACAATTATGGTATTCTGCACGCAAAGCTAAACAATTTCGTTACAAATGGATAAATCACGTGTAGCCAGAAAGATGTGCATCTGAGGACGAAGCTCAGAATATAAAGGACAAGGCATGTAGTGAGGAAAAAGGCTTGAATAATTTAACATTTACACCGAAAACAAATAAATAAACACTACTCCATTCTGAGGCACACGTCAAAAGGTATATACGCCCAGTCGGTCGGGTTTCAATCCTGGGTTAAAAGCAATCGGAGTCTAACCGTACTGATGAACTGTGATACAGCGAAACAGATCTGTCTGCGGATGACTATTTACGCTCTCACACCCTGATTGAGCACTCTGGAAGAATGGTAGACTTTGAAGAAACAGTAGCTACTCTAGCATCTACGCATCTCTCATTCAGTAATGAATTAGCGCACTCTGGCTATTGGCGTACGATACATCATACGCTAAAAGTTTGCCTCCTTCTGTCGAGCGCCCATAGCCCAAAGGTAGAATCGCCGACTGACGCCAATGCGGTCGGGTTTCAATCCTGGATTAAAAGCAATCGGAGTCTAACCATACCGATGAGCTGCGAAACAGATCTGTCTGCAGATGACTATATATATATATGTTTATTTGGGCCGCAACGTTTCTTTTAAGCATGTTTCGTTAAAAACGACCGACAAGGAAAATTTAATTAATTTTTTATTTATTTTTTTCCTATATTCTAACATGTTCCCTTTCTGCTGGAGATAAGTAATATAAAAATGTTCCGTAATAATTTTTCCAAGCTTTCATGGGCTGCGCGCGACTGGAAATTGCGCGAGCATCCTTCTAATTAAAAAAAAACTTTCAATACTCCATTTCTACTATTAAATAATGTAAGGTTGATGGTAGGAGAGAACTGTTTGATATATAATGCCTTTCTAATAGCGAGATGTATTTGATGTTGGAATTTAAATATATTCTTGTACTTTCCACTAGAATTTTCCTTAAGGGTTCTTGTAAATTATGGTTTAGTAAATGTGCTTGTTTTTTGACATTTTAATAACATGGCTTAAATGTTATTTTTAATCGATACCCACATTTGAGCAAATGATCTGTTTATTTATTTTCATCTATCGGACTGAATATTCGAGAAATCATATAAAAAATATACTTTGTTCGGCAAGATTCGAACTTGCATTCTCCTACTGAAAAGCCTTGTTAGATCAAACGTGCTTTTGTTTTCTGAGCCACAAAGAATGTAGCGACCAGTGTAAAGCACGAATAAGGATTTTAAATACAGAAATTTTCAAATTCACGAATAAATATCTCCCAATTTCGAATCCTAATGTAAAGACGGCAATTTTTTGGGAATTCATTAAGTAATCCAACACACACACACACACACACACACACACACACACACACACACACACATATACATATATATATATATACACAGAGAGAGAGAGAGAGAGAGAGAGAAAGAAAGAAAAAGAGGGACAGACAGACAGACAAACAGACAGACAGGAAGAGAGAGTAATTTAAGCTAATAAAAGGTTTTCTTATGATTTCTTATTTTATATGAACGTTATCTTTGTCTACTGAAACACGTTTGGCCACTAGATATAAGGTTTACAGCAAAAGATAGATAGATAGATAGATAGATAGATAGATAGATAGATAGATAGATAGATAGATATGGAGAGACTGAAATAGATAGATAGAATGAATGAATGACTAACATATATATTGATTTAATATTGATTTAAGCAAAGGTTTGATTTTCTATTAATTCGACATTATTTCTCATGAAGGCTACTTTTGGTGGGTATGCAATGTCTATTCAAACAAGTGTATCTACTAAAGATGACATATATATATCACTTATAAATGGAATATATATATATATATATATATATATATATATATATATATATATATATGTATATTCTTACTATGCACAATGCAATCATCAGGTGCGGATTGAAAACTGACCGTTACATGAAGGCATATTCATTATTATACTATAATGTTGTTTAGGGCCAGGATTGTTATTTTTATTTTTTTCAGTAGTTTTATTGAGAAGAGGTATTTTGTCAATCAGTTTTTTAAAAATATCGTATTGTGCTCGATAACGGGGTGGAGATGGAGCGTTGATAGGTTTAATGCAAAAGATTTGTCACTTTAACTGAGTATGTTCATGCCAACTTTGAAGTTTCGTGAGTGCTCCGTTATGATATCGTTACTCATCAGGGCTGTTTTTTTTCCCTATCTGCTGTCATGTCCCAGCTTTTTCTTATTTATATGGAGCATGGTGTAATATTTTGTGGGAGTGTTTTTTGCGATTGGTTGGTTTTCTTTTTATGGTGCAGGTTTTTACTTCTTTTCAATGCTTTTTAAATGTACGCGTGAATGCGTGTCTGCTTAATTGCTTTATATTAAACAAGTGTACGCTTAAATGCTTTTTAGTTAGTTTGTTCTTGTCATTTAGACTGACCTTTTTTTTTTGGTAGTGACCTCTTTTTATTGGATTGACCTTTTATCTTACGGTATTGGTATATTTGACCGATTACAAAATTTCTATTCTAGGTCATGGTTGTGTTTCTGTTATTGTGCGTATTTCGGTTTGTGGACTTTGTGCGGGATGTTTTTTTTCATTTGGTGGCTGGTATTACCTTTCTATTTTTTGTCGTGATTGATTGTTTGCATATTCATATTTTTTATTTACACACACACACACACACACACACACACACACACACACACACACACACACATATTTGATAGTTTTGTGTTTTTTATTTATTTCATTTTGTTATTTCTGTAGCAAAGTAGATCTTTGTATGACTAAATTTTTCCATTTTTTGGTTTTTTTTTTTGAAATTTAATATTTTACTTTGATTATTGCTAGTTTCTCTTCTAAACATGATGTACAGTTTTTGTTATTGGTTCTGTGTTTTTTTTATACTATTTCCCATTTAATTTTAATGTTAATGCTATTTTTTTCAGATCCTATAAATATTTTAATAGCATTATGTTGTTTTTGTAATTTTCGGTGTTGAGTGATGGTTTGTGGTTATTGAATCTTTCTTTGAAGGTTGTTTTCGTTTCTGCTAAGTAAATATTTTTGTTTGTGTTAGTGTTGTTTGTCACGTTGGCTTTGTAAAATATGTTGTTAGACATTTATTATTAAGTGCATTTGTTCGAATTGTGCTGTTGGTTTGTGTTGTTTTTATTGGTTTTATTAAGTATTTTTTGTTGTGTTTGGTTATTATTTTCTCCATATTTTGTATGCAGCTGAAACTGGTTTTGTTGATGATTTTTTGTAGTATGTTCTGTTTTTTTACATTATGTTAAAAAATGTTATTGCTCTTTTTGTGTTTATGGTTGGGTGGGTTGAACTAGATTATATTTCTTTTTCTATTGTTTTTTGGTTGGTTTTGCTTCGGTTATATATTCGTGTTTATTTGACTATTCAGTTTCTTCGTGCTGACTCATATGTTTCTTTGTTTTCGTTAAATATTTTATGCCACTTGATTTCGTAGATAGCCTTTATTTATAGATATGGGTATGTATTTGAATACATCTGGAGGGTGGTTAGAATTTTTGTTGAGATATGTGGAATGTTGTTTGCTTATCTGTATGGTTTGTAAGTATTGTTGTTTAAGTTCAGTGTTTAGTCTAAGAAATATACGATTTTTAAATTTATTTTTATATCAACTGTGAATCCTAGAGTGTTGAAAGTTTTTATAATTTGTTTTATTATATTTTCTGTAGTTTTACCGTTGCAGTTTCTTAAAGTTATTAGTCCGTTTGCTCTGTATAAACCTATATCTTTTTGTTGAAATTTTTTGTTAAAAACCCCAGTACATGACAGCAGATAGGGGAAAAACTCATCACTAATGAATGACGACATCATAACCATACTTTCAGGAAACTTCGAAGTCGGTATGAACCTGCTCAGTTAAAGTGACAAATTCTTTGCATTATATATATATATATATATATATATATATATATATATTACGGAAATTAACGAAGATTAACGAAACTTGGTTATAAACAACCGACAATTTGAAATGATTTGTTTCAACATTATTTTTTTATCGATAGTCGTATTTAAGTAGATATTCTGGTTTTAATTAAACAGTTTTATATATTTATATCTACTGGCCTGATTATTTACGATAAATTTTTATTACGAAAATGTGTCATTCAGCAGGATTTGCACATTTTCGTAATAAAAATTTATCGTAAATAATCAGGCCAGTAGATATAAATATATAATACTGTTTAATTAAAAACAGAATATCTACTTAAATACGAGTATCGATAAAAAATAATGATCAAACAAATCATTTCATATATATATATATATATATATATATATATATATATATCATCCCTCCCCGACATCACTGATATGATATAACAGATCTAACGGCGAGGGATAATATGTATATTTATTAACATATACTAAATATAAACTTAATAGTTCTATTGTGTTATAGGAAACACTGTTTTATGAACACCAGTTCGATATTTAATATATATATATAAATAAATAGTAATTTTTTGAAAAATAATGTTAACGGTTGGAATCTTTCAATCAAATAATAAAATACTAAATATGTATGTATTAAAATTATTTCAATAACATAACTAATATATAAATAAGAAACATACAAAAAGTTCGCTTTTTTATATATTATTTCCACAATTTTAAATGGAAATACATTCATATATGATTCTCTCACGTTATTTCTAATAGAAAATCGTTCCATCACTTGACACGTGCATGCCTCTTTATTGACACATAAACGCACACATTCACACATGATTTCTTTCAACACATACATTCATAACTGATTCTCTCATTTTATTTAAAAAGAAAATTCGTTCTATTACATATCTGACTAATTAAACTATACCTCAATCAACCTACTGTCTCTTAGATCTTTAAATCATTTGTCTTTAATAAATCTCTGAACAAGCTTGTCAAAGTGAAACGTTCGAGTAAAGACACTTTTTTCTAACTGTTCTTAACTTATTTTATTCATATATATATATATATATATATATATATATATAGAGAGAGAGAGAGAGAGAGAGAGACAGAGAGAGAGAGACACACACACACAGACAGACAGACAGACAGACAGACAGACAGACTGACAGACAGACTGACAGACAGACACAGAGAGAGGAAGAGAGATTAGGTTAAGTTACTTTATTTTTCCACATCTGAAACATTTTTAGGTTATCTAATATCAAATTTTGTACGTAGCACTCAATAAGGATTGAACTCACTACTCAGTTGCGATTGTCATCCAGACTGGTGAGTTACCACCCTACACTGAAATGCCCGAGAAAGTAGAATCATAAAGGAGAAAGCACTGCTGAGAGTGACAAAAGACGTCAAAATGTGTGTATCCAAGACCGCCTACGTTCTGAAGGGACACATCGTAGGAAGATACCTACATATCGCTGTTAACCTCTTTGCATTATATTTGTTGGGAATAAACGAGTTAGTTGACATCTAAATATGACCGGCTCTCTATCTTGGCAAGCGACATTTGCCAGCTCCATGCGCCGATCAGGAAAAAAAAAACAAAAACAAACTTAACTGATATTTGTGGAGAGGAATTTCTTTGGAGGGTGGCTCCAGACTAACCTTTGTTAACCATTCAATGAATTTTTTTTTTCAAATGGCAGTTGCGTTACTTTTCAGTCTGAGCAATGAGCAGCTAATAACTGTTTGATATGCAGAAATAATCGTTGAACTAGAAACTGTTAGTCGAGTCACACACACACACACACACACACACACACACACATTGATAGCATTTTTGAAACAGAGTTTGATAAATAACTTTTGCGACTTTATTTTCATTGCTAAGTCTATCACGAAAATCATTATCAGTCAGTTCTAATCTCACTCGGCGTTTTTGAACGTTTGTAAAATAATATCTGATTTTAGAATAAAACATCTAAGTCTGTTCTTATATTAGGTTGTTACAAATATTCGTTCGTTTTTTTCTTTTGTTCTGCACATGATCTCGAACAATAATTTTAGCATCTTTTGCATTTTGGTCATTGTGGTTAAACTGTGAAACCGTTGTCTAACGTTATTGAAATTTAATTTCGAATTAGACACCCCTTTGAGATAGAATCCCAATTAGACAAGGATGAATATGTTCACCATATTTTTCTCGTGGCTTTTAATCAAGGTCACAAAGTTCCCAAAGTTGCTCGAGATATTTATGCTGTGTACGGAGATGACTTCAGTACCGATAGAATAGCACCAAATTGGTTTTCTCGTTTTAGGGAATTCAAGTTTAAACTCACAAACTCATCGCATTCTCGTCGACATTTTCAGTTGGATGAGAACTAATCACAAACGCTGTTTAAAGAAGAACAGCGTTCGGCCACTAGGGAATTGGCTACTGTCAATCGCCATCTTCACTTACGGTTCAGGCCATGCGCACTGAACGAGAGAAACAAACACTAGTATTTTCCCATTACCGCCAGTTTATTTGCTCGACTCCAGGCTATTCTAAGTTCTTCTACACCCAACATATTTATCTAATTTAGCCCTTTCAGACCACCAGCTTTTTGGTCGCTTTTTAAAAATTTGAATTAACAACGACGTTGAGCTTAAAACATGGTTTGATGTATTTCCAGTCAAAACGTAGTGATTTCTATCGTCGATGTATTGAATAATTAGTGGATCGTTGACAGGAGGTCGTAATAAATGAAGGGAAACACATTGTTAAATAATTCATTAGAACTATTAATAAATAATTTAGCATTAGAATAAATTAGGTGTGCGTTGTGGGCCAATGAATATCGTTTCGGAACAATAAATCAGAGAGTCGAATTCGAATTTTAATCGAATTGTTACACAGACTTACGTGCAAGTACATCTGGGAAAAGTACGAATCTATCTCTTCTCCCTCCAGCTATGGGTGGAATTCCTTTGGAAAACCGGAAATCAAAATAGCTACAATTGAAAGAAAAGGTGAAAAACAGAAAAAAATGTAAAAAATAAACAATAAAAAGTGAGTTTGAAGTGAAAAAAAACAAACAAACAAAAAAACAAAAAAAAAAAAAACGATGAAAAAAACAAATAACCACGACATTCTATAAGAACGAACATACACGCAAACGGCGGAATTTTAAAAAAATCGAAAATATAAGCTGCCAATTACTGATGCCGCCTGACGAGTGAACAGAGTGATTTCTTGAGTGCCCGTCTACGAAACTCTGGAGTCGTTATTCTGAAGGTAATTATAAAACAGAGCTCGAGTTAAAATATCTGTCTTAAGAGAGAGACAGAGATAGCGACAGAGACAAAGAAAGAGAGAGAGAGAGTGAGAGAGAGAGAGAGAGAGAGAGAAATTTACAATTTAATAAAATATTCTTTATTATTTAACCCTCTAGGTCCATTCGTATCATATTAGTGGGGGATCTGTTTATTACTTCATAACAATATAGAACTGATCCCCCACTTTATGACAAGTAGAAGCCTTAATCATATTATATTATTAACCCTCTAGGGCCATTCGTATCATATTAGTGGGGGATCTGTTTATTACTTCATAACAATATAGAACTGATCCCCCACTTTATGACAAGTAGAAGCCTTAATCATATTATATTATTAACCCTCTAGGGCCATTCGTATCATATTTGATACAGTATGAAAACAAACCTTGAAAGAAATATTTTCCTGAAAAATTTTTTAAGAGAAATATTTTATAAATTTCAAATGAAAGCAGTACTGACTGCTCAGTCAATGAATACCAAATGTTTCCTTATAGGGAAATACCAAATGTTTCCTTATAGGGAAATACTGTATCAAATATGATACGAATGGCCCTAGAGGGTTAAACCGGAAGTCCTTCAGTCTAAAAGCATTTATCTCTACCACTAAGGCTTAATTACAACTAATAAAAAGGGGCACTCTCATCAGTAGAAAGACCCGTTTGTAATCTGACTGATCTATCCTCCTTCCACCACCACTAAAAAAATATGACGAAAACAATGGTGCTTTAAAGTTATCCTGAATACCACTGTAGAAAAAGAATTCGGGCGAACGTGATAGATCAGAGCGTCATCTATTGGAGAGAAAATAGTCCCGAAGTCCCTGAAATAGTATTAAAAATAATATTGTAAAGTAACACGCGGTCTGCCCTGTATGAGAAGGTGCTGAAAAATTCTCAGTGAAACTCACTTTATAAAATCTGACAGATCGTTGAAATTATTTAGAATACCTTCCTGGTCGCAGAGAGAACTTTTTAGTCTTTTTTTTGCCCGTTTGGCCGTGGAAAGGAAAAAGTGACAGATCTATTCTCAATATCTTCATAATCAGTCAGTCAATTAAGCATCATGCGTGATACAGGCTTGGGTGATCATGTCTCTTTTGATCCATGACTGACTACAGAGAAGATTTTCTCACAATGGGTTAACATTTCTTACTGCGTTAGACTGATTGCCAACCAAGGCTATGGAACCCATCTGCCCTGCTATTCAAGCCATAGATGGAGGGAGAAGAGATGGATTATTACCTTTCCCAAAGGTCGGAGAATGCAACGAATTAAACTGGAATTTGAATTCGGCTCTTTTCATTTATTATTCCAAACTGATATGCAGTACACCACAATGTCAGTCAGTTAAGTGCCATACGTGATACACGCTTGGGCGATCATGTCTCGAAAGAGACATGACTGACTGGGCAGAAAGTTATCCCGCAGTAGGTTGCCATTGCTTTCTGCGGTAGACTGGTTGCCAACCAAGGCTATAGAACCCAATCTGTTCTATTATTTAACCCATAACTGGAAGGAAGAGTCGGATTAATACCTTTCCCAAGGGTATTTGCGCGTAAGTGAATGCAATGAATTCAGCTAGAATTCGAACTCGGCTCCCCGATTTCTCGTTCCGAACCGATATCCAATGCACCACAACGCACATCCCACCACAATGAAGATGTACACCACAATGTACATCTTCATAATATGCAACCATTAATCACGCCCTATATGCTCTTCAATACCCCCATTCTGTAATCCCTTCCTTGCATTCGGGAAATAATAGTAAGAAAAACGAAATATATTTAGTTGTAATCGAGATGGCTGGCTAATCGATTCTGAGTTAGTAGTTAGTATTTTGATCCATATCAAAGATGGGGAATTAGTAAATCAGGGATGCGTGATAACCTCGTGTGTGTGTGTGTATGTGTGGTGGGGGTAAGAGAATGTTAAAAGGGAAAAAATCCTAAGTGATGCGTTTCTTTCCTAGAATGAACTCCAGAATAATAATTGTTTTATCGATGAAGTTTGTAGTGGTTTGTAACGTCTAAAATAGAACAAAAAATTGGTTCTATTAATTGTTTCTTGTTTCTTTTTTCTTGTTTTGATGTCGACGACTGGTATGAGGAGAAAAACAAAACAAAGAAAAACAAAGGAAAACCCACTAGAGAATAAATAAACAACTAATAGTTCAAACAACAAAAATGAATTTTAATATATTCAAATGTCCAACAAGCAATGTTCGATAGAGGGGAGGAAAAATATTATATGTGTATGCGATATATGCAATACATATAAAAGCTTCATACGTGTGTTTGGGAATTATAAATAGTCCAAAGCTATTAAATATGTTTGCCTTAGTTGACAAAAGAATGTTCATATAAATATTTCACAAAAAAAAAAAAAAAAAATACACGATATTCTTACTTGTGTTGAATTGTCGCTGAACTTCAAATGTAAAAATCGATATCGTTCAGGAGAGATGATTACTTCAAGCAGAAACCAATATTCTTGCTTAAGGTTATTGAAGCTAATAATTCAAAATCTTATCATTTTAGCAAGGCTCCGTTTTCATCATTGTTTTTTTTTGCGCCCTTTTTTTCGTAATGTAGTTGGTCTTTCAAGAAAAAGAGACCTTTTTTTCTAACACACGGGAGAACGCGTCTTCCACCTCTCTTGCCTAATGATGGTCAGTTACTTAGTTTGTAGTAGGTAGTATTGTCTTCTCGCTGCCTAAAAATGTCTTCCATCTATCTATACGTTTATGCACCCCCTCACAGAGAGAGAGAGAGCGAGAGAGAGAGAGAGCGAGAGAGAGAGAGAGAGAGAGAGAGAGAGAGAGAGAGAGAGAGAGAGAGAGAACCAGCATAATAAAAAAATATCCAAATGTTGGTTAATTTTTGTTTTTATTTGCACCTAAAATTTACGCCAAAATACGTTGTTTAGAACGGCTCATGATTAAACATAATACACAGTCATATATATATATTATAAATTATACTTTAGAAGATGTCCTAACTACAATCTACTACAAAAGTAAAAAAGTGTACATTTTGTTTCGACATTGAAAGAACAGTGTCTGATCAGGAGGTAAAAGTTATTTTTAAAAAGAGATGAAAATTCACTACCTTTGTCATTTTTTTTTTGTACGTGGTAAAGGGGATAGGAAAGATAAGACAACAGAAGGGGGAATAAAAAGGGGAAGGGCACAGAGGAAATAAAAAACAAAAAGAGGAAAACGAGAGAGAAAGAACTAAAGAAATATGAGGAAAGAACCAATGAAAGACGCCTCGAGGAGAAACAGACCCCAGGTTTAGGTAAGAAGTAAAAGTATAGGCATATACAAACATCAGTGACACATGAGAACTGTTTTAAATTAATGTTTTCAACGTTTTAAATACTTTCTTCGTTCCTTATTCATTTGGATATATATATATATATATATATATATATATATATATATATATATATATATATGGGTGGGAGCCGACTTGTACTCACTTTCCAGTCTCAATAGAGTTCAAAACCGTCTCCTAGTCCTTGTGGGTTTAAAAATATTTTCAACTCTCCAGCCTCTCTCTCATAAACGGGTTGTGGCAAGCCTTTCGCTACTCTGTCGCTACTTGCATGAAAAGTGCTCAAACGAACTACAATCCTTGCTTTCGCCAGGTCTAACCTTCACGGCTAGGACTCGCCATGCCCTTCACATTGTAACAAACCACCACATTCCCTCCCCTTTCCATTGTTAAGATGCATATTCCACTCGAACAGTTTTTTTTTCCCGTGAACCACTGCTGCGTGGAACCAACTCCCAATATGTTTCCCCAGGTCACAACAACCTTATCCTGTTCAAGCCCTGAATTAACGGGTCGTCTACAGGGTAACCCTAAGTATATATATATAGGTTTCATTTAGCATGGCTGAAAAAATACTACAATTAAGCTTTTTATTCTTTTACGAGTGGGCCAGTACCGTCAAAAACAACGGCAAAGTATTTATATAGATATGACGTCTAAAATGAGGGCAACATATCTATTGATGTACCTAATATTGGGTATCTGACATTAAAACATAAGAAAATAAAATAATCCAAAACCCCTGTACGCGACAGTAGGAAAATATATATTAAGAAAAACATATTTGTGTTCTTCAAGAAATTTTTAATAAATGATGGAATAATCACAAATCAATATTTAAGCTGGAAAACCTTAAAAACTGTATCAAACTGGCTAACTACGTGTGAAAATTAAAACAGAAAATGGAAAGGATCCTTCTATAGCGTGGAGTATAACTAAAAATCCAAACCTTACAACGGTGGTGATGACTGCAGATTAGGACAAGAAGAAAAGTTTTCGTAAAATTGTTTCCAGAACAACAACATTAAAAATACTAAATGAAGGACCAGAAGAAATTTCCAGATGTAATTACACTTATAAATACATCTTAGAATCATAAAAACATGGTGAAAGTGTTTTAAGATCCTAAAGTAACTCCTTCTTAATTTTGACAATTTTCGGTTGTTTAAAGTTTCCAGTAACGCGTTCGTAAAATTCCTTGTTTGTACGTTTGAAAAACGTTGAAAAATCAGTTATTATAAATTGTCTGAAGATACCGAAAGGTTGAAACCTAGGTTGCGAAAATAACGCACTTTCGAATGAAAAATATTCAAAAGCTCTACAAAATAAATGTATTGAGCACATTTTAATAAAATTGGGTATTAGACTAAATTACTTATAACAAAACACACACATATATATGCACAAATAAATACACAACAGTTTTTATTATAACAATGAACATATATTACTTTGTCAGACGTCTTTAATGAAACTTGTATAAAAGAAGAATTGCTACCTAAATACAATATTATGTGTATACATCAAAGAATATTGTATCAACCATTTTTTCAAATAAAAATTATTTATAAAAATACAATTTACTCCATAACTGGGTGGAATTGACAGGTTCATACATTTTCCAAAGGTATTTGTTCTTAAGTGAACGTAACAAATTCAACTGAAATTCAAACTCGGCTCGATTTATTGTTCCGAACCTCGATTACATCGTCTTCACTCATGCCAAAGGGGTAATAAACCGTAAAAAATAATCCAACAACAAATGTTGCTAAACCGGCTTTCGTTATTTCGTCAATAACCAGTCATACAAGAAGTTCGTGGCGGAAGTACGGATCTGCAGACATCAATCCAGTAAATAGAATATTGTCATAATGTTAAATGTTATTTAATATGCAATTTACCTGGTTGATATACAAGTTAAAGAATAGATTTTATTCTTCGTGCATGTTAGAGATTAGCGATTCCGTAGAGATGTACATTTCGACCTCTTTTATCCGGCATCCTTGGGACCACAGAAAATGCCGGGTGACAGAAATCACTCCTAAAATAAACCTTATGTAAACATAGTCTTGTCAACTCATTCCCAATTGCTGTGTTATCGAATGTAAGTAAAGCTTAAAGAGGGAATAAAACAATCATTAATGCTTCCAAAGAAGGTTTCTTACTGTTTCATCCAATACAAATGTATAAAACTAAAAAATAATATACTACCCTGAATCGGTGATTATGCAGTTATATTAAAGAAATGAGCAAGATGTTATCACCAAAAGGAAAAAAAAAAAAAAAATAAAAATAAACGACCAGTCATACTGTGAAAAACTACTACAAAATTGTACAGTTTGTTTCGACATTGAAAGAACAATGTCTCATCAGGTGGTTAGCAATGATGATGATAAACGTTTTTATTTAATTTTTTTAATGAGAAATCGCACTGATTTACAGTTGAAACATGATGATATAGATATAAAAATAACTAGATGTGTTTGACCTCTTTAATCCGGCACTAGTGAGACCAGACCACTTCCAGACCACAGAAAATACTAGATAACAGAAATTAGCCCTAACATAAAACTTTATGTAAACGTAGTTTTATCAGCTCATTGCACGTATTTATTGCTTTGTCATCGAAGGTGGAATGAATTTTAAAGCAGGAAATAAAACAATCATTAATGCACCCAAACAAGGTTTCTTTTTATTTTATGCAATGCAAAGGCTTAAAATGTCTAAAATGAAAAAAGATAAACTATGTTTATTACCCTGAATCGGTAAATATTCAGATATATATAAGGAATGAGCAAGACAGTATCACAAAAAAACAAAAACAAAAAAAAAAACACTCTGCTGTCGGCTGTTGCGACAAGTTGTAAACAACGTGTGGTAGTCGCTCACCGAACTAATGGTGGTTGATTAAATAAATTGCCGTATGATGGGTGTAGGTGGACCACAGAGTCAGTCAGTTAAGTGCCATGCGCGATACAGGCTTGGGCGATCATGTCTCGAAAGAGACATGACTGGGCAGAAGATTATCCAGCAGTAGGTTGCCATTGCTTTCTGCGGTAGACTGGTTGCCGACCAAGGCTATAGAACCCAATCTGTCTTATTATTTAACCCATAACTGGAGGGAAGAGACGGATTAATACCTTTCCCAAGGGTATTTGCGCGTAAGTGAATGCAATGAATTCAACTGGAATTCGAACTCGGTTCCCCGATTTCTCGTTCCAAGCCGATATCCACTGCGCCACAACAAAAGATTAAAAAAGTGGGGCTGTATAAAGATAGTATTGAAAAGTTTAAACGAAACGGAATTTTTCAAAGAATATTTCTTTCATCAAAAGAAACTGTTGATCATTTAAAGAAAACCCTTGGCATTTCTTTTGGCTAACATTCTTATCAGGAAATTTTAGTAACTCATCATTTATTTAGTCCGAAGCCGTATGAATCCTTCAAGTGTTATTTTAACACTATTATTATTGGTGGCATGGATAAATTCGTTTTTGTAACGAGCGTATGTTTTTATAAGTTTTACTGTTCTTTATTATTCGAGAGCTGATCAGTTCATGGGCTTTTCATAATCTTAACACGGAATTTAAGAGGCAACGTTGAACAATTTCCTATCTTCTAAAAGTCCTTCGCTCACAAAAAATATCTGATGTTTGGTAACATGGAAGTTGTTACTTATTTCATGTGTTTGCATATATATATCAGGTCAGGTCAAACTATGCTTACTAGTGGCACCACATAACTCAGTAGTACCTGCCACGGGTCGTGTTGTCATCGACTAAACCGGTGACTCCGCTGGGTGCAAGCTCAGTGAGAAGGGTGGTGTAGGCACCCCGTAGAACGAAAAAAACAAGACCTGTCAAAGGGCAAAAGAGCTCTAATAAGCCAATAGTTTTCGTCAACCAGCATTGCCAAGCGTGGTCAATACGGCAAATCTCCCGAAACAGTGGAACTCATCCAGGGAAGGGTTCCTCAAACGAGAGTAAGAAAAATCCTGATCCACACACACACACACACACACACACACACACACACACACACACATATATATATATATATAAAAAATAATTTTGCAACGTTCAAACATTAATTTAAAACAGCGCACAATATAAAAATCGTGTAATAATTATTTATTATTAATCATTATGTGGGAATACGTGAAAAACTACTACAAAATTGTAGTTTGTATAAATTTACTATTTCCAGTAAGCAAAATTCTCGGGTGTATTTCAAACAGAAATTATATTGGTTGAAATTTAAAGTTTTTCATTTTTTTTAAATCTTTAAATTTTTCATTTTTTAAAATCTTTCAGTTTTTCGGCCATTTTTAACCGATTAAAACATTTGTAAACAAAAGTTAATTATCTGTTTTAAACATCTTGCAAAAATAAAATATAGATCTGTGATACATTATTTTTGGAAGATTAACAAATTTTATGTTAAATTATTCTGAATTACACAAGTGTTACTTATTTATAGAATGCAATTTAGAATAAAAATATTTCAAAATCACAGAGTTGAACCTTTTGACCTGTCTGCTGTATATCAAATGTGTTGACAGGTAAGCTAAGTATGGCGATCACAAGTGACATAACTGTACAAATTCTTTTTCGGGTAAATGGAGGAAATTCTGAATAACATTACCTTTTAATTTACAGATAGAAATTACCATACAAAAAAACTTCAAATACATACAAAAAATAAAAAATAAAAATATTTAAAAATGGGTTGCAACGCGATTTGTATTAAACTTTTAAATTTTCGATTACTAAATATAATCTTCGCTTAATAAGTTTTTTAAACTAACCCCCAAAATCTTTGAAGTAGTTAAAAAAATTTGAAACTTTATAAATTATTATCTAAACTTATTTATAAATGAAACTTTGTCTCTGTGTGTGCGTGTGTGTGTGTGTGTCTGTGTGTGTGTGTCCGTTACCTATAGACTCCGAAACGGCTGAACCGATTTTCTTGAAAATTTACACAGTTGTACTATAAGCGTCTGCGAGTGTTCTTAGCTAGATTTTGTGTCGAGGTACCCCTGATAAATATCGAAAATCGATAATCGAAAAAATCGGGTTATAGAAGGAGTAGTCCAATTTTAATCAAATTTGATACACTCATAGAAAAAGTCATTAGAAACGATATTCAGATTATATTATATCTATAACGCCGAGCCAATGAGACAGCAATTGTATTATCACTGTTTTATCTTTCAGGAATAATTTAACTTGAATAAAACTGGATGCATTTCTTGGATATTCGTGACCTTGAATAATCATTGCTGTTGGATCTTGTGACTCTTCATTTAAAGGTTATTTGCAGACACCTTTCTTTTTTCGTAGTTCCCTTCTCGTATGGATAAGAAACTCACTGATTTCGAGCGTCAAGTTAACATACTTCTCGAACATCCGACGTGGGAATTGACGAAATATGCCGAGTCTTCCTGAATTTCCCAATCACATCAGTCGTCAACAGTTTACAGCGGTTGTCTCATGTCTTTCTGAATTACAACTTTTTTCTGGGAAACTATGTAAAATAAAATAAAATTGTTCTCACATAAAATAATTATATATCTTTTTCATATAATTTAAGGTCCAATTTTTGTATGTGTGCCCCAGTGAGAATCAAATGCACATACTTTTTTTGACCTTCAAGTCATGAGTCAATCTTTGTTCGCCTTAACCCAATAATCGTTACTATTTCTAGTTTTATTCGTCACATATGCTGGGGAAAGTTGTAAACAACTTGTAGTGCAGGACAATTAACGAACTAATGGTAGTTGATTGAAAATAGTGCTGGATCATAGGGGTTGGTGGACCACAGAGTACAGGATTAAAGAGGTCTGACTGTATAAAGATAGCATTGACATGTTTAAACGAAATGGAGTTTTTCAAAGAATGTTTCTTTTATCGAAAGAAACTGTTGATCATTTAAAGAAAACCATTGGCATTTCTTTGGGCTAATATTCTTATCAAACAATTTTAGTAACACTTGCCCCATCATTTATTTAGTTCCAAACCGTATGAATCCTTCAAGTGTTTTTTAACACCGTTATTGATGGCATTGATAAATTCGTTTTTTCAGCCGAGCGTAAGTTTTCATAAGTATTAATGTTGTTCTACATTATTCGAGAGTTAATCAGTTTATAGCGATAAATGGGCTTTTCAGAATCTTGATGGGATCTAAGAGGCGGAGTTGAATGATTTCTCATCCCCTAATAGCTGTTCTCCTTTCCCTCACAAAAATATCTGATGCTTGGTAACTTGAAAATTGCTCGGAACGTCAATATTTCAGCACCGCCACGTGTTTGCACACACACACACACACACACACACACATATATATATATATATATATATATATATATATATATATATATATATATATCTTTCCCTGACGATCCGTAGGGTGAAACCGCGGTAGGTTGTGGCTCACTTATAGATTTTTCGTGTTCTTGCTCTACTTCCGTACTTTCGTATCGAGCACTTTTTCTGGTGTTTAGGTTCCGTCTTGGTTTTTTTTTCTTTCCTGCGAATGCTTGACTGTTTGTTCTTGTTCCGTTGGTTTCTTTTTTTTTTCATCCCCAATATCCGACGACATATTTCTCGTCGGATTTTGACGGATTTAGATTCTGTTTGTTGGTATTTTTTCGAATATTTATGTTTATTTTGATTAATGTAAACTTACGGATTCTAGTTTATTTGCATTATATATATATATATATATATATATATATATATATATGTGTGTGTGTGTGTGTGTGTGTGTGTGTGTGTGTGCCCGCGTGCCTGTGTGTGTAGTGTGTTTTTGGACAGCAGTCTCTCTTTTATATAGATTTTATTAAAAATGACTGACCAGGTATTATAGTTATTTTTATATACTTTTTCATGTGATCTAATAATTATTTTCTTTTCAAAACTGAAATTATACAAAAATTGTCTTAATGTTTCTTTTAACCATAGTAAGTGATCTGATAAATTTTCCTCTATGATATCTAGACTTTATGAATTTAGACTCAGTACTAGTTGGCAGTCAGGTCTCATCATTTCACTCTTTAATTGATAAATATAACCATAAATTCTATGCAAATGTTTTATTCTATCGCATATCTCGATCTCGCTTGTGAATCCCTCTTTTCTTAGTCAAGTTTGATCTTCAAACATTTAAATGCAGTGCCGATAGTTCTTTTGTCGTTCTAATAGTGCTTTTTTTCATATTTTTTAACACTTAGTGACACTTTGCGCTTATTGGCTTCATTATTTTGCATGCTGTGAAATTATTATATATATATATATATATATATATATATATATATATATAATTACTTAATTTATGGTCACACTAAAATTAGACCTGTACACAGTTGTATTAGAAAGTGTTCAACACACTTATGTTGTAGAAGTTTTGAATATTTCTTAGGGAACGCAGGTTTGAATCCTGCCGGTGGGCACATATTTTTCTAACAAGATTTTTTCAATGTTCAGGCCGGTCGATGTATATAAAAATATATACTGTTTAATAATAAAAAAGATCATCTACTCAAATATGAGTTATTACAATAAACGTTATACAAATAAATTAGGAAATATGTCGGATTTAATCATTTTCTAAAAAAATGTCTTTATTTACGTTAGGGTACGAAACAGAGCAGATATGTATATTTCAAGAATAGGGAAAGGTGTATGTTCCAAAAACTATTTGGGCTTTGTAAAAAATAAACACTGATATCGCTTTATTTCCTGATTATATATATATATATATATTACATCGAGCACTATTTCATTAGTACCAGCACTCAATGTGGAATATCTTAATATATAAATTTAATTGAAAAAAAAAAACCCCATAAATATTGTAATATAAAATATATAAAAAGTAATATTATTTTATTAAAATACGCAATTAGTATGTCATATTTCACTAATTATATATGTCGAGGCAGAGAAGTCGGGCGTTTTTGAAATGGATATAACTCAGCCCAAGTGGGAAGAACATATGTCTGACAGATGCCCATTCGGTCTGTGGTGTATTAACATTTTTTCCTTTTCAGCTGAAGCCATGCCGCTGTGGACGATAGAACACCGTGTGTTTACCTCCGACAGATTCGTGAAGAATAACGATTTTGTGATTTTTTTCTAAAACGTCTATTCTCTCTGTTTCACCCTGTACAAGTTACGATGGATAGATTGTCGTCCAAAAGACGCAAAAAATAAAAATGACACTGACATCTCATTTTAAAAGATGTATTTACCAAAATTATACAAAAATATCTTGAAATACTAAAGAGTAAATTAATATAATAAAGCCGCCATTAGTTTCAACCACGGCCTCCAGGCGATTTTGGAATCCCTTGCAAATCTTCTGGATGGTATCCTTGTTTAAGTTGGTGAATGCTACCATAATCCTTGCCATCAGTTCATATTTTGTGTTACAAGGAGTTTTGTTAGTCTGTCGCTCAACTTTGCCCCACACATAATATTCCAGGGAGGTGCAATCTGGAGAGTTAGGTGGCCAGATGTAAGCGGTTATGTGGTCACAAAAATTATCCGACTGGGTTCTCCTGCTTGTGTGGCATGGTGCAGTCCTTTGGCCAGATATAAGATCTTCCACCTGCCACCCTCTTAGCACAGAGCAGCGCCATCTTCTTAAAGCATTTGATGAACGCCTCGGTGTTGCTTATGAGGTCCCGTGCGAAGTTGATTGGAAGCATAACGTCGCCACCACTAGTGATCACTCCAAGCATCTTATTAATACCATTAGACTCATGCCATTAGACTTATCCAACTCTTTCTGAATTCTCTGCACTGCCTCCAACTAAACACTGCAATGTTAGTACTGAAGCTTTCGGTGCGAATGGCAATCAGCACAGGATGCCGTTTCTAAATTTCTGGCGGAGTAGTACATTGCTAGATGTACGTTGTGGTGCAGTGGATATCGACTCAGAATGACAAATCGGAGAGCCGAGTTCGAATTCCAGTTGAATTCCTTGCATTCACTTACGCACAAATCCCCTTGGGAAAGGTATTAATCCGTTTCTTCCCTCAAGTTATGGGTTAAATAATAAGACATACTGGGTTCTTTAGCCTTGGCTGGCAAACCGTCTATCGCAGAAAGTAATGGTGACTTACTGCAGGATATTCTTCTGTCCAGTCAGTCATGTCTCTTTCGAGACATGATTGCCCAAAGCTTGTATCAAGTATGGCACTTAACTGACGAAACTGAATCGCTTCGTGGTGCTCTTTTTGTCTCACAGACGGTGTCAAACGGACCCTACTATACTGTGCTGTCGGCAAAATTAAAAGAAAACATCGCACATGCACGAAATTAAAATATAAAATGGAGACAATTTACCCAGTAAACCCCGTACTTTATGATTATCATATTTATTTGAATTTATAATTTAGGATTAATTTAAATTCAAAACCACTCAACCGCATTTAGATATACAAATATGGTTAGACACGGTGTGCATATGTATAGAAAACCAAAAAATAAACGAAAACTAAAATACAACAAGCAAAAAATGTTAGGTCGCAATAACTATAGAAGATCTCATTGCGCCAGAGGTAGTTTCACCCACTTGCCCAACAACAAAATTTGGTACAAAACCAAAACATTAAACGAAAAACTAGAGTCATGTTCTTAAATAGCCTCGTCAAATCAAGACATGGAAGTCAAGCATAGCGCCAAACTCGTTTAGAAATATCTAAACTGCTAGCTATATGCAACAGAAACTTATTAAAAAAAGCCACCAATCATGTTCTTCAATTGACTCGTATGATCGAGACTTTCATATGGATGACCTGTATGGCGCCAAACCCGTCCAGAAATATTTAAAATGTCAGCTATATGCAAGAGAAACTCATTAATAAAAGCCACCAATCATGTTCTTCAATTGACTCGTATGATCGAGACTTTCATATGGATGACCTGTATGGCGCCAAACCCGTCCAGAAATATTTAAAATGTCAGCTATATGCAAGAGAAACTCATTAAAAAAGCCACCAATCATGTTCTTCAATTGACTCGTATGATCGAGACTTTCATATGGATGACCTGTATGGCGCCAAACCCGTCCAGAAATATTTAAAATGTCAGCTATATGCAAGAGAAACTCATTAAAAAAGCCACCAATCATGTTCTTCAATTGACTCGTAAGATCGGGACGTCCATATGGATGACCTGTATGGCGCCAAACCCGTCCAGAAATATTTAAAATGTCAGCTATATGCAAGAGAAACTCATTAAAAAAAGCCACCAATCATGTTCTTCAATTGACTCGTATGATCGAGACTTTCATATGGATGACCTGTATGGCGTCAAACCCGTTCAGAAATATTTAAACTGTCAGCTCTATACAATCGCTTTTCAGTATCAACGATAAAAATGTCTGTCTTCGAGCGAGTGAAGCCTGTTGATTTTTAAAAAAGAATATTCCTTAGTAGGGGAACCACCATCAATACAGGAAAAAGTAATAATATCCAATATTTTATTGGACTTGGGAAAAGAGAGAGAGAGAGAGAGAGAGAGAGAGAGAGAGAGAGAGAGAGAGAGGATAACGATTGACATTAGATTCAAATTTTAAAGATCAAAGTTGACTGGGAATTAAGAATCCAGAAGAGAGTTCCCCAAATGTGAAGTGTGAAAGAAGAAACTGATGGAATAGAACATACGATTACATCAAGACATTTCATCTGTAAAATAATGAGACCTTGACGCCAATCTGCTACGTTATTAATAAAGTCAAGTTACCATAGTGGATGTGCGTTGTGGTGGAGTGGATATCGGCGCGGAACGAGAAACCGGAGAGCCGAGTTCGAATTCTAGTTGAAATCCATTGTATTCACTTACGCGCAAATACCCTTGGGAAAGGTATTAATCCGTCTATTCCTCCCAGTTATGGGTTAAATAGCAGGACAGATTGGGTTCTATAGCCTTGGTCGGCAACCAGTCTACCGCAGAAAGCAATGGCAACCTACTGCGGGATAATCTTCTGCCCAGTCAGTCATGTCTCTTTCGAGACATGATCGCCCAAGCGTGCATCACGTATGGCACTTAACTGACCATAGTGAAAAGTCTATCAGAACAATTTTTCCATGAAAATATATCTTTTAAAAAGACACGGAAGCGATGTTACATGGTGGGAAAGTGAATGAAGCCGTTATGCCAAGTCATTTTTATTATTTATAATATATAAAATATATCAAATATATAATATTCAATATATTTTATATCGTTAGTTGAAAGACTTACACATTAAAACTTAATAATAGAAATGATTTAACGTGTTGTTTTTTTATGAAATGAATAAACTACGAAAATAGAAAATTAAAACGAACATAAAGTGACCAATATTTATTTTTAATTTCTTACAACCTTATTTATCGATTCCAAAAGAATTAATATATTAATATAATAATTAGATTGGTTGACTGATTTGTTTGCTTAGCAAAATATCAAGTCCTTATGGGTCATTTAATGCCGAAATTTAATTTTGTTAGGAGCTTTAAAGTAATAAAAATATTCTACTTTCACAATTCATTACATAGTAAATGATACTCAGCTTTTGTGCGTACACATGTTTGTGCGGACATAATGACTAGAGGCGATGATATGTGTGTTTTATTTTATATTTAAGTCATATTTTGGAATACAGTCTGATTTCTTTAAGAAGTTGTAGGATATTGTATGGATTAATATCAAGAAAGAGTTCTTTAATATTGGTTATTTGATTTTGTTTATCAGCATATCGACCTCTATTTCTAATGCCGAAATCTAAATATTTTGAACATAATTTTATGGCTTCAACTAAACATATTTTGAATGCAATTTCATGCCTTCAGCTATAGATAAAATGCATTGGTCATTTAAAAAAAAATTGTATTGTTTTTCAGTATGTTACTATATGTATATTTTTTATATAAAATTGTATTGTCGGTATTTTGATACTTTCATATTGTTTTTGTTTGGAGTTCAATATTTTCACACAGCCAGGAGCTTAACAGGTGCTACTACCTTGGGTTAAGGTCGACCGCGGAATACCATCAATTAAGAGATGGTTCTATGCTCCTCAGAATATCCAATCTCTCGACCGGAGGCTTTGCTGCCGGATGTACTTTATCGTCATGCCAAGGACTAAAATAATTGAAAAGACACACATGTGAAAGCTTTCTAACAATAAATAGTCAAGTCTTAAAGAATCAGCCACCATTTATTTTTGTCGATGGTAAAATAGTTTGAAATAATTCTTCATTTCTTTATAATTTTGCTAGAGTGTTCTGAAAGTTTCTCTGACTGGTTCACTTCTTAAAATCTGCACAATTAACTGAAATAAATAAAACTCTATGCTATGTAAAGATAAACTAATTTTGTACGGAATAGTTTTTTATTGGGCAAACAGTGTGTATCTTGTCTCTTAAGAATACAAGTCACCGGTATTTTACCTATTTACTAAATGGTCATCCAAGAGCCAGTCAAAATAGTTACTGAACAAAGTTTTGTGAACGTAATGGTAGAAGTAAGTGCATATTATGAGTATATCCCAGAGTTTCTCAACTACAGTTTACACGAACTCCAGGGGCTCATCTGCTTCACACCTAGACTTTATTTTCTTTATATTTCTCACCGATCGGTCAGTGACAAGATAAAAAAAAAACAAAAACAGAAAGCGCATTCTGTTTGAGAACCTCTGGTCTAATGGCTATGGGGTTCCACCCAAAAGCAGTTAAGAGGAAAAGAGGTCCATAAATAAAAAAAATAAGATCCACTGTTATATACAAAATAGATTACGATTGAACTTATACTTGAAGAGGATAGGTTTCTAGTGATTGGAGAACCATCTCCTCGGGAGCCTGTTTCACAAAGTAACGGAAGAAGATTTCTAAGGAGCACCTCCTTCTTACTAATGCTATACGAAGGATGATTCGTCCCTATGTATGTGTCATTGTGGGTCTTAGATCTGAAGACTTGAATTAGTGGATCTATGAAATGTAGTTCGTTTGAAAAGTTCTCATTGAAATAGCAGCAGAATATCAATAGCCTCGCGACAATTCGACTGTAGGAAAGGGGTTGTAGAGTGGGAAATATTTAATAGCTTCTGAACTCTTTCAAGGCTAGAAAGTGTCACATTTCAGAGTATGAAGATTTACCCTCAATTTCAGCCGCGTATGAAACAAAATCACTTCTTGAAAAACGCTAAAATGATTTGTTCTAATCCAATATATAAATTGGTTAAAATTTGATTTATTTATAAGGGAGGGACACTAAAGATTACAAACAGAACGTTTGTAGATATAGATGCAATCTATCTATCTATCTATCTATCTATCTATCTATCTATCTATCTATCTATCTATGTCTGCAAGTATCTATCTATCTATCTATCTATCTATCTATCTATCTATCTATCTATGTCGGTCTGTATGTCTATCTATCTGCTGTCAAACAATTTATCTATCCATTATATATATATATATATATATATATATATATATATATATATATATATATATATGTATGATTTTTAAACGAGTTATTACGCGACCTAGATTTCTACCATATGGTGTCTTCAGGCGATTTGCAATAACTGATTTTACCGCTTTTTTAGAACGCTAACGTAACTGGCATTTTTTTTGAACGCGCAATTTTCAAAATTAGAAGAAAAAATTAGAAGGAAAAATCACCCGTTATGTCAGCTATTGCAAATCGCCTGAAGACACCATATGGTAGAAACCTAGGCCGCGTAATAACTCGTTTACAAATGAAAAATATTCAAAAGCTGTACAATATAACTGTATTGAACACTTGAATACAACTGTGTACTGGTCTAATTTAATTATGACCAAAACCAAGTAATTAAATAATTATCTATCTATCTATCTATCTATCTATCTATCTATCTATATATATATATATATATATATATATATATATAAGATAGATAGTTAGATATACACATATTTTATATACGCCGTCGTTTAAAGGGAAATGTAAAACTCACGTTGACATTCTACAATCTCTATTCATTTTTAACGCAAAGAATTAATCCAAAAAAAGAATCTGCAATCTTATTGGTCCTGACTTGGTATCTCGGCTTCACTCACCTTCCTACCGGGGTAACGTAGCTTTAGTGTGCCTCTTCAATATATATCGTAATTGTTCTGGTGAGCTTTCCTCTTTGATAAGTAAAATTTACGGATTTAATCGCAGTACTAGATTAGCAGCTAGGTTTCATCATTTTATAGTTGGAATGGCTAGATGTAACCGTAAGTCATTTACTAACAGCTTTTTCTATCGAACTTCTTACTTGTAGATATCTCTCCTGGCTTCTTGCTTCTCTGTCATGTTTGACTTTTAAAAGTTTAAATGCACCGTCAATCGTTATCTTCTGTCTTCTCAATTTTTGTTCTCTCTCCTTAATAGTATATTTCTCATATTCTTTAGCAATCAGTAAACCCTTGTGTCTTAGCGGCTTTATTACTTGAGTTGAAATGATAATAAATGCTAGAATTTTAAGACGTTTTACGGGGATATTTCGGTTGGTTGCTGGCTTTTCTTTATTTCTTTCCTTGCTAAATATTTCCAGATACAAGATTTGTGAGTTACTCTAGGTAGATGGATACAGTTGCAATGGTAATGCCTAGTATAATGTGCAAAATATGTTCATAAGAAGGTGATAGGATGTGAGGATTATGAGTATAAGAGAAATAGATAATGACTAACCCTTGACTTGAAGATGTCAAGGTGAAAGTATTTAGGGAAGCACCCACACAAAATTCTGTTCTATATAGTGGCAGCTCTTTTGAAAAATGTGTCAGAATGGAATTGTTTTTATTAAATTTGAAACACGGAGTAAATGAAATTGATTCGGTTCCGTGGAAGTAGCATAGTGTGCCCTATTTTAATCGTTGGTGCTGAAGTGGAGCTCGTCTGAGTTTTTGACATGGATATAACGATTGAGCTGAGTACGAATTCCAGTTGAATTCCTTGCGTTCACTTACGCACAAATACCCTTGGTAAAGGTACTAATCCGTCCCCTCCTTCCAGTTATGGGTTAAATAATAGGACAGATTGGGTTCTATACCCTTGGCTGGCAACCAGTCTACCGCAGAAAGCAATGGAAACCTACTGCGGGATAATTTTCTTCTCAGTCAGTCATGTCGCTTTCGAGACATGCTCACCCAAAGCGTGTATCACGTATGGCACTTAACTGATAACAACTGAGTAGCGAGATGGTGGCAACGTTGTGATGGTGCAAAAGGGGGGGATATAATCATCTCCTACAAGACAATTGAAAGTTTAGCTAATGAGGAAAGAGTGCTTGGAGAATGTGACGCTGACTGGGCATATTGAAGGCAAGAGAGAGATATAGAGGAAATCTACCTAACGAAATTGTGTCATTGGTTGTAGAACTGAAATTAAGAGCGATAGCAAAAAGACAAACCTTACTAAGAGTTACAAAGGGTGGGTGTTGCAGAGAGCCATGATTGCCCGCGTCATAAAGAGGCAGAACAGATAGAAGCTGAACGTTTCTTTCTATTTTCTGAAAGGCCAACGAAATTGTTTGTTTGTTTGTCTATTGTTGTCGCTTTGATTGTAAACACTGTCTATTTGTTTATCAGTTAATTTAATCCAGCTGGCCACTTTGATGACAAGACGTCGGAGTCCAGTAAGTGGAGTGGGGGCGGTCTTTAATGAGATATGGTCATTATTTAAAAGCGCACTTCGTCTTTAATTTTACGCAGTTTTGATCACCTTGCTTGAAACCGACCAATTTGGACGACTTGTTTAGTACCGTCCTTAGCAACGAGCCATCAAATTCTTACGTCATCTACAGAGGATTATTTCCTGTGTTTTCCTGTAGAGGTAGACGTCATTTAAAATTGTCATTGTATTTCTATGACAGTCGTAAAGATATGTTTAGTATTCATTTTTTTATCACGTTTTCATTCCAGTCATAAAGAAAGAAAAGAAAATAATAGGAAAATGCAAAAAAATATGACGCCTGGCAATAATCCGGTTTATTTTTTGTTACTTTCTGTCAGCCTGATAATATTACAAGCTGTAAATAATTAGGTGACCTTATTTAGATAGGAGCGTGTGAAATATTTCAAGGACCTAAACATTTCCTTAAACATTTTTCGGTTAAACGAACCTCTCAGCTTCCCCTTTTTGACACAAAGATTATAGAAATTATTTTTGTAGCTTATATGCAGGAGGAACTAGAAATTTACAATCATATATATATATATATATATATATATATATATATATATATATATATATATGATTTACCCATCGCACCCCATATTCTATTTTAGTTTCGCGGATGCACGTTGTTTTGATTTTGCTGACTGCACTCTATAGCAGGGTCAGCTGGGCACCGTCTGTGAGAAAAAGAGTACCATGACGTAATTTACTCTGCCAGAAATTTGGAAATGACATGCTGTACTACTTGGCATTTGCGCCGGAAGCTTCAATACGAACAATTCAGAATATTTGGGTGTCAACATGAGGACAGTGCAGAGGATTCGGAAAGAGTTGCTAGAGTCTAACGATAATTACCAAGGTATGGCAACTCGGAAAACTCACTCTGATCGTTCTGATAAGAAAAGAAATCCCGAATTTGTTGATGAGGGCCTCAGAAACAATACGAAGACTGACATCAAGTGCCTTGAGAAGGTAGTGCTGAGCAGTCCGTAGATGAGAGGCTGCTTAAGAATATCAGGTGCTGTAATCTTGGATGTGCGTGCGGTGAAATGGATAACGAGTCGGAACTGTAAATTGGATAGCCGAGTTTCAATTCCAGTAGGATTTGTTATATTCATTTACACTTGGCAAAGGTATAAATCTACCACTTCTTTTCCCTAGTTACGGGTTAATTAGTATCTCTTGTATCAGTATTATCAAAAAATAAAAAATTAAAAAAAATTAAACATTCCTACAATCTAAAAATGTAAAATATTTCCTGCTTTAAATAACATTTTCGATAAGCTGTAAAAAACAAATAATTCAATATATAGCATGTAAGGGTTTTAAACATTAAAATTAAGATCAAGCAATTACGCTACCAGGGTTTCAGCCTTTCGGCATCATCAGGCGTTATAGATTAACACATATCGTATACACATTAGAAGATACATTTTAGCTTCGTACAAATCCGGATGAAAGTATGTACAATACTATTTCGCAAGTCGTGATTAACTTCTCTACATATTGTAATATAGCAATCTAGCCCCCACCCGAAGAAGGTTGATGCAATCGATGATATTTCCCGTCGATGAAGGGGTCAGCGAACGACAAGACATGTGTTTGAGAAATACATCCTGTCGGCGTCTGGAGCGGATGTCGCAGGGTTATGAGTCGGGCTCGTTTGACCTTATTTCCGACAGCGGCGGAAATGACTACGGAAGTAAACAAAACAGGTGTCTCTTGGAATTACGTGGGCGTTGCGTAGGCGAGACAAAACCGGAAGGAAAAGTCCCGGTTCTAGAAGACTATAAAAAGAAATCGACACACAGATTCGCCAGCAGAGAACGGCCAGTGGAAGCAGAGAGACACCACAGGCAAGACTTACACTCCCGTCGACTCATTCTATGTGCGCTCTCACTCTTCCATTCTCTGCTCCACACAGGCTCGTCGTCAGGAATAGAAATATAATCTTATATTTTTATATACGCGTGTTCTCGTTGTTTGTCGTCGTACAGTGATATATAACAATATTTGAAATTTCCTGTTATGCGTTTGCAAATTCCTATTGTACGTTCAAAATAAAGCGTTAGAAAATCGGTTAATCTATAACGCCTGACGATACTGAAAGGTTGAAACCCTGGTAACGTAATCGGTTGGTCTTCTTAATTTTAATATATATATATATATATATATATATATATATATATATATATATATATCAAAATGAAAAGGAACGAAGAAAATATTAACAACGTTCAAAACATTAAGTTAAAACAGTGCTCAATATAGAAATAGAGCTATGAATATTTATTATAGATTATAATTTAGAACATGTAGAAATTACAATCAACTACAAAGCGTACATTTTGTTTCGCCATGGAAAGAACAATGTCTCATCAGGTAGTAAACGCTAGAGAAAAAAATAGCATTTATTACCTGATGAGACTTCAAACTGACTGTTTGATAGATTTTGAATTTAAATTTAAATTCTCTCGATATTCATGGGAATTAAATCTTATAAAGTTAATTTATTGCTTTTTTAATAACAAGATTAAAAATTCAAATATTCTGAGATTACATGTAAATAAAAATTTAAATTTAAATTTAAAATATAAAATAAAATGTTAAAAAATATTAAAACAAGAATATAAAATTTAATAGAAAAAATACTTACTTAAATTCTTAGAAACAGATATAGATTTCTCTGTACGTTTGCTCCTTTCTTTCTCTCTTTCTTACTTATTCCCCCCCTTTGTTGCTTTCTTTTTCCTGCAAAAATTACTATTATCAATTATGAATTGCGCCCCTTTAATTTTTTCCCAGAATCTTCTATTTTTTAACATTTATTTTTTATTATAATTTTAAATTTTATATTTATATTTTTATTTTTATTTAAATTTTTTTTTGTTATATACATGTAATATTAGAATATTTAAATTTTTAAATCTTTACGTTTTCTGATTTACACTCGTTTTCTTCTTCCTGTATTTTAATATTTTTAATATTTTTTTATTTTATATTTTAAATTAGCATTTAATCTACATGTAATCTTAGAATATTTAAATTTTTAATCTTGTTATTAAAAAACAGTAACTTTATAAGATTTTATTCCTCTGAACATCGAGTGAACATAAAGTCACAATGTATTAAACTGTCAGTTTGAAATATGCACCTGATGATTGCATAACGCATGAAACCTCGAGTCTTGCCATCGACGTGGGACAATATATATATATATATATATATATATATATATATATATATATATATGCATATTTTCGTTCAAACATGTTTCATTGAATAGTGTAGACAAAATGTGTCTACATATTTTTTATTATTGAGCCTTTCCAGTTGTCTAATCAGTTTCTTGATGTTGAGATGAAATCCGTGTGAGCTGTAAGGTGGGAAATAACCAATCATCGTAAAGGTTGTCATGATTGGGCAGTTCCAGCCTAGATATGGCAGCAATAGTTCATTTTGTTCTTCAAAAATTTACAGTGTGAATGGATGTATTCTCCCGTCGAGAACGATATATGAGTTTTCTGAAAATTTTAATATTTTACTGAACAATCTGCACACAAGAATTATTTTAAAGTGATCAGTTGCCTGCGGTCTATAATGCACATTGTCAGCATTCTGCATGTCTTGTACTGGTGCAATGTGTGTGCCATATGTTAGATGATGTTACAGTCGCGTTCTTTTTTGGATAAGGAGTTTTTAATCTCCGAGCTCCATATTGGTCGTTGGCTTATATAAGAATCCACCCTTTGCCATTCCTCTCCAGTCTGGTTTGAATTTAGAGTATTATTTTTCTTAGAGTGGTTGCCAAAAAACGCTATAGGGTCTTGTCTGTCTAGCTATTTAACCATTAACCTGGGTCAAGAAGATTTGGAATCACACTGCTCTGACGAGCATTTTCATCTGATGCCCCGATTAGATGAATTTAGCATCTTGGTTAAACCAGTTTGCTGTTGAAATAACTAAATGTTACCATCACTTCTACTCTAACAATTAACCCCTGTGAAACTCTCTTACATTTTTAAACTTTTACGCTTTCTGATTTACACTCGTTTTCTCCTTCCTGTATTTTAATATTTTAAATATTTTTTATTTTATATTTTAAATTAACATTTTATCGACATGTACGTTGTGGTGCATTGGATATCGGCTCGGAACGAGAAATCGAGGAGCTGAGTTCGAATTCCAGCAGAATTCATTGCATTCATTTACGCGCAAATACCCTTGGGAAAGGTATTAATCCGTCTATTCCTTCCAGTTATGGGTTAAATAACAAGACAGATTGGGTTCTATAGCCTTGGTCGGCAACCAGTCTACCGCAGAAAGCAATGGCAACCTACTGCGGGATAAACTTCTGCCCAGTCAGTCATGTCTCTTTCGAGACATGATCACCCAAAGCGTGTATCACGTATGGCACTTAACTGACTGAATTTTAGAATATTTAAATTTTTAATCTTGGTATTAAAAAACAGTAACTTTATAAAATTTTATTCCTCTGAACATCGAGTGAACATAAAGTCACAATCTATTAAACTGTCAGTTTGAAATATACACATGATGATTGTATAACGCATAAAACTTCGAGTCTTGCCATCGACGTGGGACAATATATATATATATATATATATATACTTGCTTCCTGATAACTACAATCTCCCCAAATTAAATGCATCATCAACCACCATCTCCTGTCTTTTTGAGACCTGTTCTTTCACTTCCACTTCTTGTAGTTCCCTGCGTTCTAGTGGCTGTATCTCCTTTCTTGGGGCGAAATGATTTTTTAAAAAAAAAGGAAAGCAAAAGGTGTCACCTATTTTACAGCAAGCTATCCCATGTCTTTTGGCGCGTCAGTGTATAAAAAATATTTGCTCGTATGTGTAATTTGCAAAAAACGTTTAGCCCCTGGTTTGCACGAATTAACCTTACAAAGATAAAACCTGACGATTACGAAAATTACTTACTAAAGTAATGATGACTGAGACGCCCTCTGGTGGACATTATCTGCACTGATCATTCTGAATGTGCAGATAATTACTAACCCTTGTCACAATCTGGACGATTTAATTCAACGTTACGCAGATATACAATGGGGTGGGGAGAAGATTATTTTAAGATACAAAGTTTTGACTCGATTAGTCATTAGTAGTAATAATTATCTTGAATTTTGAAGATTGTTGGTACACTAATCTTCTGTAAGTTATTTCTCATGTATGTGAGTTGTATACTTAGAAAATAACGGAAAATAACTTAAATTTAAATGTACACACTTCTGCTTATTATACGCGCCGTGTTCCCTTCAGGACGTTGGCGATCATGACTCTTTACAATGTTCTTGTAGATCTTAATAACATTTGTGTTTTTTCTATCTCTCCTATACTCTGCACTGCTATCCATTCACTAAAGCTCTCTAGGTAGGTTGTGCTTTGCTTCTTCCAGTCTCTTTTGATTTCACTCAAATCAAAAGAGTATCAAATTTTTGAAGCCTTCCTTCCTCATTATTTCCCCCAGAAAGTTCATCTGTCTCTTCCTGAATATAAGTACAAGTATTCTTTTTGTTGTCATTGTCTCTAGAACTTCGCTGCTGAACATATGTGCTCCAGAAACCTCAACTGTCTCTTTCTGAAGTTAGTTTTGAGTTTCTTTCTGCTTTTTATTTTATTTTTTTATTATTTTTATTCGTCGTTGCTCACGTATTCGGACCATGATATTCTCTTCTGTAGAACATTTTTGTTGCTTTAAATCTGTTTTACACCTGTAAGGAGATTGCCTAGCATTCACTGCCATATACGAGGATTGATATTGCAAAGTGACTCATCACTCTTTTCTTTGTTTCCAACGACATTTTTCTGTTTCTTCTTGGTATTTTGCTTCATAGATGAAGAGGAGGCTCTAATCAACAGAAATGTAGGTCTACAGAAGGATGCTGAGGTTACCATGGTCCAAATATGAGCAATGACAAAGTTTTAGAGAAAATGCAAACAAAAGATAAATTATACTTGACATTAGGAAATCATAGTTGACGTTTCTGGGGCACAGTGAAGAAAGAGGGCTTGGAAAATCTGATACTTACAGGACAAATAGAAGGCAAGTGGGGCAGAGAAAAGCATCACATAACATACTTGGGATGAGTAAATGGATGACGGAAAAGTGTTAAGGAGAAATAACAAAAGGACAAAATTTATCGAAGTGTAGAGAGCCATGATCGCCTCACACTCAGGGGTCAGTCAATTAATTGCCGTACGTGGTATACGCTTGGGCAATCATATTCCGAAAGAGACATGACTGACTAGGCAGAAAATTTTCTCGCAGTAGGTTGCCATTGATTTCTGCGGTAGACTGTTTGACAAACCAAGGCTATAGAACCCAATCTGACTTGCTATTTAACCCATAAACAGAGAGAGAGAAAAATGGATTCATGCATTTAAGAGTATTTGAATGTAATGAATTCAATTGGAATTCGAACTCGGCTCTCGGATTTTTTGTTCCGAACTGAAATTTCATTACACCAAAACGTACACGAGGGAACACTGAACATGAAGAAAAACAAAACAATACTACTTTTGTTGTCAGCAATAGCATTCCTGTGGAAACACGAATAAATGGCTTTTATTATTTTGAAAACAATGTTTCAAAAAGGATCCTACCCTGTTATTATTCCCGGTAGGCGACAACGATTTGGTAAAGAAAATCAAATTTCTTGTACAAGTGTCCATTTTGTTTCTGCTTTCATTAAAACGTCTTCCTTATTTACGAGCCTCATTCATGGCATTTTCAGCATTCTTCTGTTGAACCATATTTTTGTAAACTCTAATAGTATTATTTTGCTATTATATCTTAAAATCTTCTTTACATCATTAAGAATATTTCCCATCATTCACTACCACAAAGGATGACTGATAATACGTAACAGTTCGGTACTCTTTGTTTCAGCTGCTTCAAGTTTCTTCTTAATCTGTGAGGAAATTGTCCAACATTCACTTTCATATAGGAAGAATGATATTCAATAAGAATTCAATACTCTTTTCTTTTTAAAAGCTTCAGGTCTCTTAATGTGTGAGAAATTGTCCAGCATTCACTGCCATATAAGAGGACTGATATTACATAAGAATTCAGTACTCTTTTTTTGTTTCTGTTGCTTCAAGTCTCTTCTTCATCTGTAAAGAGATTGTCCAGCATTCACTGCCATATAAAAGGATTGATATTATTAACAATTTAGTACTATTTTGTTTGTTTCTGTTGCTTCAAGTCTCTTATTCATCTGTGAAAAGATTGTACAGCATTCACTACAACATAGGAGGACTGATATTATATAATCCAGTACTCATTTATTTGTTTCTGTTGCTTCAAGTTTCTTCTTCATTTGTGAGTAAATTGTCCAGTATTCACTGTCATATAAGAGGACTGATATTATGTAACAGTTCAGTACAAGTTTTTGTTTCTGTTGCTTCAAGTCTTGTCATCCTCTGTGAGGCGTTTATTAGCATTCACTGTCATAATAAGAAGACTGATATTACGTAACAGTTCAGCACTCTTTTCTTTGTTTATGCTGCTTCATCGCTAAGGAGATTGTCCAGCATTCACTGCCATATAGGAGGAGTGATATTAAGTGAAAATTCAGCACTCTTTCTTTGTTTCTAACAATATTTTTCGATTTCCTAATACTTTGCTTAGTTTTTGGAAGTCGCTTTCCACCTTCTATTAATACGTTTCTAACTTGTTGTGCCTTTTTGATTTTGGTACCTCCAATCTGGAATTTGGGCCGTTTCTTTTGCTAAAATCCATGCATTCAGTTTTGCAATTCTTGTTTAGTCCGTTCTTTTTGCTTTTTTTTTTAACTACCGTCTGGACGTGAATTTAAATAGCAAAAGAAGCTTTCCAAAAACTAAGTAAAGTACCAAGAAACAATAAAATTTAGTTAAAAGACAAGAAATGAATTGCAATGAGATGTATATCCACTAATATAGCAGAGTATGGAACTTTTCTCGAAATTTAGTATGCGGCACCAGGCATGTGTAGAGGTTTTTATCAAGGAAGTGTTTTAACAGAAGACGAAAATACAAACACCAAGACTAAAAGGATCGTTGGTATATTAAACAATTTCTTCTAAAATATAAGCAAAGTATTGAGAAACAGGAAACTTTTGTTAGAAACAAAGAAAATAGTGCTGAGCTGCGATGCAATATCAAGCTTCCTCTATTGCCATGAATGTTGGACAATTTCCTCACTGATAAAGAGAAAACTAGCAGTAACAGAAATATGGTTCGACAGAAGGATACTAAGAATACCATTGACAGAGCTTGGGATCAGCGACGAAATTTTAAGAAAATGGAAAGTGTTTTTACACTGAACAGAAAGTGTAACAATGAAATCCGAATGTGCATTTCGATAGTAATAGATGTCTTCCAAAAGTTAAGCCGACCATTATAAAACAGAAAGACTTTGAGAGAAACAAAAAAAAAAAAAAAGAAAAGAAAAAAGGACTACTGAACTGTTACGTAATATCAGTCCTTTTACATGGCAGTGAATGATGGACAATCTTCATGCAGATGAAGAAAAGACTTGAAGCAACAGATAAAAAAAAATACTGAACTGCTACGTAATATCAGTCCTCCTATATGGCAGTGAATACTGGACAATTTCTTTACAGACTTGAAGCAACAGAAACAAAGAAAAGACTACTGAAAATTTATGTAATATCATTCATCTATATGGGAGTAAATGCTGGACAATCTCCTCACATATAGAAGAGAAGCGAAACAACGGAAACAAATAAAAAGTACTGAACTATTACTTTAAGATAAGCTCCTGTATAGCAGCGAATGATATTGCCTTTAAGCTTTTTATTTAATTTTTCTCGTGTTAGTATAAATATTTTCTTTTCGGAACATAAAGTATGTAAAAACTGACATGACTTGATTAAACATTAATATTTTAGGTATATGCGGAACGAGGTGGCCGAACAACAGATAATTTATCAGTAACAACCACAAAATTATATATGGAGCATGTGAAAATGGAGTCGGCGTGATACTGGATGAAGACACGAGGAAATGCTTTCTGAGCTAATGCCAGATATCTGAAAGAATTCTTCTTGTTAAGCTGAAAGGGAGGTCCCTCAATGTATCGGTTATAGTGGTATATCACCGACAAAACAATGTGGAGAAGAACAAATCGAATCCTTTTATTCGGTTCTAGATAACGCCAAGGCTTAGTGAAAGTCACAAGAAATCATATTTATCATGAGAGAACTGAATGACAAAGTTGACCGAGAGAGAGAAGGTCAAATGGTTGGAAATTCTGGACTAGAAGACCGCAATGAACGCAGTGAGAAATGGGTCTGATGGTGTACAGCAAATGATCAGGTAATAACCAACAGCTGATATTAAGAACACTCAAGACGCTTATGGACTAGAGAATTCCAGAATCAGAAACAAGGAACGAAATCAATTATGTAACTATCAACAAGAGATTTAGGAATTCAGTTCTTCACATCAAAACCTATCCAAGTGCTGACTGGAGAAGCAACCACCTCCCGGTTATATGCATATTAAGGACGAAACTTCGGAGATTGAAGAAACCTAACATAACCCCTAGACTGCAACACAACAAACTCGTGAACAACCTAAACCAACTGGAAATATATACGGACAGCATGAAAAGTTAATACGAAGGACAAATTGGAAACGGAAACTCAAAATGGAACACACTAAGATAAACTCTTGTGACATCAGCAAACGACATTATCCCAATGGAAAAAGTAGGAGGAAAATGAGTGGATCACTGAGGAGATACTTGACATGATGCAAAGAAGACAGAAAACAATGCCAAGACATGGAACAGAATACAAGAAACTACACAAGGATATAAAGAGAAAATGCAGTCAGGCTGAGGAAGAATGGCCCAACAACAAACGCACAGAAATAAAGACTCATCATGACAATTAAAGAAGACATGCAGAAGAAATAAAGAACAGAGCAAAAGACATGCTCAGTAATAGGGTGTATAATATCAAAAGACGGAACGCTCATATTATAGAAATAAAAATACTTCAGCGATGGGACAAATATATCGGAGATCTCTTCCACAAGAGAGGGCAGCCGGCAATACACATTTGTATCGACGGAACAGAAATATTAAAAAACGAAGAAAAAGGTGCACAGGCCAAATTGAGCAGAAACAAAGCAGCTAGACCAGAGGGTATTGTAGTCGTCATGCTGATAGAATCACAGAAATAATAAACGAAATATCCGGTATATCGCCTACAAAATTGGCGATATGTCGAAGAATCCGAGCAGATTAATTTTCATAGCACTGCCTAAGAAGCCAGGAAGTCCACCGAACAATCATCTTACTGAGCTAAATAGCAAAACTCATCGACCGGATTCTGATGAACAGAGCGCGCAGTAGAATTGGACCAGAGATAGAACAAGAGCAGTGCAGGTTAGTTAAAGACAGCGAAACAAGGAATACAACATTCATGCTCAGAATGCTATCAGAAAGAGCAATATAAATGCAGAAAGACATACAATTGTGCTTTATATACTACGCAAAGGCGTTTGACAAAGTACGCCACAAAGACTTTATAGAGATGCTCAACAATCACGACATATTCGGAAATGACATTAGGTTAATGAAGAACCTATATAGTCAGACAAACCGCTTGCATACAGACAGGAAATGAATTCCGAAGATATACAAAAATAGAAAGGGGCGTAAGACAAGGATGTGTTTTCTCACCGGATCTATTCAACCTGTACAGTAAAACAATTTTGAGACAGCTAGAATCTTTGCCAATATACGTCATTGATGGATACAATCTCAATAATATAAGATATGCGGATGACACGGTGCTGATAACAGACACGGAATAAGAAAATGCAGGACCTCCTACAGAAGGTTGCAAGAGAAAGTGAGAAGAAGGACTGAGCATAAACTTCAAGAAAACTGAATGTATGGTCATCAGCAAAAAGAAAACTCCAAAATCGCACGTACAGGTCGGGGAAACTAAAATAAAACAAGTAAAGAAATTTAAATACCGGGGAAGTGTTCTGACAGAGGATGGAAAGTGTGACACTGAGATCCGAATGGCCAAGGACACATTTCAAAAGCCAAGCAGAAGACTGAAAGACGTGAAGTTCTCATTAGAAAGAAAGGAAAGTGTACTAGACTGTCATGGGAAACCTGTCCTTCTATATGGCAGCGAATGTTAGACGATCTCTTTAAAGATGAAGGAGAGGTTTGAGACAGCAGAAGCGAGGATACCATGGAACGAGCATGGGAGCAACGACAAAGTGCCGGAGAATATGCAAACGAGAAGAAAACTCATACTTAGCACCAGGAAGAGACACCTGAGGTTTCTGAGACACTTAATGAGGAAGGAGGGTTTGGAGAATCTAATTCTCATAGGACGAATAAAGAGAAAGAGAGACAAGGGAAAGCATAGCG
This sequence comes from Ascarosepion bandense, assembly GCA_037127315.1. NCBI lineage: Eukaryota > Metazoa > Mollusca > Cephalopoda > Sepiida > Sepiidae > Ascarosepion > Ascarosepion bandense. The sequence goes on along the minus strand of JBBBDQ010029369.1, from coordinate 5,384,139 downwards.
AGACATATTTGATGTGCTTGAGCAGGATTTGGGAGAGATACCAAGAGGAAAATTATTAAGAGCGACAAGGAACAGGGATAAGTGAAAATCCATTATCATCTACGCCCTGAAAGTAAAAGAATGCCTGCTTCTGTTTTACGCCGCTACAAAGAAATAAACAATAATTACTGGAATGTGTATTTGTTTATAATTTTAATTTCCCTTGTGGGAAATTATTTTCACCATAAGCTACTTGCATTATTCTGTGAATAATATATGTTTTCTATAAATACTGCGCATTAATTTGTTTTTCAGTACGTAATGCAAGCTATGCAAATTCTTACTTTTAGTTGCTACGAATAGGAGAAAGAGTTGAATGGCTGTTAAGTTTCGGGTAAATTTAGCTGCTTCAAATTCTAAAAGTTCAGTGCGTATTGTAAAGAAGATATTTTTTCCAGAAATTCGTAGCCCAAAGCAAGGGTAAGAATTAAGGCATTAACTATGTCAGTCAGTTAAGTGCCATACGTGAAACACGCTTGGGCGATCATGTCTCGAAAGAGACATGACTGACTGGGCAGAAGATTATCCCGCAGTAGATTGCCATTGATTTCTACTGTAGACTGGTTGCCAGACAAGGCTATAGAACCCAATCTGTCCTGTTATTTAACCCATAACTGGAGGGAAGAGGCGGATTAATACCTTTCCCAAGGGTATTTGTGCGTAAGTGAATGCAATGAATTCAACTGGAATTCGAACTCGGCTCCCCGATTTATCGTTCCGAGCCGATATCCACTAGACCACAATTAACTATGTAGGCAGATAAATCTTTTGAAATTGGTGAAGTGAAAGCGCGTGAGCAGAAATTGTTACAGCCACACGTAACCAAGAGTGAAAGTTGCGCATTCTACAGAAATAATTAATGTATCAACTATATATGCCGGTAAATTTATCTGTTAAATATTAAAGGACATTAACTGATAAAACGCGTGATCTGATAAAGTGAAAAGAGCGAACATGAAGATTTGAAGTGAAAACAAATGAATATGAATTGATGAAGTAAAAACGTTTGAACTTGAGCTGATTAAATAAAAAAGCGCAAACATGATGAAGTGAAAACACGCAAAACTGAAATGATGAAGTGAAAACTCAAGAACATGAACTAATGAAGTGAAAACGCGTGGACATAAAGCGACGAAAGAAAAACACGAGAACATGAACTAATAAAATGAGGACACTTAAATATGAACTGAGAAAGAAAAAACGCTTGAGCATGAACTGAGAAAGGGAAACACTTGAACGTGAACTGATCAAGTGAAAACGCGCAAAAATGAATCAATTGAAACGTAAAAGCTTGAATATGAACTGATAAAGGGAAATACTTGAATATGAACTGATGAAGTGAAAACGCGCGAACGTGAACGGATGAAATGTAAACGCTTGAATAGGAACTGATGAAGGAAAACGCTTGAACATGAAGTGATGAAGTGAAAACGCGAAAACGTGAATCGATGAAATGTAAACGCTTGTATATGAACTGATGAAGGAAAACGCTTGAACATGAAGTGATGAAGTGAAAACGCGCGAACGTGAACGGATGAAATGTAAACGCTTGAATAGGAACTGATGAAGGAAAACGCTTGAACATGAAGTGATGAAGTGAAAACGCGAAAGCGTAAATCGACGAAATGTAAACGCTTGAATACGAACTAATGAAGTAAAACGCTTGAACATGAACTGATGAAGTGAAAACCCACAAACGTGAATCGATGAAATGTAAACGCTTGTATATGAACTGATGAAGGAAAACGCTTGAACATGAACTGATGAAGTGAGAACGCACGAACATGAACCTATGAAATGTAAACGCTTGGATATGAACTCATAAAAGAAACGCTTGATCATGAACTGATGAAGTGAAAACATGCGAATATGAACCGATTAAATGTAAACGCTTGGATATGAACTGATGAAGGGAAACGCTTGAACATAAACTGATGAAGTATAAGCGCTTTGATATGTATTGATAAAGGAAAACGCTTGAACATGCCTGATGAAGTGAAAACGTGCAAACATGATCCGACAAAATCTAAACGCTTGAATGTAAACTGATAAAGAGAAATGATTGTACATAAACTGATGAAGTGAAAACGTGCGAACATGAACTGATTAAATGTAAACATCTGGATATGGACTGATGAAGAGAAACGCTTGAATATGAATTGATGAAGTGTAAACGTTTTTATATGTACTGATAAAGGGAAACGCTTGAACATGAATTGATGGAGTGAAAACGCGCGACCATGAACCGATCAAAGGTAAAACCTTGGATATGAACTCATAAAAGGAAACGCTTGAAGATGAACTGAGGAAGTGAAAACGTGCGAACATGAACCGAAGAAATATAAAGGCTTGGATATGAACTGATAAAGGAAACGCTTGAACATGAACTGGTGAAGTGAAAACGCGCAAGTAAAAACTGATGAAGTGAAAATCTCGAACTTGAACTGATGAAATGAGAAATCGAGAACATGAACTGATGAAGTCGAAATGCGAGCTTATGAACCGTTAAGTGAAAATGTGCGAACATTAGTTTTTAAAGCTAAAAGCGTGAGCATAAACTGATGAAGTGAAAACGAGCAAACATGAACGGATGAAGTGATAATGCGCGAATATGATTTAATAATTTGAAAGAGAAGCAGTTCACAGATATTGCTTTGTAAAGATAAACTAGAAATATGAATGCATGAGACATCGGAAGAAAAGAATTCACTCAAACATACGAAGAAATAAAAAGCAGGGCCCCGTCGTTTAACAGAGGTTTCTAAACGGCTCTGTTCGATTTTCACTGGTTGCCCCAGAGTTAAGCATAAATGATAATGAATACAAAATCACGGCAACAAAAGAAAGTGGCGGTTTAACGTCTTTCCTACATCGAGCGGAATGTGATATAAACTCGAGTTTAAAATGGTTTGATAGAAGCTCCTTCCCAACTTTCATTTTAGAATTCTTTATGCGCCAAGAAATGAGCTTTGCCCCCTGTCAAAGGTTGAGATCATACCAGGTTGAATGGCGCTCCGAGGCTCAAACGCATAATAAAATTTTAATAGTATCCCAGCCAAGAAAGAAAAATAAGAATGAATTAAAAAAGCACATTGTCAAAAACATTTAACACTAATCAAGGAAATAAAGTCATTAAGACGCAGTGCGAGAGAATATGATAAAAAGAAAATATTATTAAGGAGAAAGTACAAGAATTAAGAAGACATACAAATATTATTAAGATATAAAAAATATTATTAAGGAGAAAGAACAAGAATTAAGAAGACATACAAATATTATTAAGATATAAAAAATATTATTAAGGAGAAAGTACAAGAATTAAGAAGACATACAAATATTATTAAGATATAAAAAATATTATTAAGGAGAAAGTACAAGAATTAAGAAGACATACAAATATTATTAAGATATAAAAAATATTATTAAGGAGAAAGTACAAGAATTAAGAAGACATACAAATATTATTAAGATATAAAAAATATTATTAAGGAGAAAGAACAAGAATTAAGAAGACATACAAATATTATTAAGATATAAAAAATATTATTAAGGAGAAAGTACAAGAATTAAGAAGACATACAAATATTATTAAGATATAAAAAATATTATTAAGGAAAAAGTACAAGAATTAAGAAGACATACAAATATTATTAAGATATAAAAAATATTATTAAGGAGAAAGAACAAGAATTAAGAAGACATAAAAATATTATTAAGATATAAAAAATATTATTAAGGAGAAAGAACAAGAATTAAGAAGACAAAAGATAACAATAGACATTGCATTTAAATTGTTGAAGTTACGTCACGGCGAAGTGACTAAAGCCGAGATGCCAGGTTAGAACTAGTAACATTGCTAATTTTTCTATGCGTTTCATCTAGAAACATAGCAGATAAATAACACAAATGCAAAACAGACATTTTCAAAGCCAAAATTATGAGACACACAGTGAGGATCTAACTCACTACTCAGCCTTAATTGATCTAGTGAGATAAGCTTAGAAACCATCATACCATATCAAAGCACCCAAGCAGTAGACCAGATGTGGCAGCAATATTCAATACATGGACGAATGAACGTCAATAGCATTTTTTGAAAAATAGGCAAACTTTTTTACAACAGTGCAATGCTTCATAAATTCTTTTCAAAAGGATAAAAAATTACATTTATTACAATTATTAAATATATATAACACGAGATCTGACTGATTCCAGTCAACCTTTCTGAGCTTCGGTCGATTCCACCCACGTTGTGTTGTTGATCTCGGATTATAAAAGGTAGGATCACTTGTCACTTGACGAGGTTGACGAAGGATTGGTATATAATGAAAACCAGATATAAGACCGTAACGAGACACGATGTAGATTTATTTATATTCATATATATTTGTATATATATATATATATTTATATTCATATATATTTATATATATATATATATATATATTTATATTCATATATATTTATATATATATATATATATTTATATTCATATATATCGAATATATACAAAATTACAATATAATATTCATGTTCTATTATCTCCACTGGACGATGGTTTATTCAACTTGCAGCTGGTTGAATTTGGACGGACTGTCTCTTGCAATCTCTCTCTCTCTCTCTCTCTCTCTCTCTCTCTCTCTCTCTCTCATAGCAGGCTATTTCAGCTTGTCTGCTTCAATTCATCGCTGGTCTGAATTTCATTTTCCAACCCAGTTTTATTAAAAAAAAAACAACGAAAAACCGATGTGTTGAAGTTAGGGACTGAATTGCTAGTTCCCCCTACCCATATACGTCTTAAAATCTCGAAATATAAGTCATATCTTTTAACCATTTCGACTTACAATAAAAGGGGAGAAAACTCTCTTCCTGTTATTGTCTGCCTGTTCCTATCTTCTGTCCTGGTAATCAATTAACAGAAAGGCAGTATTTTGACCTAGGGTCACATATCGTCAAAATCCATTTGACAATATCTTTACTACACTTAGGTAACTAGCATTGATAAATTTGCTTACTTTTCTCAACAAAAGCAATTCTGCGCTCCTTGAATTTTAATGTGTATTTTCCACTTTTTTTATCACCTCGTTTACTTTTCCCGACAAAAATAACTGTACTCTCTAACTTTTAGACAAATCTCTTCTTATTTTGACAATCTGTTAAAATTAATACCAGCCATCTGAAAATAGGGTTACATATGGAGAGGCATGAAACATACTGATGAGTTTTGAATAATAGAGAAAGTTTAAGATATTTTTTCTCAATCTAATATGCGAGATTTAAGACATCAGCATTAAACAAGAAAAAAGTACAGGTACAGCAAAATGGTAATTCTAAAAGTAAGCAAAGTATTAAGGAACAGGAATCAAAGAAAAAAAGTACTGAGCTGCGACGCAATATCAATCCTCCTCTATATGGCAATGAAGGCTGGACAATTTCTCTAAAGAGGAAGAGCAAATCTCCAGATTTCCACTTGAAATCAACCTTACCAGACTCTCTGCCTTTAGGCACAGAGGAACTCAGACGAGGCTATGCCGAATTAAATTGGGAACTTCTCTCGGTAATCTTGCTATCAAATATGTGCGTACATTGAAAAACCATTCAACTAATGCTGCTCATATGTCAGGTACTTATTTTTACGACCACTTCTAGCGTTACAAGATTTTTGGTCTTATTATAGTGTAAGAACTTCCTCAATATAGCGTGAGATCTACCTCCCGTTTCGAGTACAGCGCGAGATCTCCCACAGCATCGAACTATAATATAATATTGTATGTGTATACACATTTATTTAAACATTATATTAATATTTATATATTTATATAATATATAATATGGATTATATTATTTCGATCACGCCGTTCTACCTAAGAGTACCGACAGTCAGAGCCTTGTTTGAGATCAAAATACAAGACCAGTCAATTCTACGCCCATGGTTTCTGTTGATTTCTTGTTCTGCATCACTGTCTTCAGAGAGAGGAGTGTTGTCGCTATTCAGCATCCTTCCTTGGTTGTACTTCCGTCGACCAGGAAATTTTGCCTCGTCAATGTATAGAGAGACCTGACCTGATGGCCACATGAGAAGATTAGTACGGTAGAGCTGGGTAGACAATATACTGAAGTAGACCTCACTCTATAATAGCACCAGATCTTTTATGGAATCGGTTTACCAGTACTATTTAATTCATCTTCAAGTTTTTCATAGTTTGGTCATTTTTGGAGCGGAAATAATAGTCTTATTTTTTGCTGTGCTCACGTTCAAGTTGAATGAATTTATTTGAATGGAGGAAAGGTATGTAAATATATAGCAAATAGTTTCAGGAGAATTATGGAAGTTTTCTTTTATATTCAAATGTTTACCACAACTAATTGCAAACATTACAAAGAATGGTTTCTATGTCTTTCATTTGGGTTTTTCTTTACAGTTTGTTTTTGCATATCGCTATAAACTCTATGAAGCAGCATAAATAATGTTGAAGTCTCACACCCATTCAAATGTATTCTTCTCAGTTATATTTTTAAAATTATTTTCAAATTCACGAATTATGGCGGTTAGAATGGAATATTTATATTTTATCTTGATTGGAATTCGTTTTTTGAATCGAAGGATTAAAATTTGAATTATTTTTAGAACCTGTATCAAATTAGTTCCGCAATGGCACAGAATCATTTTTTAGAATTTAATTTTCTCATATAGTTTCCATGAAAATAAATACGTAGGAAGATTAGAATAAGTGCGTAGGTGTGCATATTTTTTTTTAATAATAATCGTGAGTGCGTTTATTATAGCTCTGAAATTTTCAACAGCTGCAGTGAGATTACCAATATATGTAAATATGTTATATTAGTGAGGAGATTGCATATCGGGCATACAAAACCTTATCATGGATTAGCGAACCCTCTGTTTAATAATGATTTCTTGCAGTCTTCAAAAATGTATATGCAACGAAAATCTTTATTTTCTATCTTTCTGAGCCCTGTTTCTTTATTGTCCTATCCTCATTAAAGTGTTACATTAACTTCCTGTAGCCCACTGCATTCTAGCGACATTTTCATCTTGTTTGGGGGTGAAATGATTAAAAAAAAGATTTGTAAAACATGCTTTTATGTTTATACGTCTGACAGATTTTAAGAAATAAAAGTTTTCAAAGGGTACCTCAGCGCATTTTTTTACTATAAAATGACTGTAAAAAAAACAAAAACAAAAACAAAAAAAAACAGAAACGATAAAAGTTCGTCGGGTGTGAGTTGAGTCCTGCAAAGCGTTCGACAAACTAATAAAAAATCTATATAATTTTTATGAAGTACGAACCTTCAAATAGCACGTGACAAAATTTGGGCCCAGTCGGATTATTAGTTTACAAATTGGAGTTATCTAAGTGAAGCTACTGTTGCAATTTTTTGAAAACTACGGTTAAGAGGTGGTTTACTGACTTTAAACGCGGTCGTACAGACACAAATGAATCTGAACACTCAGGTCGCCCAAAATCGGCAGTTGTCCCATAAGACAAAAACGAAACGAAAAAAAAAAAAAAAAAAAAAAAAATAGAAATAACCCCACAAACTCGTTTTGGCCAATCGTAAATTGAAGTTGCGTGAGATAGCAAAGGAGTTGAACATATCAGAAGGCAGTGTATTCACCATTTTGCATGAACATTTGTCAATGAGAAAACTTTGTCTAAAGTGAATGCCGTGTTTGATCACAGTCGATCATAAACAACGACGCGTCGACGATTCAGAGCGTTGTTTGCAACTGTTTCAACGCAATAAGGAGATTTTGCGTAAATATTTGACAATGGACAAAACATGAATCCACTACTTTACTCCGAAGTCAAATCGGCAGTCAGCTGAGTAGCAGCAGCAAGTGAAAGCCGCCCAAAACGATCAAAGACGCTAACATCAGCAAACAAGGTTTTGGCCTCCATATTTTGGCATGCTCAAGGTATTTTGTTCATCGATTACCATGAGAAAGAAAGGACCATCAATAGTGAATATTATATAGCAGTTTTGGTGTGTTTGAAGGAAAAAAATTATAAAAAAAAAGTCTACAAATGAAAATGAAAATGAAAAAGAAAAAGTGATCTTTCACCAAGACAACGCACCGTGTCACAAGTCAATTGCAACTATGGCAAGACTACATGAATTGCACTTCGAATTGCATATCCACTGTATTTTCCAGATCTGGCCCCAGCGACTACTGGCTTTTTGAGACCTCAAAGGAATGCTCCAGAGAAAGAGATTTGTCTCCAGTAAAGAAGTGATATCGGAAACTGAGGCGTATTTTAGGCCAAAGACAGATCGTTTTACAAAAAAGACATTAAATTGTTAGAGAAGAGTTGGAATCAGTATATCATTCTAGAAGGAGACTATAGTGATGAATAAAGTCGAATTTTGCCTAAAAGTAGTTATCTTAGTATTTAGGCTCGGGAATTATTGAGTGATGTCTTATATTAGAGCTGCCCAGAAACCTTGAAATATTCTGGAAAATACAAGAATAATCAAGAATCTATACTGGCAGCAAACTGCCTGTGTTCGGACAGGAAATGAGTTCAGCATAAATACAAAAATAGAAAGGTGCGTAAGACAAGAATGTGTCTTCTCACCGGATTTATTCAACTTCAACAGCGAGGAAATTCCGAGAGAACTAGAAATCCTGCAAGGATTCATCACTGGCAGTCACACTATTAACAATATAAGATAGGCAGATGACACTGTGCTGATAGCAGACACGGAAAATAAACTATAAAAGCCCCTACAGAATGTAACGAAGGAAAGCAAGAAGAAAGGACTAATCATAATCTACAAGAAAATTGAATTTATGGTCATCAGCAAAAAGTGGTGCCCAAAAATGCCAATTACAGGTGGGCATACTAAAATCAAGCAGGCACAGAAATTTAGATACATGGGAAGTGTTCTAACAAAGGACGAAAAGTGCGACATTGAGATCCGAAGGCGTATTCGGGTAGCCAAAATTGCATTCCAAAAGCTAAGCAGAGTATTAAGAGACAGGAAAGTTTATTTGAAAACAAAGAAAAATGTACTCAACTTTTACGTGATATCTGGTCTCCTGTATGGCAGCGAATGCTGAACAGTCTCTTCACATATGAAGAAGAAACTCGAAGCGACAGAAATGTTATTTTACAAAAGGACGCTGAAGATACCATGGGCCAAACATATGAGCCACGACGAGGTTTTGGAGCTAATTAAAATAAGAAAGAAAACGGCAACAGTTGAAATTTATGAGACATGTAATGAGGAAAGAGGGTTTGGAGTATCTGATAGTCACAGGGCGGATAGAGGGAAAGAGGAACAGGGAAAATCAACGCATGACATATTTGATGGGCTTAAGCAAAGGAATGGCATGACAGGGTTTGGGAGAATTAACAAGATAAAATTTATTAGAAGTTACAAGAGAAGGCCATGATCGTCTACGTCATGAAGAAACACGACACGTAAAAATAAAATAAGTGCCTTTTGGGCTGTTTTGTTAGACCAAAAATATTTTTACACCAGTCAGTCAGTTAAGTGCCATACGTGATACACGCTTTGGGCGATCATGTCTCGAAAGAGACATGACTGACTGGGCAGAAGACTATCCCGCAGTAGGTTGCCATTACTTTCTGCGGTAGACTGGTTGCCAACCAAGGCTATAGAACCCAATCTGTCCTGTTATTTGACTCATAGCTAGAAAGGGAAGATATGTATTATATTATAATGTAGTAATAAGTGGGGGATCAGTTTATTACTTCATAACAATATAAAACAGATCCCCCACTTTATGCCCAGTAGAATCCTTAATCATATGTTCAACTATTATATTCAGTCAGTCAGTTAAGTGTCATAGCTGATACACGCTTGGGCGATCATGTCTCGAAAGAGGCATGACTGACTGGGCAGAAGACTATCCCGCAGTAGGTTGCCATTACTTTCTGCGGTAGACTGGTTGCCAACCAAGGCTATAGAACCCAATCTGTCCTGTTATTTAACCCATAACTGGAGGGAAGAGACGGATTAATACCTTTCTCAAGGGTATTTGTGCGTAGGTGAATGCCATGAATTCAACGGGAATTCGAACTCAACTTCCCGATTTGTCATTCCGAGTCGATATCCACTGTACCACAACGCACACCAGCTGTTTTTGTTTAGTATTCCTAATTCCTATTTCGTAAGAGTCTTTTTTGCTCCCACTCCAAACTTTCGAGATTTAGTGGAGGTTGTGTAGCATGGTGTGCTGTCGCAGGCCACTAAAATGAGGCTATTGAGCCCCGACCACAGGTAAACAGGTGATGTCACGCTCTAATAGACTTTAAAAAAGGTATCGATTCAACATTTATACGCCCTTATTTCTATATGAGTTAATAAAACCATATTACGCTCTTTCGGCATGAGAATAATGTGCGAGGGTTTGGCTCCATACATTTTTGCAAGCCTCAATTCTTAAAAACAATCTTATAGAAAGAAAGAAAAAAGAATACGGTTACCTTATTCCGAAATAACCTTATTTCCAAATGTAGGCGTGTATTTAATTAAAACTATTATTGTATCACTTTTAAAGCGTTCTTATTTTCGAACTTCTTTTAAAGCTGATCTCAATATTCATTGTCTGCGACATTCAGATTGCCATGCAAAAGGAAAACATTTCTAAAAGGTTGGCATCTTTATGGGCTTATCACTTGGAATTTATTTTTTAATCATTTCACCCCGGCCAAGGCAGAAATGCCACTGATGAGCGGGGGGCTACATAACTGTACAAAGATTAATTAGAAAAGAGTGAGGAGTACAAACTAGTTAGAAAGGAGCAATAGAAAGCTGAGAATGCAGGTGCAATGACAGATACATAGGTGGAGAGAAAGGGAAGGATATACGGAGAGAGCTAGAGTCCAGTGGTTAATAGATGAGTATTGACATTGCATTTAAATTTCTGGAGGCTGTAGCCGTCAGGAAAGCAAGAATATGGGAGCGAGTTCCACAGGCGGGAAGTGCGAGAGAAGAAGCTGCAGGAGTAGAATTGTCGTCTGCATTTGGCTAACCTAACTGTGAATAGGTGGGACCCAGTTGCCAGTCTGGTTGCACGAGTAAACACCTGTTGAGAAGGCACCAGTGACTTAAGTTCGTCCGAGCAGAAGCCATGAAAGTATTTATAGAACAGACAAAGGGAGGCCACATTTCGACGGTGTGGAAGTGGCTGCAGTCGAGCCGTCAGATCAGTACCTATCACATTACAGACTCTCCTTTGGAGCATGTCGAGAACACTGAGGAGAAGGGCAGGGGCGCCTGACCATAAATGGCAGCAGTACTCCATGCACGGACGGATGGTTAATATGCATAAAATAACGGCAGACATACTGTGCGTAGGAAGAAAGTCCGGCAATTTTTAAAAACTTTGTTTACCAATTTAACTAGCAAACATTTTCCCTATATTAGAGTTAATAGTAGGACTAATTAAATATTAGGTCTCGTTAAATAGCAAGTTTGTTAAATATTAGGTCTTCTAAAATAGTAAGACTCATTAAATAGTAAGAGTAGTTAAATGGTAGGACTTATTACATATTAGGTCTCGTTAAATAGTAAGACACATTAAATAATAGGACTCATTGAATACTAAGTCTCGTTATATAGTAAGACTTGTTAAAACGAGGGACTCATAAAATAGGACACGTTAAATTGTAGGACAAATTAAATATTAGGTCTCGTTAAATAGGAAAATTCGTTAAATATTAGAAATCATTAATAATAGGACTCATTAAATAGTAGGATTCATTAAATAGACGTTTTAAAAAGTAGGACTAGTTAAATGGTAAGACACATGAAATATTAGATCTCCTAAAATAGTAGGACTCATTAAATAGTAAGACTCGTTAAATATTAGCACACGTTAAATATTAGGACTAGTTAAATATTATACATAGTTAGATAGTAAAACTGGTTAAATAGAAGGATTCATCAATATTAAGTTTCGTTAAATAGTAGGACTAATTAAATAGACTCGTTAAATAGTAAGTAGAACTTTAAATAGTAGAATTAGTTAAATGGTAGGACAGATTAAATATTAGATCACCCAACATAATACAACTCATTAAATACTATGACTGTTTGAATAGAATAGTAATATTCATTGTCTGTGACATTCTGAGTGCCATACAAAATGACAACATTTCTAAAAAGGTTGACATCTTCATAGGCGTATCACTTGGGAAATGTTTAAAATAACGGCAGACATACTGTGAGTAGGAAGAAGAAAACCCGGCAATGTTTTAAAAGTTGGTGACCAATTTAACTCGCAAAACATTTTCCCCAGATTAAGGTTAATAGTAGGATTCATTAAATGGTAGAGCTAGTTATATGGTAGGACTTATTAAATGTTAAGTCTCGTGAAATAGTAAGACATATTAAATAACAAAATTCATAAGTTTCGATAAACAAAACAACTCATGAAACAGTAAGACAAGACTCGTTAAATAGTGGAACTCATTATACCTAGTTAAATAGTAAGACTCGTTTAATACTAGGATAAATTAAATAATGAGACTCGATAAATAGTAGAACTTGTTAAAGAATGGGAATCATTAAATGGGGACGACAAATTCATGCCATTTTTTATGTGGATTGTTTTTTTTATTGTAATTGCAAGGGACCTTTGTTGAACGAGTGAGGGTATTTGTTGTTATTCGTCAGCTTTGTCTTTGTGCTGTTAGATTATTGTTCGTTTGTATTTGAACTTTCGTTTATCTGTTTTTCTTGCTGTGGTGGGATCGCCATGGAGGGGTTTCCCAAGCAAAATGTCGAACATTTGACGTTATCAGTACCGAATGTTTGGACAAGGAAGTTCGAAAAGAAGAACGCAGCCTACGATAACTGGATGCGTCAGGAGTACATCAAGGATAATGAGTTGGTCACCATCCCGGAAGCCTTGAATGTAGTAGCAGCTAAGACAATACCCATACTGACGACGGACGTCAAGATGCGTAAATTCATCGGCATTAGTAGGAAGATGATTGAGGAGGCCCTCAAGAGCCTCAAAGTTGTGCCCAAGATTTTGGCAAGACGCTCCCGTACCATGTGGGACGTACTGTTACCGTCAGAAAAGCGAAAACTCTATCTGACAGTATTTTGATAACGAAACACGTTAGGCTGCAGACAGAATATATGGACACGCGACGCACCCGCATTAGCGTGCAAAGAGTACCACTCAACATATCAAGTGACCATGTGGGTGCGTTTTTTTTCCAGTTTGGGGATGTAGACGAAGTGGAGTGGGTCGTCAGTAAGACTGGAATGCCCACTGAAGATTTCTGCCTACATGTGACCCTGAACCGACAGGAGTTTCAAAATGTCCACGATGTGCTGCTCTGCCAGGGAAGAAGGCCGCAGTGTTGGACATGTAGAGCAACTGATCATCAGGCCAAAGTGTGTCCTTCTAGAAATCCAGTGCCGGCACCGGAAGTATTGGTGAAGGAAAAAGCGGCTACAGCGAAGGAGACAACAGTAGTAGATGAAAAGGAGGTGGTGGTGGATGCAGAAAACGCGAAACCATCAAATGAATAGACGGAAGTGGTGAGGAAGGAGTAAAAAAGCGGATTCTCCTCCTCCTCCTCCTCCTCCTCCTCCTCCTCAGGGAGTCATCGAAAAGAAGTCGCCAGTAAAGAAAGCACTGCTTAAAAAAACAGCAACATCAGCAGGAACCGGCGGAAACAATGGAGTGTGAGGCAATGCCCCAACTATGCTCTTCTTCGCTGAAACAGATGAGGGAGGAAGAAGAGGAGTAGGAGGAGGACAGCAGCAAGAAAAAAAAGAAAGCAGTCCGGAGTAAGGTGGAAAATGCCCTAGTGGCCGCCAAGTCCCAATCTGTCCCTGCTTCGCCAGCCAAAGAACAGAAACCGGTTAAGGTATGGAGCCTCTCTTTTTCCCTATTGAGAACTCTTTCGACTCCCTAACCCCACACCCTCTCTCAGATTCATTGACGAAAAGAAACAAATAGGAGGCAATATTTTAAATCAAAGAAACTGTGTGCGGTAGATAGGCAGGCCTTAGAAAAAGACCTGTCTTCGCAAAGGAAGGCATTTTTGAGGCCACATTTTAAGATGTCTGCAGTGGTCAGAAAATCAATAGAAGATCCGGAGAACTTTCCAGATGCTCTCGGAGTGATCACTCTAATCCGCAATACAGGTAGAAATCTGAAAGTGTGGGATCACCTCTCTGGGCTAAAAACGCTTATCCTAAAATTAGAATGGCTCAGATAGAGTCCAAGGAACTCAAAAAATGCCACAGCTCTGCGCAGAGAGAGTCCCGGTAATTTTCTACCCCTCCTTATTAGTGCTTCACCTACCCGACGGACATCGGCGGCATTGTCCTGGACGGGTGAATTACGTCCGACATTGGACTGGAAGTCTAGGACAAGCCGTTAGGCTTCTGACACCCGCAGATTTCCGGCCAGTATGTGCTTAAAGATTCCAACTTAATGCGAGGCACCTGAGAGATCGTAGTAAGGCTGCCTGCCTGCTTCGTGGCTTCTTTTCCCTAGGAGTAGATGTTGCTGCGATCCAGAAGGCACACTTTGTTTGCGAAGTTCATGCCTTTGTGCTGTCTAGTAACTTTGTTGTCTATTCAGCATGCGGAAACCAGCAGGCCAGAGGTGTTTCCCTTTTGGTTAAATGTACCCTGAGTGAACCTTGTCCATGTCGGCACTGGGGGCTGGTTGATCGTGGCCAATATTGCCGTGAACAGTAGTTCGTTGCGATTTATGCGCCCAACGACCGGTAAGAGCGCGTCTCGTTTTTCCGTCAGTTGGGGCTATTCCTGGAGGATTCTTCGCTCTTAGACTTGTGGGACTGGAATGCCATCCTGAACCCCAAGCTAGATAGGAGCAGTGAGCTAGCGAGAGGTCGGGTGATCGTAGCTTGGTTGATTTGATAGACGAGTTCGGTCTCGTCGATAGATATCAGGTCGATCACCCTGGGGGTAGATGTGGACGTGGGCTCTTAATTGGTTGTCTACTCAGGTGGTTAGCTACCTGGATAGAATGTTAGTGAGAAGAGTCGATATAGATTTATTAGATTGTCCCTCGTTCCACTGGTCAGCTATTCGTACTACAAACTCGTTTGTGCACGGGTGGCTTGAGATGGTTGGTTTAGATTGGCTGGACACTGGAACAGCTAACTAAACTAGTGAAGTGGGCATTAGTGGGGGCGGTTATTGGGAATAGGTAGTGGGAGAGGCTTAAGGATAGTATTAGATCTTTCACCGCTGACTATAGCCGTCGACCAGCTCCAGCTAAGGCTAACAAGATGAAGACACTTAAAAAAAAGTCTGTCCCAGGCGGTGGCGGGGGGCGGATACCGTAAAGATAGCATTAGGTAGGCATGCTCTCGACCGTTTGGTTAGCAAGCGTTACCGGGGTCAGGTAATTAGATATAAGTTAAACAAGATGTTTAAGGAAGCCGTGAACATGGGCGCAGAATTGCACAAGGAAGAGGTCCGTCGAGGTGGTGATCGATATATTCGAGAGGTCATTACCCCGGAGGGACGTATTCTGAGGTCGACTGACGATGTGTGCGAGGCGTTTTAGCGGCATTTTGAAAGCCGCTTTATCAAGGAACCTGGTCTCTGTGAAAACGAGTTTCGCAGCTATTTGGCCGACTTTCCTCGGATGGCACCGACTGAAGCAGCTAGCTGCGAGGTGGAGATCACGGAGAGCGAAGTTTACTTGGCATTGAAGAGGGTCGGCAGTGGCAAGTCTTCGGGACTTGATGGTCCAGCCTATGAATTGTACTTGAGGCTGTCGCACATCTTTGTACCGATTTTGACGGTGGTCTACAACAACTGGTTCTGGCAGGGGTCCGTCCCCGATCGGCTTTCCAGGGGTGTGATCATACTGTTGAAAAAGGTCAAGGGTATAGGGAGGGACTTACATAATTACATGCCTATAACTCTGCTAAACATAGGGTTAAAGATTCTAAATGAGCGTTTTTAGTCAGTTGCCGAGATTCTGTTGGGACCCTTGTGCTGTGAAGAGCCGAACAATTTAGAGCAACTTGCATATGATCCGCACGATCACAGAGGTTGTAAAAGACGACGAGCAGGACGTGCTGATCAATTTAAATCAGTCCAAGGCATTTGATAGGGTCGACGATCGGTATCAGGTTGCTATCCTGAAGGCCGCCAGATTCAAACCCTACTTCATCAAGTGGATCAGTCTGCTGTATCGCTCCCCCATTGCTGTGGTACAGATAACCGAAAGCGATCGAGCACTTTTGCTCTGTCTCGGTCGGTTCGTCAGGGGTGTCCGCTGTCGCCTCTACTGCACGCTTTGGCGTTGGAGCCCTTCTTTTGCCGGCTAAGGGACAGGGCGTGGAGTTCGGAATCGCTGTATTTGGTGGGGCTCGAGTCAGGGTTTTATCGTACGCCGATGACGTGTCCATTTTCGTATCGTCCCGGGGCAACATGGATTGGTACTGAAGGCGCTTGAAATTAATCACAAGTCTTCTGGCCTGCGGTTAGGTGCCTGGAAAGGGGTCGCTCTTCTGGGGCACTTCGGTTGAACTGACGAACTGGTTCGCATTCTTGGATTGTGGTTCGGGCCATATCTCCAGCTGGAGAAGAATTAGTCAGAGGTACTGGCAAAGGGCGGCGCGTCGGTTCAGACTTGGCTTCGACGGTGGTTGTCCATGAAGGAGAGAGCTGAGGCGTGTGTTGCATACGTCATTCCTATCATCCTTTACCGGTTGTCGGTACTTCCTCTTTGTGATGACCATGTGAGGACGATCGAGCGCTTGTTGTCCACCTTTTTGTGGAGTGAACGCAAGTATCTGGTCGACAAAGAAGTCTGCTCCAAATGTCCTCGTCAGGGAGGAGTGACTAGGAATGCCACACGTGGTGAGTCATCGACACGCTTCGAAGTTGGCTTTCCTATGCTGCAAGTTGACAGAGAATTTGATGTTGGCGGATAGTGTTAGGGACAGCTTCCTTATCCTTACTATCACTCCTCCCATTTCGAGGGTTGAGCGCCGACGCTGGCCCGGAAATCAAAATTCTTACTCGAGTGTTAAAAGGCCTTGCGGGTCATTCCTCGGTCCAATGACCTTTCTCGGTCAGTGTATTAGTGGAGGGGGTCGCGACGGAGGACCCTCTATATGATCGGCACGGCTTGTCGGCGACCGAGTCGTGCTCATTTTGGCCTTAAGCTCCAGCGACGAATTACCTAATTAACTCTGAATTTCTGCTTACCTGGCGATTGATTCGGAACTTACTATCTCTCACTAACAATGCCTTCAGATGAGGCGGGGCCGATTGTCATCGATGGTGTGACCCTGGTTTAGAAGAAACGGCTGCACATGCCGTTTACCATAGTCATCAGGTGCGCCCTTTTTGTGACCGTGTCGGCGAGTTGACAGCTCGTATCGCTCCTGAACAGCTCGTGTCCATCGATCTCGCGTACGCCTGTGATAATGTGTCGCCCCTGTATTCTGGGGTGAAATGGATGGCGTTTCTTACGTTGCTGGCTGTAGCAAGAATGGTGATCTGGACGATTCGCTTGGAGGGAATCTTACGATATGAACGTTATTCTTATCAGCATTTGATTAGATTCTTTGAGCATCAGATAAAGATCAGATCTGATAGGAAGCATTTGATATCGACAGATTTCAGCGAAAGGTGGGTAAATGTAGCAAGTCTGGTTTGCGTGAATGGAGCCAGTCTTGATTTTCTTTTTTAAGTCCCTTATATCACAACTAGGCGGTTTCTTCCAAACCCTCCCATGGTTAGGTTAGACCTATTTTTGTAATATAACAATCTGGCCCCACCCGAGGAAGTGATGCAAGCGATGGTGTTTCCTGTCGGTGAAGGGAGCGGATGTCGTTTTGACCTTATTTCCGACAGCGGCGGAAATGGCTACAGAGGCAAACAGATCAGGTGTCTCTTAGAATTACGTGGGCGTTGCGTGGGCGAGGCAAAACCGGAAGGAAAGTCCCGGTTCTAGAAGACTATATAAAGACCTCGACACACGGATTCGCCAGCAGAGAACGGCCAGTGGAAGCAGACAAACGCCACGGCAAGACTACACTCCCGTCAACCCTTCTATGTGCCTTTCACCCTTCCGTTCTCTATTCCACACGGTTCGTCGTTATTAATAAAAATATAACCTTATATTTTTATATATGCGTGTTTGTTGTTTTGTCGTCATACGGCGATATATAACATACGCAAATTGGTGCCTAGTGACTTGCTGTTTTGAGACAACAACAACAACAAAACAGATAGATACGAGCTTGGTTACCACGGCGACAATTGAAATTCGACGGAATTAAAAACAACTAGATAGAAGACGAAAATAGAAAGCAGCCGGACGACCATAGACGACAGGTAGGTGACTTTTGATTCGATCTTGTGTGTGTTCTGCTCTTGTTCATAAGTTATATTTAAAAAAAAAAAAAAAAAAAAAAAAAATGGAACAGCATACTTTTGCCGATTTTGTTCAAGGTCTGACCCTGGAATTGAGAAATGTGGCTTGTTCGGTGTCGAACACTTTAAGGGGAGAATCTTTTTTAAAAAATATACAGCCTGCAAAGAAGATGGTGGTTGTAGTGCTTGGTTGGAGGATATGGAGAGGTATTTTAGAGTTGTGCGCGTGGCAGAAGAAGACAAGTGTCAGGCAGCTCTTCTCACAACAAGGGGAGCTGTTGGACACTATGTATATAGACTAATTTCTAGTAACCCACAACTCACATGGAAGGAGTTAAAAACTTCTTTAAAGGAATATTACGGATTGGTTTTAGACCCCGACGCACGGTTAGTCGAATTAGTGAACATTAAGCAGGGTAGAACGGAGGGGGTGCAGGACTACATGCAGAGAGTAGTACGCCTAGCGGAGGGCGCATATGTTGGGGTTGACGGGAGGAATGAAGTTGTGACAAATCAAGTTCTAGGATTTTTCATAAAAGGTCTAAGGGATCGGGAAATAAAGATGGCGGTTATGAAGGATGAGCCACAAACACTAGAGGCTGCCTATCAGAAAGCGTTATCTGAGTTGAGATGGAAAATTCGACTCGATGCAAACTCTGAATACGAAGAGGAGCCTATGGAAATTTGCCACTCTCGGAGACGGGTACCGATAGAAGCCGTAAGCCCCGCTGAATCTAATACTAATAATAATAGGAATAAGAACAATAGAAAAGTTGGTAATAGGGGAACTAAATACAAGACTCGTGAGCGGGAGAGGAACGGGAGCGTTGTTAGGCGTTGGAATTGTGGGAAAGAAGGCCACATAGCGAAATTTTGTAGACGCGCCCCGGGAAACGGCAGAGGTCCGTTCGTGCGACGCCCAACGAACGGAACAAGACGGTACCAACGCACATAGTTGGTAATATGGGCGCGCCAAATTCCATCTTTATTAGAATAGAACGTAGACCTTATAGGGCATTGGTAGATACAGGAGCAGAGGTATCGGTTATAAGCTGTAGGGTATTTAAAAATTTGCGACTGGGACTTGAACTGCAAAAGAGGGACATTAAACTTCGAACTGCGAATGGATCCCCGTTATACGTTGAAGGCCTTTGTCGTCTACAGGTCCAGATAGGAAGTAAGTCCATACCCCATGATTTTTTAGTCGTGAAAAATCTCAATAGAAACGTTATACTTGGCCGAGATTGGCTGATGCAGAACGGGGTGAGAATGTATTTCGATTTGGGGGCATTGAAGATTGGTGAAGAATACGTGGCATTAGAGGAGGATGTTCATATTTCCTCTATTGTTAGGTTAGCTCAAAAAGTAACATTAAGACCTCAACACCTGCATGCTTGTCTGGGATTAACCAGGCTGAGAAATGGACGTGGCAAAGAATATGAAATCGAACAGCTGAGTAGTGGATATGTTAGCAACTTATGTGGTATATCAGTAGCCAACGCAGTTGTAAAAATGCCAAAGTCTCGTAAGTTTCAGTTGCTGATAATGAATAACACTAACCAGACAATCACTTTGAGACGGGGGTGTCCGCTGGCTAAATTGGAAAGGGCAGGTAATATTACTGAAATTACTATGCCCGATAAACAAAATAATAAAAGTCCTGATGTAGATTTGGAACAGGTACATGTACCGGAGGAATTCAAGCCTGAAATTAACAAATTGCTAAAAAGAAATAGGGACATGTTCGTTAGTGACGACAAAAACCTGGGCAGAACCGATACTGTGGAGATGCGTATCGATACTGGAACGCATGAGCCCATAAGAAAACGCCCATATCGCACACCCCTCAAACAAAGAAAGACAATGGATTCAGCAATCGACGAAATGATGCAGGCAGGTGTAATTGAGAGATCCAATAGCCCGTGGGGTTTTCCAGTAGTTTTAGTAGAGAAGAAAGACAGTAGTAAGAGATTTTGTGTAGACTTTAGAGCACTTAATAAGATTACAAAGCAATATGCTCGACCTCTTCCTGTCATCGATGATATACTGACATCACTTGGTTCGGCAAGGTACTTTTCGAAGCTTGATTTAAAATCAGGGTACTGGCAAGTTAAGCTTCATGATGATGACAAAGAAAAAAGTGCATTCACCTGCCACAAGGGTCTGTTTCATTTTAATGTTATGCCATTTGGACTTGCAAACGCACCCGGCATCTTCCAGGAATTAATGTCAGTTGTTTTACAGGGACAGGAAGATTTTGCTCTGGCATATTTAGATGATATTCTGATATTTTCAAATACGGTGGAAGATCATTTAAAACATATAGACACAGTCTTGAGTAGTCTACGTAAGCACAACCTTAAACTGAAGCCAGCTAAGTGTGAGTTCTTTAAGAAAGAGACCCAATACCTGGGGTTCAAGATGTGAAGAGGGAATACAACCAGACCTCAATAAAGTCAAGGCTATAAAGTCAGTTTCTACTCCAACCACTGTTAGGCAAGTAAGAGCTTTTATCGGGATGACCTCATACTATCGCCGCTTTATTAGAAATTTCTCTGATATAGCCGAACCGCTGGTCAATTTGACAAGGAAATATGCACGATTCCAATGGGACGATGCTTGCCAAACCGCTTTCGATACACTAAAAACGAAACTCGCGGAGATGGTAACACTAGCCTATCCCAACCCAAATAAGGCGTATAGGTTATATACTGACGCATCCGATCAATCGATTGGCGCATTCCTATCCCAGGTGGTGTACGATAAGGAAAATAGGAAGGATGTAGAAAAACCAATTTATTTATTGTCCCATAAATTAAGTGACACACAAACGAGGTGGTCAACTATAGAGAAAGAGGCTTATGCCATACACGATGCTCTTCAAAAACTGAATCACTACCTGCATGGCGCAACATTCACAATATACACTGATCATAAGCCCCTGGAGCACTTACTTAACTCGCCCATACAAAATAAGAAGATACAGACTTGGGCTCTGAGCATGTCTGGCTACAATTGCAGCATACAGTATCTTAAGGGTAAGGATAATGTTTGCGCGGATCTCTTATCACGCGCTGTTGATGTGAACGAAGACCATATTGCTTCTCCAGTAGATATAGATGATAGAAATTACTTGGTTAGTGTTATAAACTCCAACCTAATGAAGCCGGAAGAATTAGCAGCCCATAAAAATGTCGGAAATTCATCAGAGGCACCCGAACGGCCCACATTGAAAGCAATAGACATAATCAGGGAGCAAGAATCAGACAAAAACATCTTAGACCTGAAGATTAGATTACGAAATGGTAGGGCTACCAAAGCAGAACAGAAGAGATATATAGTAATGGATGAGGTGGTGTACTATTTGTCTCAACCTGATGATGAACCCCTCATCAGGCTGTATGTACCATCTCACCTTAGAAAAATGGTGCTAGTTCAATACCATGATGACAGTGGCCATATGGGGGTGGATAAGACATTCCACTCAATAAAACAAAAGTATTTCTGGCCTTGTTTACTTAGAGAAATAAATGATTTCGTAGGTAAATGTATTCCGTGTCAGACAAGAAACCTAAAGAAGCAGCAACCCCCCATACAGGAATGTGACTTCCCTCCTTTTCCTTTCGCAAAGGTTGCTTTAGATGTCTCAGGACCCTACCCAAAGACCCATTCAGGTAACCAATACATAGTTACATTCATAAATATGTACAGTGGTTGGCCGGAGGCATTTGCGGTTCCTAACAAGAAGGCAGCAACAGTGGTGCATCTCTTAGTTGACGAAATCTTCCCCAGATTTGGGACACCACTTCAGCTTTTAACTGATAATGGGCCAGAAAATGTCAACAGGGTAATGAAAAAGACATTAGAAGACCTAAATATACACCATGTGACAACTTCTTTTTATCACCCCCAGAGCAACGGTAAGGTTGAGAGGTTTCACAGAACAATGCATAATGTTCTAGCAAAAAAAATCGTCAACAACGAACAGTCGTGGGATATTTACATTAACCAAATGTTGGCGGCTGTCCGGTTTCATGTGAGCGAGACCACTAAGTTTTCACCGTATTACTTGCTCTACAAGAGGGATGTTATTTTGCCCTTGGACAATATACTGAGGCCTCGTCGCATATATTATGGTGATGAGCATCACCAAATTGCACTACAGGAAATGCATCGTAGCTTCACTTTAGTTAGGAATAATATAAGAAAAGCGAGGAGAGCCGCGATAGATAAGTCGCGTGGTAAGACGAAAAATACAACTTTTGAGGTTGGTGATTTGGTGTACTATAAGAATCACCAAAAGAAAGGGAAGTTAGATGTGCGCTGGCGGCCATATTATGTGATCATTGAAAAGACTGGCCCGGTCTCTTATAGAATTAGAGATCAGTTAACCGGCTCAGTCATTAAGACGCATGCTGAGCATCTTCGGGCAGCGTCCATTGATGAATGGAAAATCCCTACTTCCGATAGGCCGTTACGAAAGATTGTATTGGCTGCTCCAGTAGAATCCAGTGATTCGGATGACGAATCCGGAGCGGAACAGACCGACTTTCCAGTGCACAAAAATCGACACCAACGTGTGGAATCAGACGATGAGTCTGATGTTCCATTAATGGAGCGTCGCATCATGACGCGACGTAAAATGGCGAATAAAAACGTGTCAACTATTGATAATGATGATAGAATCGGTGGTATAAATAATGTTTCATCCACGTTCGAGGATGATTGCTCAAAGTGTGAAACGACTGGATCTACTCATGTAGATCAGGGTTTTTCTAGGGAATCACCTAGCAGCGAAGATGCCCAAATGAGGCAAACGTCTGTTGGGGCAAAAAGCACGGATAGACCTGCAGATTCCACAGTTGATCGGAACAAAAAGAAAGAACAACTGAAAAGTCTTGTAGACTTATTGGCTGATATGCTATAGGATTGGGAAAGAAAGCAGTGGGAGGATTAACGATAGTTTAAGTGAAATAGTTAGGTCACCTTTCTTATAGCAAAACATGCGGAAGATACAAACTAAGGAATTACGAGTCACGGGTCCATTTTTTTTTTTTAGACTAAATTAAGATAGATGAAACCTCCAATCCTCCACAAGTAAATTGCATGCGGATTAACGTTGGAATCAGGGTAATTTTCTTCGTTTTCTATTGAACATTTCTCGGTCAGACTATGAATGATATGTACTGCAGATAATGGCAGTTTTTCTGTGTTCAAACATAGTATGTTTGAAATTAAATTAAATTAAATGAAGTTACATGTGTAACAATAAACTCGAGCGGAAACACGCATGGTGTTGGTCAAAGGTCATTTACTCGATGTCAGTTTAGAAACTGGGGCGCGGTTACCGCCTATGATCATATGGTCGTGCATCGAGGCGTCTACGCGTATGGACAGAATCGAGAAAGGAAACGAACATTGAAAGTTACAGAAACTTAAAAAAAACAAAAAACAAAAAAAAAAACAATGAAACATCGAGCTGGGAGAACATTATCCTCTGTATAAGTCCCAAGTAATTCTATCATCACTTTTGTGGCAGTCTCACTCATTTTGACTTCCAACACTGCGTCATGAAGCATACGCAAGAGATTCTGTGTTTTTGTACAGGAAAATTCCACAATGGACACGAACATTGTTGGGTTGCCGATGTAGGCTCCCCCATATATATATTTTTTTTTTGTTTTGTTTGTTTCGGCGTGCACATGTTTTGTTGTTTCGGCGTGCACATGTTTTGTACAATTGTCGGGCTTGTGTGGTATGAGGGGCTGTGAGGGTGTTGCGCTTAAAATGTTCTTAGGTGAACATTTTGGAAAATGGGAGGGCGAGGAGTGTAATATAACAATCTGGCCCCACCCGAGGAAGTGATGCAAGCGATGGTGTTTCCTGTCGGTGAAGGGAGCGGATGTCGTTTTGACCTTATTTCCAACAGCGGCGGAAATGGCTACAGAGGCAAACAGATCAGGTGTCTCTTAGAATTACGTGGGCGTTGCGTGGACGAGGCAAAACCGGAAGGAAAGTCCCGGTTCTAGAAGACTATATAAAGACCTCGACACACGGATTCGCCAGCAGAGAACGGCCAGTGGAAGCAGACAAACACCACGGCAAGACTACACTCCCGTCAACCCTTCTATGTGCCTCTCACCCTTCCGTTCTCTATTCCACACGGTTCGTCGTTATTAATAAAATATAACCTTATATTTTTATATATGCGTGTTTGTTGTTTTGTCGTCGTACGGCGATATATAACATTTTGTGTACCTAGTTAATGTGTGTAAATGTTGTTCCTAGCCTGTTTCCGGCTTTCTATTTTGTTATGATCTAAGTCAAGATTCACAACCTCCCCAGTTTGTTTTTGCCCCATCTTTTTCATCTTTACTGAGTATTTGATTTTCCCGTTCCATTATTTATTTTATCCTCTGTCACTCCCTTAGCGAGTGTGCTACTTGATTTCGCCATTTAGCAGCCACTCTGATTTTGTGGTATGGATGGGTCTTACTAACATTTGTTTATTTTAGTTTGAATATTTTGTTATATTTTAGTTCGTTTTGGGTATTTGTTCCCCCTTTTTAGATGCCCCTTGTAAATATGTGATATTGTTGTGTGTGAAGGACTGGGAGGTGATGGATAGGTTTTTGTGGTGAATATGTAAATTGTTAATGAATGATAGGGTCGTGAAAGTATTTAGCTAAGTATAGGATAGCTACGGAAGACCACCCTCTACATCCCCCGTTTTCGGCCATGTACCACATTTTTATATATTTTTATACAAAATAAATATCTTCCATTAATTATTTTGTCATTTTCCTCTCCTTTAGCGAGTGTGCTGCTTGATTTCGCCATTTGGTGGAGTACAGCAGCCACTTTGAATTTTTGTGGGGTGGACGGGTCTTACTAACATTTGTTTATTTTAATTTGATTTTTTGTATTGTTTTACTTTGTTTTGGGGTTATTCTTCCCCGCCATCTCTCATTTTCACAACATGAAATTTTTAAAATATATTTTTGTATTATATTGTACATAAATAAAATTTTTATCTCATGGGTTTATTATCCCTTTCTTAGGTTCCCCTGTGAATATGTGGTATTGTGGTATATGTAGGATTGTAAGATGATGGACGAGTTTTTGTGGTAAATGAAGAAATTGTTACGAGAGATTGGATCGTGAATGTGATTAGCTAGGTATAGGATAGTTAACGAAGACCACACTCCACCCACCCTCTTTTTGGCCATGTGCCCCATTTTTTATTTTTATATACAAAATAAATACACCATTAAATGTTAAGACTGATTCACCTGTAAACACTTGTTGAATAGTAAGACTAGTTAAATAGTAAGACTCATTAAATATTAGGTTT
Source organism: Ascarosepion bandense (assembly GCA_037127315.1). Classification (NCBI taxonomy): domain Eukaryota; kingdom Metazoa; phylum Mollusca; class Cephalopoda; order Sepiida; family Sepiidae; genus Ascarosepion; species Ascarosepion bandense. The sequence goes on along the minus strand of JBBBDQ010029369.1, from coordinate 5,358,353 downwards.
CGTTAAATAGTCGGACTCATTAAATAGTAGAATTTATTAAATAGTAAGACTCGTTAATATTAAGCCTCATTAGATAGTCTTGTTAAGTAGTAAGATTCATTAAATGGCAGAACTCATTAAACGATAGGATCTTTAAATATTAGGATTCATTATCTCCAAAAGATACATCAATCAGCTCAGTGAGAAATATATTTGATAATGGCTGAAAGAATTATCGAAAGCACTCGGATAAGCAAAACTTATAGGCAGATTTTGAGCACTTTGTATCCAGAAAAGAGCACACTTATCCAGAAAAGAGCACACTTATACGAACAAGAAAAATTTGATTAAAATCTTAATCGCATTATCTTGTCACTCATCTTTAATGAAACATCTACAGAAGAGAGATTCTAAGACACATACACACGTGCACACACATACACACACACATATATATCTAGTTATTTATTATTAATTATTACGTTAGAACATGTGAAAAAATACAAACTACAACAAAATTGGACATTTTGTTTCAACATTGAGAGAATAATGTCTGATGAAGTAGCTAACAATGAGGGTAATAAACGCATAACTGGAAGTTTAATATAAGGGAAGAGGTCCTCCCGTATTTTAAACTTCTGAAAAAAAAATCAGTTGATATAAAACGCCTGAAGATAACGTAATGTTGAAACCAAGGTTGCGTAATCAGTTGAATTCTGAATGAAAAAATATATATCAGGAATAGTTGTACAACCAAGTGTAGGGAACAGCCTTGTATTCCGGCTGATAGATCAAGTACAGAATTTTAATAGAAGCCACAAATTCGGTCTATTTCTTAAGTTTAATTTCAAGACAAATTTAAAGCACATCGATCATGTTAAAGTACATCAATTGCTAAAGTACATCGACCAAAGTGTTAAAGTACACCATGTTAGCACATCAGACCATGTTAAAGCACATCAGATCATGCTAAAGTACGATCAGATCATGTTAAAATAATATCAGACCATGTTAAAGTACATTTATTCATGCGCCAGCGCATCGGATCATGCTAAAGTACATCAGACGCGTAAAAGCAGCACATCAGACTGCGCAAGCACATCAGACCGTTAAAGCACATCGACCGCGCAGCGCACATCAGACTGTTAAAGTACATCAGACCATGTTAAAGTACATCGGACCGTTAAAGCACATCGCATCATGTTAAAGCACATCAGACCAAGGTGTTAAAGTACATCAGATCGTGGCAAGTACATCAGGATCATAAAGAAGTACATCATATTCATGTTAAAGTACATCAGACCACAGCTAATACTGGATCATGTTAAAGTACATCAGATCATGTTAAAGCACATCAGACCATGTTAAAGTACATCAGACCATGTTAAAGACATCAGATCATGTTAAAGCGTTATATCAGACCACAAAGTACATCAGACCATGCTAAAGCACATCAGAATGCTAAAAATATCGACTCAAAGCATGATCGTGTTAAAGCACATCAGATCATGTTAAAGCACATCAGACCATGTTAAAGTAGTTTGACTGCTGGGTGTTAAAGCACATCAGATCATGTTAAAGTACATCAGACCATGTTAAAGTACATCGACCGCGTTAAAGCACATCAGGATCGTGTTAAAGCACATCAGATCATGTTGGAAATAACATCAGACTCCTGCGCGTTACACCAGACCATGTTAAAGTTATTAACGGGATCAACAGCAGTTGTCATCGGATCATGTTAAAGTACATCAGACGCAGCGTTAGCACATCAGACCATGTTAAAGCAATATCAGACTGCGTTAAAGTACATCAGACCATGTTAAAAGCAACATCAGACCGCCAATGTTAAAGCACATCGGATCATGTTAGCACATCAGACCATAAAGCACATCAGATCATGTTAAAGTACATCAGACCATGTTAGCACATCAGACCATACAGGTTAGCATCGACCGCGTTAAAGCACACCAGATCATGCGCAAAGTACATCAGACCATGTTAAAGCACATCAGACCATGTTGCAAAGTACATCAGACCATGTTAAAGCACATCGGATCATGTTGAAGTACCGGGGACGCGCATAAAGCCATCAACGCGCAGCACACTGATTGCCGCCACCGACCATGTTAAAGTACATCAGACCATGTTAAAGCATATCAGATCATGTTAAAGCACATCGGATCATGTTAGCAACATCAGATCATGTTAGCACATCAGACCATGTTAAAGCACATCAGACCACAGCACATCAGATCATGTTAATATCAGATCAAAAGAAGTACATCAGACCATGTTAAAGCACATCAGACCATGTTAAAGTACAATGGATCATGTTAGCACATCAGACCATGTTAAAGCACATCAGACTGTTGTGTTAACATCAGATCATGTTAAAGCACATCAGACCATGTTAGTTAACACCAACAGACTCATGTTAAAGCACATCAGATCATGTTAAAGCACATCAGATCATGTTAAAGTACATCAGACCAGTGAAGTACATCAGACCATACAGTTAACATCGGATCATGTTAAAGCACATCAGATCATGCTAAAGCATCGGATCATGTTGCCAGTTAATAATATCAGATCACAGTTAACACTGATCATGTTAAAGCACATCAGACCATGTTAAAGTACATCAGACCATGTTAAAGCACATCAGACCATGTTAAAGTACATCGACTGTTAAAGCACATCGGATCACAGTACATCAGACCATGTTAAAGCACATCAGATCATGTTAAAGTACATGGTAACATAGTAAACAACATACTTCTACCGTAACGTTTGTATTTTTATCATATCCCCCAAAATTCCATCATATCTCTCAGCTATGACAAATAAGTCATAGCTTCTGTTTTCACGGATAACTAAACACCATGTTACGCATCGTAACTACTGGGCTACTATTACTTTTGTGCATATTCATAACTCAATGTCTGTATGGCTGCTTTGAAATACTCTAGTCATGTTCTGAAGCAAACTCTGTTAGTCTAAAATGAAGCATGACGTCCTACTTTAGCTAAGAAATATCAAATCTAACAGATTTGCAAAAACGTTGTCTGAGATCAATCCTTTAAAATGACTTTAAGCAACATGCTTTGTATCTTAAAGAAAACAATCAGATGATATAGATTGGTATTAGAGAATCATGAACGAGCAGCTTTCCTAAATAACAAGAAGCAAAACACCTTCAGCGTCATCAACAAGAATCTCTAGCACACGTAACTAGAAATGAAAATAAGGATATAATCTTTAGTCCCAAGCAAGGCTCTAAAGCCATTATGACAACAAGTGTTACTGGGTGTCGAAGAAAGAGGAACATACATATTTTTAATGAGCGAGGGGAGAAAAGGGCAATTGAGAGGACAGTAGATAGTCATTGACATTGCATATAAATACTTGGAGATTAATGTTGGCTGGATAGCATGGAGCCGGAAGGAAGTTTCACAAGCAGGAAGTGCGAGAGAAGAAACTTTTAGCATAAAATTTACGGTTGTATTGTAAATTGATTAGATCTCGAAGCCAGTCTAGTCAGTCAGTTAAGTGCCATACGTGATACACGCTTGGGCGATCATGTCTCGAAAGAGACATGACTGACTGGGCAGAATATTATCCCGAAGTAGGTTGCCATTGCTTTCTGCGGTAGACTGGTTGCCGACCAAGGCTATAGAACTCAATCTGTCCTGTTATTTAACCCATAACTGGAAGGAAGAAACTGATTAATACCTTTCCCAAGGGTATTTGCGCGTAAGTGAATGCAATGAATTCAGCTGGAATTAGAACTCGGCTCCCCAATTTCTCGTTCTGAGCCGATATCCAATGCACCACAACGCACATCCTAGGTACTGGTCTAGGTACCAGTATAGTACTGCGGTTAAATTCATAAAGTCTAGGTACCATAACAAGAGATCATCTGAACAATTACCATGAATGTATTTATTTAAAAGACAACCTTATGAAAGTTACTGAAACCGAGACGCTGAGGATAGATAATACTGCTTATACGTCTTTGGATTTTATCAAGGAACTAAAGATACATAGCAATGATGTTTTTTAAAAAATCTTTTGAAAATTGGTTTCACTTCAAAGAAGGCATTAAAGCCCCTAAGATATAAGCAATTGTTGGATGTGGAAAAATGACGAGCAAACACATTACGGAGAGAGAAAAAAGTAATCAGTGAAGGATTTTCTTTAGCATTCTTTTCTTTGTTGCTAGAGAAAATATACTGTTTCTTAATATTTTGCTTAGTTTGTAGAAGGCGTCTTTCGCTCTATGTATTGCACCTTCAGATTTCTGGATCTCATATTTCGTTGCATATTCATCGTCGGTTTCAACACTTTGCTGGGGTGTTAAATTTTTGGATTTGTTTTACTTTGAAGTCACCAATTTGTAGCTCACATCTTTGGTTGTTGCTTTTGGTGACAATCGTACATTCTATATTTGTCTGTACTTCTGAGATGATGTAGTATTTGCACTATTTACATTGTTCGGACTGTTGTACTCATCTTTCTTGCCATACTCACGACGTTTCAGCCGTTGTACTCTCCAGTATTCTTAAGGATCTGTCTATATTTCTGAGATGAGGCATTATAATTATTTATATTATTTACATTGTTCGAACTGTTGTCTTCATCTATCTTGCTATATTCCCGATCTTTCGACCGTTGTACTCTCCAGTATTCTTAAGGATCTGTCTATATTTCTGAGATGAGGCATTATAATTATTTATATTATTTACATTGTTCGAACTGTTGTCTTCATCTATCTTGCCATATTCCCGACGTTTCGACCGTTGTACTCTGCGGTATTCTTAAGGATCTGTCTATATTTTTGATATGAAGCATTATAATTATTTAAATTATTTACATTGTTCGGACTGTTGTTTTCGTATTTATTGCCATATTCACAACGTGTAGTTGTACGCTCCGGTCCTTGAGGACATATGGCCCAGTGGATAAAAGCGATAGTTAAATCCATTGACTTGACCCAAAGAGTTGTGAGTTCAATAGCAGTGATGAACAGATAGCTTAGAGATTTGATTTAAAGGGAGATAACCTGAAGTAGCAGGGCGTATGGAACGAGAACAATATACCCGAGTGATCAAAATAAAGGGTCCGGTTCGAAATTCCACGCACCCGAAGAAGGCCGCAAATTTTTTTTTTGAATCATCTCACCCCAAGCAAGGCATTCCACTGCCACTATTGCGCATGGGGCTACATAGGGGAAGGTAAAGAGAAGGAGTGGTTAGACATAGGGAATGTCAGGAGGAAGGTCACAGATGAGTAAGGATAGCGAGGATGAGGGTTGGGCAGATGGGAAGAGTGTTTGATAGAATGGGAGCAGGTTAGTGTGTTAGGAGGTGTCTATTGACCTTACATTTAAACTCCTGGAGATTGTAGCCGTCGGGGAAGCAATCATTTGGAAGAGAATTCCAGAGTCGGGAAGTGCGAGGAAAGAAGCTGTTGGAGTAGAAGTTACGGCTGCATTTTATCGGTTTCACTGTAAAAGGGTGGGATCTAGTTGCTAATCTAGTATCTCGTTCAAATTCGTATTTAGGGGCACTAGTGATCTAAGTTCATCGGAGCAGAAGCCGTGAAAGTATTCATAGAAGAGACACAGGGAAGCCACGTCGCGCCGGTGGGAGAGAGACTGCAGGCGGTCTGCCAAGTCGGTATCTATCACATTACAGACCCTCCTCTGAACCTTATCGAGAAGCCCGAGGAGAACAGCAGGGGCACCCGACCAGATATGGCAGCAGTATTCAATGCAATGTCACAAACCTGTCGTTACTCTATCGCTATTTCCATAGCAGATGTTCAGACAAGCTCCTTTCTTTAATTCTTCCATTCCGAATTCTCGCTGATGGAAAGAGAAAACCTTTTTGTTAACATTAGATGGCATAAGTGGTCAAAGCTGTCCCCAGTTGTACGTACGTACGTACGTACCTACCTACCTAACTACCTATCAAGACTACGTAAGAGAAATCCTCAAATAGCTAACGAAATGTATTGGAAACAGGGTTCGGATCTTTATTTATTCAGACTTTTATTGTCATGATATAACATGTCACTTCCAAGGAGTCGAATCACACCTAATTTTCGAGTGAGTAGTGAGTTCGATCTTCACTTGGTCCTACCAAAGCTACACTTGGAAAACTTCGACGTGATGCAATGGTTAGCAAATTTATCTCACTATAACAATTGGGATTGAACAGTGATTTCGGTGCTCACAAACATTCGGCCTGTACCACATCTAAGCAACACTTAGAAAATCACCATGTTTATGTAGGAATGTTGTCTTTTGAATGACATTGAATGTTGGACAATCTCCTCGTAGATGAAGGACAGACTTGAAGCGATATATATGTGGTTCTACCAACGGATGTTGAGAATACTATGGACTGAGCATGTGAATAATGAGGAAGTTTGAAGAGGTAACGAGAAACTATAAAGCAATCTGTGCCGAGGACTGACAATTTGACACTAACTGAATAGATTTAAAACAGGAGAAGCAGAATAAAACAACGAGTAACCGCAAGGTGGGGGATTTGGTACAGTTAAGCTTGGAGTCAGTTCTTTTCAAGAACAATTTAACTATCATCAATCAATCTTCACTTGCTGCACACACACACACACACACACACACACACACACACACACACACACACACACACTTTCTCTCTGTCTCTCTCTTTCCCTGACAAAACTTTATCTACAAGAGAATAAAAATAGCCAATACAGAACATATGCATGGTGGTATTTATTAATACAAGCAAACCTTTCGGCTGGTGAAAAGGTGACTGATTTTACTTTCACTAGAGCAGCTAAACAAATTGTTGAAAATTCTAACGCTGAGACAGCAACTAAAAAAGTGAGTCGTCGGTTACGCAGAATATTGTCAGACTGACCACAGAAATTTCCCTCTCAGTCCAAAACTACAAGCTGAGTAGAGACTAACGGGGAAAACACAATCGGTACGACCCACTACTGTACAACGGCCATAGCCGCCAAAGGACGAGTTCAAGCCGCATATGATGCCGTGACTATATCCCAATAAGGACTTCTTGGATCGATAATCATTTCTATTCCAAAAATTGATATACCAACGTCGTTACCCACATGTTCGGTTCATAGTATCCTCAGCATCCTTCTGTAGAACCATATTTCGGTTGCGTTAAATTTTTTCTTTATTTTTGATGAGATTGTCCAGCATTCGCTTTCATATTAAAGGACAGACATCATATTCCAATCCAGAATTCTCTTCTTTGTTTCCAGCAGAATTTTCCTGTCTCTAAATATTTTGCTTAGCTTTTGGAATGCGTCCTTAGCCATGCCAGTACGCCTTCTGATCTCAGTGTCGCATTTCGTGATACTACAGCGTGACCTGAAATGCCAAGAGCATAGACTTGTGATGCTTGAAAAGAGCTAGAAGAAAAGGTAATGAATAAGCCATGTAGAGAAGAATGCTGATCATATTTATTAGAGAAAATAATAGGGAAATAATAATAGGGAAATATAATAATAGGGAAATAATCATAGGGAAATCCACTATCGGACAGAGAGACTGACTAATGGAAAAACTGAAAGTATGAATAAAAGCAACTTTAGTAACACAACCTTAATATCTTTACCTTTGATAAACTTAAGAGTGATTTTAAGAAATTAGTAATACCACAAGTGGTCAAGAGCCTTATTCGGTAACCTTCCTAGAGATTGTGTCTCTATAAAAAGTCCCAGCCTCATGTGCTGTGAACAGATTCATAGGAGTAGATAGATTTGCCTATCTCCCGGCTAGTATCCCTTCTATGTTTATTGAGTAAGAATGGTGGTTTATTCCTTGTTATCTGTTTAGTATATAGTTTCCTTACAAATCGTGGTGCCAAGTTCGAATTCCAGTTGAATTCCTCGCATTCACTTACGCACAAATACCCTTGAGAAAGGTATTAATCCGTTTCTTCCCTCCAGCTATAGATTAAATAGCAGGACAGATTGGGTTCTATAGCCTTGGTTGGTAACCAGTCTACCGCAGAAAGCAATGGCAACCTACTGTGGGATAATATTCTGCCCAGTCAGTCATGTCTCTTTTGAGAGACATGATGGCCCAAGCGTGTATCACATATGGCACTTAACTGACTGACTGAATATAATAGTTGAACATATGATTAAGGCTTCTACTGGGCATAAAGTGGGGGATCTGTTTTATATTGTTATGAAGTAATAAACTGATCCCCCACTAATTACTACTTAATAATATAATACATCTCTTCTCCCTCTAGATATTAGTCAAATAACAGGACAGATTGGGTTCTATAGCCTTGGTTGGCAACCAGTCTACCGCAGAAAGCAATGGCAACCTACTGCGGGATAATCTTCTGCCCAAGCGTGTATCACATATGGCACTTAACTGACTTAATTTCTGTTTTTTTATTTTTTTCTATCCTTGATTACGCTTGCTTTTCTTTTTTTTTTTTCTTTTTCTCTCATATTTTATAATAATCAGTAACCCCTTGTGTCTTAGTAGCTTTATTGCTACGCTTGAAAGCAATTTCGAATCTGGTCAGTACATAGAAGGGTTTTCACTTGGCACTTAACTGACTGACTGAATATAATAGTTGAACATATGATTAAGTCTTCTACTGGGCATAAAGTGGGGGATCTGTTTTATAGTGTTATGAAGTAATAAACTGATCCCCCACTTATTACTACATAATAATATAATACATATCTTCCCTTTCTAGCTATGAGTCAAATAATAGGACAGATTGGGTTCTATAGCCTTGGTCGGTAACCAGTCTACCGCAGAAAGCAATGGCAACCTACTGCGGGATAATATTCTGCCCAGTCAGTCATGTCTCGAAAGAGACATGATCGCCCAAGCGTGTATCATGTATGGCACTTAATTGACTGACTTCCTTAATTGCCGTATGTGATACAAGTTTAGGCAATCGTGCCTCTTTCGAGACATGTCTGACTAGGCAGAAGATTTTCCCACAGTAGATAGCCATTACGTTCTGTGGTAGACTGGTTGCTAACCAAGACTATAGAACCTAATCCGTCCTGCTGTTTAACCCATAGCTGGAAGGAGAAAAGATGGAATAATATTTTTCCCAAGGGTATTTGTGCGTAAGTGAATGAAACGAATTCGACTGGAATATGATTTGCCGTTTCTTGTTTTTTTTTGTTTTTTTTTTTCATGGCTATAATGATTTAACTGATTTGGTGATCTGACTGATCAATAGTTGCGTCTTTGCGTCTTTTTATTATGCTATTATGCAAGTAGATAGGTATCCCTGCATGTACTTCTGGTTGAAAACCCTGAAGACGCTTTATGTTTTAGGCTTAGCTACCTTCTGGTCAGTTTGTATAGCCATAGACGACAGAAAATGATAATTATTTTGATCTTTTTCTTTTTAAAACAATATCTTCTTATGACAAATATGAGAAATGCCTGTAAAACAGTACACAAAAATCACCTCAACCTTCCTTTCTTGTGGTATTTTTTCAACTTTCTGTAGTACGGGATTTTTTTCGTTTGAAACGATCTCCTGATATCTTAGCATTTTGCGGAACTAAATTAACTTATGTCGCTACCAATGAATTCTCTATTTCTCTTCATCTTTGTCGAAAAGACTCTATGCTACATACGCATGATATTGGTGTTTATATTCGAGAAAGTAACCCAGAGGTAAAGGAATTGTCTCTTATTTCATTAATAGCAATAGAAAAATTCAAGAGAATAGATTCTGCACTACAGAAATTGGAACGAATACCACGAATATTAGAGAAAGAAAGCAACCCGTCGTTCTACTTCTTCTTCATGGAACGTGTCTCTTCAAGGCGTAATCAGAGACTTCCACTTGCCTTTCTTAATATTTTCCCTCTTGGTATCTCCCCACAAGCTCCGCTACACCATTCATTTGCTCAGGTCCGCCAAATATGTCACGCACTGCTTTCCCCTGTCTCTCTTTCCCTCTATCCGTTCTGTGATTATTAAATTTTCAAAACCCTCCTTCCTCATTACGTATCCAAGAAACCTCTGCTAAGTATAAGTTTTCTTTTCGTTTGCATTCTATTCAACACTTTGTCGTTACTCATGTGCTCGTTCCATGATATCTTTCTGTAGAACCACATTTCCGTTGTTTCGAACCTCTACTTTATATTTGAAGAGATCGTCAAACATTCGTTACCATATAGAAAGACAGATATCACGTAACAGTTTAGCACTCTTTTCTTTGTTTCTAATGAGATTTTCCTCTAGTTAGCTTTTGAAATGCGTTCTTGGCCATGTTAATGCGCCTTCGGATCTCAATATCATACGTTCCATCCTCTGTCAGAACACTTCGCGGGTATTTAAATTTCTTAATCTCTTTTATTTTTGGTTTCCCCGATCTGTAGGTGGCATTTTAGTGTCTTCTTTTTGATGATGGCCATGCATTCAGTTTCTTGAAATTTATGTTCAGTCCTTTCTTCAGTCGGTGTACATTATACACGCTTCGGCGATTATGTCTCGAAAAGAGACATGGCTGACTGGGTAGAATATTTTCCCACAGTAGGTTGTAATTACTTTCTGCGGTAGACCAGTTGCTAAACAAGGCTACAAAACCCAATATGTCCTGCTATTTAATCCACAGCTAGAGGGGAAAATACGGATTAATACCTTTATCAAGTGTATTGCGCGTAAGTGAATGCAACGAATCTAACTAATTCGAACTCGGCTCTCCAATTTCTCATTCCGAGCTGATATCCACTGCACCACACTATTTACTGAGCGAAAAAGAAACTTCCTTCATGATTAGGCTAGAATGGTCTTAGTAGAATAAATGTTACACCCGGTTCTCTCTCTCTTTCTTTCTCTCTCTCTCTCTCTCTTTTTTTTTTTTTTAGGTGTAAGCGGAATCTTCCTCAGCACTCAAATTTTTTTTTATTTTAATGTACATCCGCTTTCTAAGTTAAATTTGTTTGGCTGGAAAATAATCTGTTTTTCAAAAGAGTAAACTTCATCTGCCTCTATATTTTGTCTATACCCTCGTTGGTTTCAAAGAAAGAGTCGTAATTTATATATAAAATAAATGTGAGTTAAATATATAGATTGGAATCAGACAAATCTAAATTTTTTTTGTGTGTGTGTCCGTTACCTATAGACTCCGAAACGGCTGAACCGATTTTCTTGAAAATTTACACAGTTGTACTATAAGCGTTTGCGAGTGTTCTTAGCTAGGTTTTGTGTCGAGGTACCCCCGATAAATACCGAAAATTAATAATCGAAAAAATCGGGTTATAGAAGGAGTGGTCCGATTTTAATCAAATTTGATACACTCATAGACAAAGACATAAGAAACGATATTCAGATATTTCAAGGTAAATACCGTTGCAGGTTTTACAATAGTGCAGAAAATCGATAATATATATATATATATATATATATATATATATATATATATATATATAAGGCAAGATGTTTGTGTGACGTCTTCTTTCATTTTAAATCTTTCATTTGTTCAAATCTAAAAATCCACCACGAATATTTGCTCTGTGTTACCCATCTCAAATTTCCAAAAATGTGTGTGTAAACACTCGAATAAATGCTTAAAATTATAACATAACAGACTATCTCCGAATAACATAACAATATATATTGAATAAAGAATTGAACTAAATATATAATTAATAATTGAAATGAAAATTATAATAAATGTGTTGCATAAACAAACGTAGATTGTAGATAAGACATAGCAATAAAGAAAAGTTACTTATTAAAATAGCTACAATATACAAGATATTGCATCAGCTGAACTAATTACAAGAATGAAAGACGAATGATATATATATATATTTAGATTTTTACTAATTAATCGTTATTTTTTGGCGGCTACTCAAATTTGAGTAAACGCCGATTTTATTTATTAAACAGTATATTTTATCATTTTTGTCTACAAGCCTGAATATTGGAGAAATCTTTATCGACAAAAATATGTCCTCTCCGGCAGGATTTCAAACTGTCATTATAACTGTGCAGTGGATATTGGCTTTGAACAAGAAATCAGAGTGTCGAGTTGATTTCGTTATATTCACTTACGCACAAATACCCTCGAGAAAGGTATTAACCCGTTTCTTCCCTCCAGCTATAGGTTAAATAGTAGGACAGATTGGGTTCTATAGCCTTGGTTGGTAACCAGTCTACCGCAGAAATCATTGGCAACCTACTGCGGGAAAATTTTCTGCCCAGTCAGTTATGTCTCTTTCGAGACATGATCACCTAAGCGTGTATCACGTATGACACTTAACTGATTGCTTCGATGACCAAACTAAGTTGAATAATGCCTATAAGAACAAAGTTTCACCGACTCTTGAAGTAGATATATCTGTTCAGTTTCATGTCTAAGAATAAATAAGACAACTGTTGTTATCGTCTTTGGTGTCGGGGTCGTTGTCGTTGTTATCGTCTACACAGACTTAGCTTTTTCATATTCTTTAAAACGTTCGCCATCTTCACAAACGTCCACTTCTGTTTAACGCCTCTACACAAAAATGGCCACTAGACATTAGAATGTGAGTCTGTTTATATTTTTTCTCCTCGTGCAACATTATTTTTCGCTGAACGCTAGTCGCATTTTTACTTTGAACATGTCCGTTTTCTATAAATACGTCTCACGGCCACATTGCATTAAAGTTAAGCAACGTCGAACTTGGTCAGTACCTAGATGAGAGACGGCTTGGGAATACCAGGTGTTGTAAGATTGGATGTTTCGGTTGTGTGAATCGGATGGTTGAGTTCCAATTCAAGTCGAGTTCGTTATATTCTATTACGCGCAAATACCCCAGTGAACGATATGAATCTAATTCTTCTCCCTAGCTATGGGTTAATTATTAAGACTTTTATCGCTAAATCATTATTATCTAAACAAATTCTTGCAATCGAAACATATTTCCTGTCTTTAAAGGCTTGCTAAGTTGTAGAAAGTGAATCAATGAACAATTTGTTTTTCAAACTGTAATACAAACAATGCAAATTCCTACTTTTAGTCGACTCTTCTTTTATTGGCTTACACTTCTGAGATGAAACAGTATTTACATTATTTACATTGTTCGGACTGTTGTTCCCATCTTTATTGTCATATTTACGACGTTTCAGCCGTTATACGCTCCGGTCTTCTTCAGTTGCTTGAAGTTTCGAACCCAATCCTTTATTTCAATCACTGGGGGACGTCATTTTTGTTCTATGTACCATGCCACTTCCTTTAACTCAGCTCTCTAAGTTTATGTTCATCACTGCTGTAGCCAGGTATTGAACTCACAACTATTTGGGTCAAGTCACTGGATCTAACCAACGCTTTTATCCACTGAGCCAATTGTAAATAATGTCTTCTTTAATTTAACGTGTTTCTTTAGGACGCAGACGGTCATGGCTTTTATAAATTCTTATCCATTGTAGCTCTAAGTAACGTTTGTCAAGTTGCTTTTCTTTTCAGTTTCTATTCTGCTATCCATTTGCAGTAATGTAGGTTACTCACTGTTTCCCACTGCCCTTCTTATCTGTGAGTGCCAAATTCTTCAAGCCTTCTTTCCTCAATAGACCAAAAAATTATATTCTGAAAAAATATAAGGTTTATAAAAGTTACATTTGTTTCAGAATATAATCCCCATTATTATCAACAAAATCTTGACAAATTACTGTCAGCAAATTCTTGATAAATATTTATTTTATTTAGTTCCCTTTAAAAAATGTGACGTATATTTTGCGACAAAAAAGTTGAATAAATGTTAAATATAGGTAAAATTTAACTGCTACAAATACTAAATGGCCAGTGCACATGAGAGATGTTTCTTTCAGAATTTCATGGACTGGATTTAGGGGTGCGTATTATCAACCAAAACATACTGGTACCTATTATATTCGAATAAATACAGTGCTTCAGAGTGCTTTTTTATTGCGTCTATTCCATTGCTTGTTAAAAAAATAAGACGTTATTTAATGACAAAAATAGATGTTAATTTTAGACTAAATTCAAATTCTACAAGGTCAGTGCGTGATATATGCAAGAAATGTTTTTCAATAACTTCATCAACTAAATTCAGGGATCTGCATTATACTTAGGTGCATATTTCACATCATACATGAATTATTATAGCATGTCAGAGCGTTTGTCTTCAAGGAAAGACTGTCGAAATTAGGCAAACAACTAAAAAAAAAAAAAAAAAAAAAACTGTGACGGAAACAATTACCGTACGCATTCACGAAATAAAAATCATTAGAATAAGCATTTTCCGCAAGACTAAATGCAACCCAACTTGACTAAGCGCCTTGGTGATGATCAGTGAAAAGAAGGTAACACAGGATATCGCCTACCCGACGATACCTCGACATTCTGTGAAATGTAAAGCAAATTATTGGGCGGAAATGATGCAATGATATTTGCCTCTACTCTTTACATCCAACAAAGTTCAGGCGCCCAATTTAAATTACAATTCCGAACGCCATTGCCCACTTGACCAGCTAGTCAGCTTGTCCTTATTTAATTTTTTATACGTAGGCATTTTCTCGTGCGCCATCCGAATGTTTTCTTTTTCTTTCTATCTTCAGTTCTCTCATAATTACCTACGAGCTGATTTGACAAATTTCGGCGCAAAAAGCTATCAAAGTCCTCTTTTAAAGTTCATCTCTCCTTGATTAATTTTTTTTTTGTTGGATGGTTTTGCTTTGTTTTAAATTTGATTTTTTATCATAGATTTTCGTTGAGAAATGAAGGTACGAATCAAATTAAACTGAAATTATTCTTATGAGTAGTGAGTAAGAAGAGCTAAAGATTCCTTGTCCTACCCCAATTAGCATGGATAAGGCTAGTCTCCCTGAAAGCAAAACACTGTGTCTCCTCGGGTTAACTCTCACAACAGACCTCAAATGAAATAACTACATTGAATCCATAGCTAAATCCGCTGCTAAGAAGGTCGGTTCTCTGTGTAGGGCCTCGAAGTTTTTCCCGTCTAAAACCATCCTGCACATATATAAATGTACCATCCACCAGTGCATTGAATACTACTGCCACATCTGGTCGGGTGCCCCTGCTATCCACCTAGAGGTCCTTGACAAAACTCAACGTGAGCAACTTATTTAGAAAATGAAATATACTAAGAATCGCTTAAGACTAAGGTTGGTTGTCGCCCATCTGGATGATGCTTTGCTCCTGTCAAATATTTGATCTGACGTGGAGAAGTTATCAAACGATAAGCAGAAACAAATGTATTATTAAATAATTGTTAGTATTAGTTGTTATTCCTGTAGTAAAATAAGCAACCTTGTTTAAATAATATAACATTAACTTTATTTTGTTGTTAACTTCAAGACAAGGACAGTCGTCTGGACGAAACAGTCTGAGATTGAGACAATTCATTTTTTTATTAAAAAAAAATTTGCGTACTCTAGTAGGATGCGAACATACGTCCCCTTACGCTGAAAAATCTTCCGTTAGACCAGGTATGCTCTAACTGAGCTAATAAGATATCTCAAACATTTAGGCCGGTAGATAAAAACAAATAAATATGCTGTTTAATGAATAGACGGGGTACTGTCGACTTAAATACGAATACCTACTAAAACTAATGTTTAACAGGGATAACAAATTCTGTTGGATTAATGAAAATCTATTACGTTTTTTGTTTCAAAATGCGACTGGTGGGATTAAGATTATGCTGGCGAAATGGTAATTTACGCAAAAGCATTCCATAAAGAATGACACAAAAATCTGTCTAAACTGCAAGGAAAATGTGACTAATTTAGAGATATTAGAATATTAGAAGTGGAACTCCCTTCCACAACTCTGCTTTCCCGACAGTTACAATCTCCAGGTGTTTAAATGTAGGGTCAATAGACACCTCCTATCACACTAACTCCCAATTATTCTCAGAACACTCTCATCTACCCAACCCTCATTCTCGGTATCCTTACCCGCCTATCACCCACCCTCTGACATTTCCTATATTTAATCATCCTTTCTCCACTCTACGTAGCCCCCTGCGCAGTAGTGGCAGTGACATGCCTTGCTCGGGGTGAAACGCTTATAAAAAAAAAAAAAATTAGAATATTAGAATAATTCTGAAAAAATTAGTGGGAACAAAGCGCCTGCATAAAGATAGAAACTGAATTGAGCAAATAGACAAAAATAGAAAGGCGTCGTCCCACTGGATTTATTCAACCTGTATCGTGAGGCGGATGTGCGTTGTGGTACAGTGGATATCGACTCGGAACGAGAAACCGGAAAGCCGAGTTCGAATTCCAGTCTAATCCATTGTATTCACTTACGCGCAAATACCCTTGGAAAAGGTATTAATCCGTCTCTTCCTTCCAGTTATGGGTTAAATAGCAGAACAGATTGGGTTCTATAGCCTTGGTCGGCAACCAGTCTACCGCAGAAAGCAATGGCAACCTACTACGGAATAATCTTCTGCCCAGTCATGTCTCTTTCGAGACATGATCGCCCAAGCGTGTATCACGTATGGCACTTTAACTGACTGATCGTGAGGCGACCCTAAGATAACTAGAAGTTCAACCAAAATTTATTCGTGATTGGCACAATCTTAACCCAACAAGATACTCCAATCACAGCGTTGGGGGCAGACGCAGAAAGAAAACTTCAGGGACTCCTAAACAGAAAAGTAATAGGGAAGAAAGGACTAAGACTATATATGGTCGTTAGTAATATTACGTTTATTTCTTTCGCTTTTAAAACATGCGACGTTATTTTCCGAACAGCATCATACAAGTCAATGAAATGAAAGCAAATTGAATAGAAGCCATGAGGCAACGGAGATGTATTTCTACAAGACGATGCTGAGAATACCGTAAACGGAACATGAAAACAAAAACAGGAAACTTCTACTTACAATAAGAAAGAGAAAACAACTGAAATGTCTGGAACACATAATTAGGAAAGCGGGCGTGGTGAATTTAACTCTCACAGGATATATTGAAGGCGAGCGGTTCAGGAAACAACGACTAACCTACCAAACTATTTTATTAAAGAGTTTACAGATTTTATTAAAGCTCTGTGCTTGTCGGACTCTCTGACTTCCGGCGGATAGAAACTCAGATGAGGCTTTGCCGAAGGACATAGTCTCGTCTGAGGTGAATAAACGAGAGCTCGATCACGCGTATGCGGGATCTATAAGGAATTTTTACCCGACCGTACGCGCTTGGAAATTCTTTACGATGAAAACCGTCCTTGTGCCACATCCCTGTAGAGAGGTTAGGGTAAATACTAAGTAACCTACCTAACGAGTTTGTGTAATTGGATGGCAAAGTGGGGCATAGTAAGTGGACAAACACTGCTTAGAATTAAGAAATATAGGAAGTTGTGGAGACCCATAATCGCTAACGTCCTAAAGGGACACAGCACATAAAAAGATGTAGAATAAATTAATTTTGCCTTGGTTCAAAAATAAGGTATGCCTTGTAATAATAAATCTTACTGCTGTTATAATGGTCGGCTCAATGAACCTCTTCCCTGATACTTTACAGCAAGGCGCCTACTAGGGAATAATAAATATTAAGTGTTGACTGACTGTTTTCAGATTCATTTCTTGTTACTGGTTTTCTGCATCTTGAATAACATCTTCTTAATAACATCTTCCCACGTTGTATGTCAGTGCAGATAGATTTTCAAGTAAAGTAACAATAAATACAATTACAGAATCTTGTCAAAGCACATTTCTGACATTAAATTACTGTAATTAATTACTGGCGGGAAAATTGTAATTATTTATAATTCCAATTAATGTAATTATAGCCAATTAAAAATAGAGTACTAAATGTCATTACTGAGACACTGGTATCGTATTTCAAAAGATATTTACTATTCAAGTAAACAAAAATCTGTTTCAGAATTACACAGCGTTTTTACTATATTATTGTCTGCATTGAAGACAACTACAAAACCTTCTACAGAGGCAGGAAGCGAAAAGAAAGGACTGTATATAAACTACAAAAAACTGAATGCATCGTCATCAGTAAAGAGAGGAGCTCAAAATGCCAATGGGGATACTAAAATCAAGCAGGTAGAGAAATTTAAATACATTTTAACAGAGATCCAAATGTATTATTGGCATGGCCAATAATACGTTCCAGAAGCTGATTAGATTATTGAAAGACAGGAAAACTTCGTTGGAAACAAAGAAGAAACTACTAGATTGTTATGTGATAGATATCTATTCAATATGGCAGCGAATGTTAGACAATCTCATCAAAGATGAAGGAAAGAGTTTAAAGCAGCCGAAATGTCTTACAGAAAGATGCTGAGTATACCATGGACTGAGCATGTAAGGAACGACGAGTGTTTGATGAACTTGGAAACGAAAAGAAAACTGAAACTTAACATCAGGAAAAGATAGCTGAAGCTTTTAGGACATGTCATGAGGAAGAAGGGCTTGGGGAATCTGATACTCAAAGCTCAGATAGCGGGAAAAAGAGACAGGAGAAATCAACGCGTAGCATACTTGATAGACTTGAACAAATGGATGGCAGAGCAGGGTTCAGGAGAGATAAGAAGAGAAAGTGTATTAAGATCTACAAGAGACAGGGAAATGTGGAGGACCATGATCACCTACGTCATGAAGGGACACAGTATATACAAGAAGAAGATTTCTAGCGTGTAGTACTCGTTAGAACTTTCCATGTTATTGAATCCCCAAGAACCCTTTGAACGATGTTTAGCGCACAAATCTAGTAAATCATTGCTTGGAAGTTTTAATATCAATGCTTTTATCTTTTCGAATCTCGTGCAAACCAGATCTATGCCATCTTTTTTAAAAATCTACCTTAAACTTCATCTTAGTATAGCTTCTTTTCTCTTGTGTAAAAATGACCAATGTCCACTCATTTGACTCTCTTGTAAACCAAACCTATGTAGATCTTTTTTATCTCTAGTGTAAACTGTACCAAAGTCTAATTTATTTTACTCTCGTACAAACCAGATCTTTGTCTACCCACTTTTTTATTCTAGTGTAGACTTGACATGTGCCTATCTTTTTGATTCCAGTGTAAAAACGAACCCATGTCTAACATTTTCACTCTAGTGTAAACCGTACCTATATCAATGTTTTAGACTCTAGGGTAAACTGGACCAATGTCTAAATGTTTGACTCTAGTATAAACTGGACCTGTGTCAACATTTTTTACTTTAGTATAAATCTCACCTTTGCATATCTTCTTGACATTTGTGTAAACAGAATCAATGTTCACTTTTTTGACTTTCAGGAAAATCGGACAAATTTGTACATTTTCGTGTAAAATTAATTTACATTTACCTTTATTTTTTACCTATTTACGTTATTTGGATTGTTGTTCTGATCTTGGTTGCCATATTCACAATGTTCCAGCAGTTTTACGCTCCGACCTTTTTTTAGGTGATTAAACCTTTGAGCTGAATTCTTTATTTTGATCACTGGAGTAGATAGTTCTCGTTCCATGAGTCATTCTATATCCGGACGTCTTAGTTATCGCCAACTCAACTCTCTATTTTTTTTTTGTTATGATGTAGCCAGGTATCTTACCCACAATACTTTGGGTCAAGTCACTGGATCCAACCAACACTTTTATTCACTGGGTCATGTGCTTTTTTTTACATTCGTGTAAAATGGACTAATGCCTATTTTTTTTTTTTTGCTCTCGTACAAACCGGTCTCTACCTACCTTCTTTTACTCTAGTGTAAAACTGACTTAAGTCTATTTTAGTTTTTTACTTAATTCAAACCAGGTTTTTATACACATTTTTAGTGATTCCATATTATTTTCGATATTAAATAACATAAAAAAGTTTTGGAACGTAAAAAAACAACAGCAACAAAACCATATCCCTAGCTTACAAAAAAAGATAGTTGTTCTGGCCTAATTTTGGTTGACTGAAATCCGTTTTAACTCATGAACCATAGTTTTGAGATAACACATATACAGGTATGTAAATATATACATATTTGGGCATTAAAGGCTGCCTGATATATCCTATTTAGTACATTGGATTTTAAATTTAAATTTAAATTTTAGGATTTGTGTTCATTTTAAAAATACTTACTCAGTTGCTGCCTTCAACATCCTACGCTCGACCCTGTAGTCTAAGTTTCACGAAATGAGATCCTCTTTAAATTTAAATGCCCGGTACGTTTAGGCGTAACTGTATATATATTCAGTGTATATTTTTGTCTTTCGGATCTATGTGAGATAATACATGTCTCTACAAAGACTTCAAAGGCACTTAAAAACACTTAGGATGCATCAACAAAGCAAATTCATTCTGTTGCGTATGTGGGGATTTCACAGTTGCACAGCGCCGAAGAATATAAACATTGAACATATATACGGTTACGCCTATGCGTACTGGGCATTTAAATATAAAAATATATATGCATAGAAATATAGTCATTCTTCGGTGCTGTGCAACTGCAAAATACGAATATACGCACCAGAATGCATTTACCTTGTTGATGCATCCTAAGTGTTTTTAAGTGCCTGAAGTCTTCGTAGAGACACGCATTAGATCCGGAAAACAAAATGAACATTGAACATATATACGATTACGCCTTGGCGTACCGGGCATTCACATATAAAAATATATATGCCTGCCGGGCATTTAAATATAAAGATATATATGCATAGAAATATACTAATTCTTCGAACATTGAACATATATTGGAGTAGATAGACTAATTGGAGTAGATAGAATAAACTATCGCCCGATTCACTCTCCACCCACGTCTATTGAACAGGGAAAGAGGCTCATCCCTTGTTACCTGTTTAGGATGTGGTTTCCGGCTTTCTCTTTTCCAATCTTTTCACTCTTTTCTTTTTTTTCAATTGGAGTAGAGAGACTAAACTATCGCCCAGTTCACACTTCACCCTCGTCTATTTGAACAGGTGAAGAGGCTCATCCCTCGTTCTCTGTTTAGGATGTGGTTTCCGGCTTTCCAATCTTTTCACGCTTACGTAGCACCCTGCGAATCAGTGGCGTTACTGCCTTGCTCGGGGTGATATGATTATATATATATATATATATATATATATATATATATATATATATATATATATATTAAAAAAGGATTAATTCAAAGATGTTTAATGGCCATTTCGATATGAAGATCCCCACGGGGAACGACACATCACCTCAGCAACAGAAAAAAACCTTTCAGAAACTGGAGAAAAATTAGTCTACTACTTTTTTTTTCTTTTTTTTTTACCTAGTGTTGTCTTTATTTAGTTTAATTTCAAATGACCTAATTTTTTAAAAATAATTTGATTTTAAATCCTATATCTTTTTATTCCCTTTTATTAATAATTATGCCTTTTTAAGTAAAGGCCTTTTTCTAATACTTCAACGTTTTGGGGAAATTAGGTTTTTGAATTTGTCCAGCGTCTGTAATAATTAATAAAAAGTTTTTTCTTTAGTTTCTTTCTTTTTCCCTCCTTTCCTTCTTTTATCTCTCTTACCACCTTTTTTCCGTGTTGCTTTAACTGACGTCGATTTAACACGGCTGTCTGTTAATTTTTAGTTACATTCTCCCCTTTTTTTTTGCGAACCCAGACGATGTCAATTTTTTCTTTTCTTATTTATTTGATTTTATTCTGTCTTTTTCTTTTTCTTTTTCCTTTTCTTTTTCTTTCCCTTTATTTTTATTTTTATTTTACTTTATTATTTATTTTTTAATTTCTTTGCAATCTATTTAAAAAGGAAAAGTAGACTAATTTTTCTCCAGTTTCTGAAAGGTTTTTTTCTGTTGCTGAGGTGATGTGTCGTTCCCCGTGGGGATCTTCATATCGAAATGGCCATTCAACATCTTTGAATTAATCCTTTTTTAATATATATTTGCTCTGTAATATTTTATTACATGGAGCTCTCTTCCTGTATCATTTTTTAATATTAAAATAAATTTTTTAATATTAATTAGGATCGGGTTTTTTGGAATTTACCTTCCTGCTTTTTTCCCTTGGATTGAAGTATCTGAATTAATATATATATATATATATATATATATATATATATATATATACGGTTACGCTTATGCGTAAAGGGATTTCAATTTTTTAACTGGAGCCAAAAATGTAGACATATGTCCAGTCTACACTAGAATAAAAAAAGGGTAGATAGAGATATGGATTGTACGAGAACAAAATAAATTAGACTTTGGTCCAGTTTACACGAGAGACAAAATGATCGACATAGGTTTGATTTACATGAGAGTCAAATGAGTGGGCATGAGTGGAAAGCAACACCACTTTGTGAGCTTCACGAAGTGGTGTTGCTTTCTCTGTCTCTGGGACAGTCGAGCTGTGTCCAAGCACTACTGTTTACATAAGAGACAAGATGATATATAAAAAATTACATAGTTCTCGTTTCAAAAAGTGATCCAAAAAGATAGAATAATTGATATTAAGACTCCCGAGCAATGATTTGATAGACCTTCTGCGCTAAACATCTTACGAAGGGTCCTGAGAAATGCTTAATTTTCATTATTTTGTCTGTAAAACTGGAGATCAGGACAAGTCCTGGATTTCACACCTCTATTGTAAACTCTGTAAAAATGGACTAACTGCACGTTTTCATGACTCCCTTAGGCTCTTTATAAGTATGAAAGTGAGCTTCACGAAGTGGTGTTGCTTTCTCTATCTCTGGGACAGTCGAGCTGTGTCCAATCAGCGGAAGGAGTGTGGGTCTAGGAGCAACTTTGTGCCTGGTGAAAACAGTGTCAAAGAAAATCTTGTGATGGACATGAATTAGGTGATTCTTTCTTCTCTTCGAATTATAATTTGTCTAATGAAGAATTTCCTGAAGGCTCTGGAGAAAATTACGATACTTTCTGATACCTGTGCACTCTATTCCAAGTTCTCTGTTCTGATAATCTCGAGTAGATTCGAGAAGTGTTGCAGTATAAGATATTTGAGAGGCTACTTGCCTTAACTGAATTGAGAATATGGAAAGCATTTAAGTCAGGATGTCATGGCTCCCACACGACTACCAGATTACAAAATTGTATCGGAAAGTAGTTACAAGCTTATGAAAATATAGGATGCCAAATGTCACTCAAAATTGACTTTCTCCACTTTCACATTTAACTTTTCCCCCCGGGTAGTGATTGATTGACATGGAAAATGGTTCTAACAACATATTCTGTTAGTTAAGTGCCATAAGTCAGTCATAACCGATTGAGCAGAAGATTTTTCCTCAGTAGGTTGCCATTATTTTCTACGGTAGACTGGTTTCCAACCAAAGCTATAGTCAGTCAGTTAAGTGCCATAGGTGATACACGCTGAGGCGATCATGTCTCGAAAGAGACATGACTGACTGGGCAGAAGATTATCCCGCAGTAGGTTGCCATTGCTTTCTGCAGTAGACTGGTTGCCGACCAAGGCTATAGAACCCAATCTGTCCTGTTATTTAACCCATAACTGGAAGGGTATTTGCGCGTAAGTGAATGCAATGAATTCGGCTGGAATTCGAACTCGGCTCCCCGATTTCTCGTTCCGAGTCGATATCCAATGCACCACAACGCACATCCTATAGTACCCAAAGCTATAGTACCCAATCTATTTGACCAATAGATTAATTAATTCAATTAATTACCGGATTAATACCTTTCCCAAGGGTATTTGCGTGTAAGTGAGTGCAACGAATTCAGCTGGAATTCGAACTCGGTTTCCGATTTCTCGTTTCGAACCGATATCCACTGCACCAAATGCGGCCTTCGTTTAACCCTTTTTGGTCTGCCCTTAGCTCAATTATTACAACTCTCGACGTTCCCGTTCTCAGTAGTAGTAACGGTAGTAATAGTATTAGTGGCAGTAGAAGTAGCGGTATTTAGATGTTAGCGGCGGTATTTCACTTCTTCGCCCTCAGTATCAGCAACACACACAGCGGTCGCTTCCTTTCAATCTCTGACGTCTCTCAGCTCAGTTCAACTGCATTCAAAGACAGTCGAACCTCAACCTTTTGTAAACTACAGAGATCTTGTTTAAAAAAGTTCTAAATCGAAACATCTTTAATTTTAACCTCGATTCTTATCGTGTGAAAATACATTTCTTTTTAAAGGTTCCAAATTATTACTATCAATTAGTAATCTGATATCCTTTGTATACTTACAAAAATATTGTGTTTCCAAATTAACTTTCTCTACATTAACATTTCAAAGATTTTACAGCATATCAACATCGCAGTTATTCGAAGATAGTAACTTGATTTTTTCTGTTTTACAACACATTCTTTTTTTATTATCATTATTATTATTATTTCAGGGGTGACATCGCCCCTTGATCTACAAATTACCCGATTTTGGATGAATTCGCATAAGGCGTCTCGGAGGACAAGAGTTTGTAACTTCTAAGCGTTTCGGCAATTTCTGCCGTACCCTGTTACATCAAAGGTTCATGGCATGATCGACAAGTGACCCAAGTATGACGGGAATCAGACCAAGGGTTTCGGAAGAGGTAGGGTTTGTTAGAATGGAGACATACAAACACACACACAGACATACAGATATATCCATTTATATATATATATATATATATATATATATATATATATAAATGGATATATCTGTTTAATGTTCAGTGAACATAGAACATTTAAATTATTAACAGAGTGGAGTTATACGAGAAAATTAAACAGGTTCATTTTTTGTTTCGCACGCGGCTGCAGGCCGAGAAGGAATGGTGGTAGTGGGTTTTTGGTCAATTGAGTGTATAGTGGCATGAGGGGATTGGTCTGGGGACTGCTACTACTATGGTGTAGGGGGTAAGTATAATAACTATGACATCTCCCGTCGATTATAGGCATTGAAGTATGTTAGTGGAGGTGTCGAAATTTATTTTATTTAGGCTAGGTTTAAACTGTTTGATGTAGATAGCTTCTAGAATTTTAAGTTTTCGTTTATTATTTTCTTGTCTAAGTATATGCGTATTTTCAACAAGTGTTTTACTAAGAAGTGTGTGTTCATAGCCGTGGTGTTTTAAATGTCGGAATATGTTAGAATTTTCATTTAAGTGCAATGTAAGTCTCCGCGAAAGCGAGTTAGTAGTATGTCCAATGTAGGTATTATTTAGTTTGTTAGAGATACATTCTCAAAAGGGGCATTTGATTTTATGCACTACATTGTTTTTTTTGCAAATCGTTAACGGTGGGGGAGGAGTCGTTGCGGACGATTGTTTTGGATGTTGTGGATTTAGCATAATATATGATGAATTTAATTCTTTTGTTGGGGTCTGTCGGAGAGATATTAGTGTTTATGAGATTTTTAGGATATTTTCATCTAGTTGGTAGTTGGTGTGCATTTGGCTACGATATAAGAGTGATATGTTTGGGGTTGGTTGGGCTATTACCATGTGTTGTCTTTTTTTCGTGTTCAGGTTTTTAAGGAAATGTCGTATTTGTTCATCAACTATGTAATTAGGAAAATTATTGTTGATGAGTGTCTGTTTTATGTTTTTTTAGTTCACTGTGGAAGATGTGTTTTGTGGACGAGCTGGTTTTTGCACGATGTAGTAGATTTTTTATGATTGCTAATTTGTAATAGTGGGGGCATTCGCTAATATAATTAAGTGTGGAGGGATTTTT
Organism: Ascarosepion bandense; assembly: GCA_037127315.1. Taxonomy (NCBI): domain Eukaryota; kingdom Metazoa; phylum Mollusca; class Cephalopoda; order Sepiida; family Sepiidae; genus Ascarosepion; species Ascarosepion bandense. The sequence goes on along the minus strand of JBBBDQ010029369.1, from coordinate 5,332,779 downwards.
GTTGGTGGGTTCTTAATATGGTGAGATAGTGAACTTATTGCCATTAGTGTTGATTAGTATATCGAGGAAAGGAATTTTGTTGTCATTGCTGAGTTCATAGGTGAATTTTAGGACTGAGTCATCCTGAAACTGTTTTTGAAGTTGTAGGATTTCGTCAGTATTTTTAATTAATAGTAGGATATCGTCAACGTATCTATTGATGGTTTTTTTAAAATTTTGTAAAGGTAGTATTCTCGAGGTTCGACATGTAGAAATTGCTAACTGTCGGACCGAGTACTGAACCCATGGAAACGCCGTCACGTTGTGTTGTATATATATAGTGTTGTTGTCGACAAAAGGGACTTCGGTAGTACAAGCTAGTAGGATTTTTCTTAAGATGTTGGGATTAATTTTGAGTGGGGGTAATGCAGGATTATTGTAGATATTTCTTATAATTATGTCGATAGTTTCGCTAACGGGTACGTTAGTGAATAGGTTTTCGACATCAAGTGAAGCTATGATTTCATTATTGGGTTGTTCGCTCTTAAGGATTTGGATTGCCTCTAGAGTTGACTTAATGCTGTATTTACTCGGGAGGTAGGGTGTGATAAGCTGGTTAATATGTTTAGTTAGATGGTATACAGGAGTAGGAATTTGGGATGTGATAGGGCGGAGAGGATAGTTAGGTTTGTGCGTTTATATTGTTCCGTATATGTAGCCAGGTTTGTAGTCGCCTATAATTTTGGGGAGTTTTAAGGAATCAAAACTTATAACAACTGAACCCGAACTAATAGACCTACTTAAGGCCGAGGCACTCAAGGATCGCCATGATAAAAGCCGAAGCTCCTCAAAAATTCTATCCAAACAACTAAAAAGTGCTGCGCACAAACTACGCAACCACATCATTGTAAAAAAAACCGACAAGGCTAACATTTATGTCGTACTTAACAAATCAGATTACAACACAAAACTCAGCCACATACTCCATGACCACACAAAATTTAAAAAACTTAGCAAGAACCCGACAAACCAACTAAAATCTAAACTTAATAAATTCATCAGCGCCAACAATGCCGATCAGAACTCCAACAAGTACTGAGTTATGATTTGCTATGAGTCGAAATATTTATTTTTTCAATAAAATACAAATAAATGTTCAAAAATTGATCTAATGTGATTTTCTAGAAAGATTTTATATTCTCTCACTTTCAAGATATAACTACTCTAAAAATTATAGAGCGTTCCTATTTTTGTAAGATATCAAGCTCAGGAAATCAGCAGTGGATGATATACTTATTTTCTCCACTATATATATATATATATAGGTAGTGATGTAAAATCCGTAAACGGAGAGGACAATCCAAAAATATCTATTGAATATAAAATGTTAAAGTGATAGATCTCTATAGAGAGCTTAATGAATATTAAGCAGGGCAATATAATATACATAAAGGAAAAATCATCACATCATCTAAAGCGGTTATAAACTATAATTTATTTCTATTAGTAAGTTTTTAGCATCAATCTCTTCAGACCGAAAAAAATTCAAAAAATTTAATTTTATCAGAACATTAAAAAACAAGCGATATGATCCAGAAATAAATTTTTCCGGGTGTTATCAGTTTAAAACTTTAAAACGGTAGGTGGTGTGAATAGTCAAATATACAATAACAAAATGTAGCGAAGGACAGGACGTGTCACCACAAAGACAAGATACATAGACTACACATCCACATCCACACACACACACACACACACACACACACACACACACACACACACACATATATATATGTGTGTGTGTGTGTATATGCATATGCATATGCACATACACACACACACACATATATATATATACATACAAAAACAAGAAATTATCATATGAATATATTCACAAACACACACTGATACAGAAAAAAAACATGTACACAGACTTATAAATACACATATACACTAAATATATAAACAAAACAGAACTACTGATAGCCCTGAAAAAGTTCGACGTAGATAAAATTGCAGAAATATGAAATAAAATTTATAATAGTGACCTAAGCAAGTCGATCTTCATAGCACTGCTTAAAAAGCCAGGCGCAAACGAGTGCGAACTTCACCGAACAATCAGTTTAATGAGCCACATTACAAGACTGATCGTCCGAATCCTGATGAATAAAGCGAGAGGCAGAATCAAGCCAGAGATAGAACAAGAACAGTGCGGGTTCATCAAAGACGCTGGAACAAGGAATACCACATTTATGATTAGGATACTATCCGAAAGAGCAATAAAAATGAAGAAGGACTTGTACGTATGTTTTATCGATTATGCGAAGGCGCACGACAAAATACGCTACAAAGAATTGATGGAGATGCTCGGCAGCCTTGACATATTTGGGAAAGACATAAGAGTAATCAAGAATCTGCATACGGACAGGTAACGAATTTAGCAGATATACAAAGATAGAAAGGGGCGTAAGACAAGGACATGTGTTTTTATCGGATCTATTCAACTTGTACAGCGAGACTACTCCGAGGACCCTAAATGTTATACCAGGATTTGTCATCGGAGGCCCCAATTTGAACAACATATAAGGTACGCAGATGATAGGGTGCTGATAGCAGACACAGAAAGAAAACTTCAAGACCTCCTACAGAAGGCAGCTGAAGAGAGTGACAAGAAAGCACTACAAATAAACTGAAAGAAAACCGAATGCATGGTCATCAACAAAAAGAGCAGTCAAGGATGCTAAATCCAGGTGGGGAATACTAAAATCAAGCAGGTACAAAAAATTTAAATGGAGAGTGTTCTAACAAAAGACGTAAGGTGCGACACAGCAATCAGAAGGCTAATTGGCATGACAAAGGATGCATCCTGAAAGCTGGGTATAGTATTAAGAAACAGGAAAGTTTCACCAGAAACAAACAAGAGATTACTGGATTGCTATGTGATGTTAGTTCTTTAATATGGCAGTGAAGGCTGGACAATACCATCGAAGATGAAGAAAAAAGTTGAAGCTACTGAAATGTGGTTCTAAAGAAGGATGCTGCGGATATCACAGATCGAGCATGCGAGCAATGATGAAGTTTTGAAAAGGATGGAAACGAAAAGGAAATTAATACTGAACATCAAGAAGAGACAGCTAAAGTTCCTGGGACATGCAATGAGGAAGAAGGGCTTGGAGAACTAGATAGAGGGAAGGAGAGTCAGGAGAATATATATATATATATATATAGTTATGAATTAATTGTACATTCCGACAGGGAAATTTCTATGTTTTTCTATGTTTCAAGATAGTTTCTCATCATCAGGCAATGTTTGATGTTGGTTGTGCAAATGATTTACATTTAAAAATTTAATTCTAATTTTAATTTTAATTTTTTACAATTAATTCATAGCTATATAATTATATTAAGCTCTATAATACTTATTATATTTAGCACTGTTCATAATAAAATAAATGCCGGGGCACTCAAAATAATAAAACCTTGAGTCTTCACCTAGAATTATATATATATATATATATATATATATATATATATATATAGTATTAAAGAAATATAACCTTTCTCCTTAGAATAATCAGTTCATCTTTTATATAAAAAAAACTCAGGCAGCCTAGTTTAAAAACTAAGGGAAATAAACATGACCGACAAATGCATGGTCAGTCTAGATATAAAATGCCTCTACACCAATGTCACAGTTGAAAAATACCTAAATATTGTTATATTGATGATGCTCTTTATATATATCCTCGTGATACTGATTTACCTGATTTAGTAGATCAACTAAATGAAGTCGTACACACGATGGAATTTACATATGAAATGGAAGAACACAATTCTATTTCTAGATATCAAGCTACACAGGGACCAACCAAAAAAACTTTTATGACCAGGTGGTTTAATCACAGGTCAATATTTAAACTAGAAAACTTTAAAAAGTGTACAAATTTGACTAGCCAAGTGCAGAAAATTGAAACTAAAATATGGAAAAAACCCAGACATAACGTGGTGTATAATAAAAACATCCATGCCTTACAACGGCAGCAAAATAGCTAAGTTTTCTTCCTGGAACAGGGAGAAAAGTTAGGTATTATATTATTCCCAAACGAAAATGAATTACTGGATAAAACAACATAAATTATGACTAAATGTAACCATAAACCATAAACCAAAAAAATACCTATTAGGATGAAACAACCATAGATGAAAACGTTCTAACTACTTCTAACTTTGAAAATTGCGCGTTCATAATAATTCCCCGTTACGTGAGCGTTCTTAAAAATAGTATAATCAGTTATTGGAACTCACATGAAGACACCAGATGAGACCTAAGTTGCGTCATATAACTCGTTTACAAATATATATATATATATATATATATTGGTCATAAATGCGAAAAAGCAGTTTGGAAGTAAATCACAAAATATCTTATATATATATATATATATATATATATATATATATATATTAATTATTAAATTATATTTTAGAACATGTACATAATTTTTATAAATCTTTTATAAATATATAAAAAAATTATGTACATGTTCTAAAATATAATGTATAATTAATATTCAAAGCTCTATATATTATATATCGAGCACTGTTTTAAATTAATGTTTTGGACGTTGTAAATATTCTTTCTCCATTCTACATACAAACGGATATATATATATATATATATATATATATATATATATATATATATATATATGTGTGTGTGTGTGTGTGTGTGTGTGTGTGTGTGTGATGAAAAATTAGAAAAGATTTTTAGCGTAATCTAAATTTAAATTTATATATATATATATGTATGTAAGTACTATGTATGTGTGTATGCGTGTGTATATGCATGTGTGAGTGATGATGAAAGATAAGAAAGAATCTTTAGCGTTATTTAAATTTAAATTTAAACTGGAACAAACCATGCATTTCAGTGACACTCATCGTTTTGAAGCGGATAGAATTCAGCGGACACCTTGACTAATTTCTTTTACTTACAAACCACAAAACCACTTAGTAAAATAATAACGTTTTATTGGTATTAAGCTTACCGTATTTTTTATTCACTCTAACAAGGGTAAGTCTATTAAAAAATTGGGCGGTTGTTTTAAAAAGATAAGGCATTATCAGAAACCATTCAATGTGCCTTGCTAATTCTGGAGTCCAGAACTATACGTACTGTTTCATGGTTTATTTGTACAGTTTTTCTGATTTTAAAGAAAATAAATGTACATCCGTCATTTTAATCTTGTTCTTCTGTTCGTCTATATACCGTGTCCTTTCAGGACGTAGGTGATTATGGTTCTCCAGTATTTATCCTCCTTGTAACTCTTAGTAATGTTTTTCTTTTTCTACCTTAATTATTCATATTCTGACAAACATTTCAGCAAGTTTCTCCTCCTCCTCATTCCTATTTTCTTCTTCTTCTTCTTCTTCTTCTTCTTCTTCTTCTTCTTCTTCTTCTTCTTCTTCTTCTTCTTCTTCTATATGCCATGTCCTTTCAAGACGTGGGTTATCATGGTTCTTCGCAAATTGCCATCCTCATAGCTCTGTTCTGCCAACCAGTTAAGCTCCTTGTTTTTCACGAATTTTTCCTTCTCCTCCTCTTTTTTTTATTTTATCTTCTTCTCCTATATGCTGTGACCTTTCAAAACGTAGACGATCATAGCTCCCCAAATTTTACCGTCTTGTCATTTTTAAAACTATACATATATATATATATATATATATATATATATATATATATATATATATATATATATATATAAACTGATGTGATTCATTACGTGGAATCTGGACTATTTTTTTTCTTATTATTGACATATCAAGCTTATTTTCACTTACATTTTCACTTATAGATAACACACTTCAATGAATACACATACAGCAGAAAAGGTGGGTGTGTTTTCAAGTAATCATATCGGTTTCAGGAAACGACTCTACCGTTGCAAAATCAACGCTGGACAAAAAAAAAAAAAATAAGAAGAACCACAAAATAGCATACCCATATGTGAATTACACAAACGCACCCAAATAGATAGATAGATAGATAGATAGATAGATAGATAGATAGATAGATAGATAGAGTTTATGTGTGTTTGTGTGTTTAAGTCGGGGATACATTGAGAGAGGTAAGTAGACAGATTAACGAGAAAACTCAGACATATAAAGAAATATTGACTAATAGACAAACTCGTATATACATGTATATACAGTGACCTAAGAAATGTCTTTAGCCAGGAAAAATAAACTATATTCAAGTTCAAAATTTAATGACTTAATTCCAACTCAGAATAAATAAACAGTATTTGAAACTAGTATAGAGTAGGTCCTCCATTTGCTAGTTATAGTCATTTGATTTTCCATGGATTTAATCAAGTTATCAACAATTGTCTGATCCATATTTTGCCACTTCTCTGGCAATGTTTCCTTAAGTGTTGCCACTGAGGAGATTTTGCTTGTATGCTCTCAAAGCTTTCGGTCAAGATGCTCCTAAAGTGCTTTATTGGACTCATATCAGGCTTTCAATGGCAGTTACTTGATTTCTTCAAGGCCTTTGCTACTTTGCTCGTATGAGATTGCGCTCCATATTTTTGAAAAAAGATAGATATTCTGATTGGTTTCAAATAGTGGCAGTAGTCCTTTCTCTAGTATTTGACAGTATTTTGAACCATTCAACTGATCGTCAACAAGAATCAGATCAGAGTTTCCGCCAGACCAGACAGCGTCTCACACCATTACTCCTATCGCTCCATGTTTCACCGTCGCCTGCAGACATTCCGTGTTCCAAGTCTCATTCTGATTTTTCTAAGCATGAACCTGTCTTGACTTTGAATATTGGCATAATTTACTTTCATCTGACCAAATTTCAGACTGCCAATCTTTACCTCAAATTCTCTGGCCCAGTTCATATACCTGCTCTTGCTAACCTTTGAAATCAAGGGCTTCTTTCTTGCAATATATGGCGACATTTCCATGTTGTTGGCGACATTTTTGATACTCTGACGACCTTTTCCTCTTCAACGACATTTTGGTTTGCTTGGACACGATACTAGGTCTTCCTGAACGTTGTTCCACACGAAAATGACGTTCTTTATTAAATTCCTTAACAATTTTATTAACCCTTTGATGATTAACCTGGAAAAACCTTGGGATTTCTCTACTTGACTTGTCACACTGACGTCATCCTATTACTTATCCTCGTTAAAATTCACCAGTTTCCTTACGTCCGCGAAATTTCATTGCAAAATATGTCAACTATCGTTGATAGATGAGAGTAGCGTGATACTAACAGGATATTATTAGAAAAAAAAAGAGAAGAGACGTTATTACACAATCCAAAATTGCTGTAATCACGGGTGGCTAAATCTTATCGTAGCCCACTATATAAACATATATAGATCTTTATATCTATCAAAGTCGATCTATTCTCTTTCTCTTTATACATACATACATACATACATACATACATATATATATATATATATATATACATATATATATATATATATATATATATATATATATATGTTGAGTTTTGATTAGGCTTAGTGTCAAGATTGTTGTTTTTCAGTGATTTACTGATGAAAAGATATTTGGGCAAGCAAGTTTTTTATGCAAAGTGCTCAATATCGAGATAGAGATTGAACGTTGATAGGATTAATGTAGAGAAGTTTGTCACTTAACTGGATAGAGTCATGCCGACTTCAAAGTTTCGTCAATGCACCACTATGATTTCCTCACTCCTTTTTTTTCAATCTACTGTTGTGCCCCGGTCTTATTCTTACCTATATGAAGCTTGGTGTAATTAAACATGTTTGTATGTAAGTGGTTCTACAGATAATTAATTGCTTTTGACTGCTTTTGTTGTGTTGATATTTTTCTAGTGTGTTGAATTATTTTCAAGTGGTTGACTGTTTTTATTTTGTTAACTTCCATTTAGCGCGTGTGAATGGGTGTCCTCTTAATTTCTTTATGATGAATTTGTTTCTTCTTTTCATTTTGGATTATCTCTGTTTTGTTGGGTTGACCTTTTTCTCACCCTGTTAGTATATTTAACCGATTAAAGGATTTTTGGTCATAGTTTATGATATATATATATATATATATATATATATATATATATATATATAAATTTCATATAGAGTATGTTTATAAAAAGACAATATGACAAAAGTCTTTCTTAAATACGGTAGTAGAGTCAAATGTATAAATAAAAATCCTAGATTACTCGGGAATTAAATATAAATAATGCAAAATTACTTAAATACTGCCTTCATATTTTTTACAAGAGATAGAAACTCTTTTACATATTTTATATTAATTTTCTTCTAATGAAAGGCCTAAGAACCACTCAAGTTAATGGGTTACTGTGTGGTGTTGTATAGGGGTAAAAAAGAGCAAGTAGTGAAGTTTATGGGGTTATGCAAGAAAGATAATGGCTAACCCTAGACTTGAAAAGGTTACGATGGTAGTAAATGGAAAAACGTCTTGCTGAGAGCCTGTTCCAAAAACCAGCATTTCTTGCGAAGAAGCTCTCCGACTGGAAATTACTTCTTAATGCTGAAATACGAATGAAATGAATATGTTTCATTTTTGTGTATGTGGCATGGTGGGTCCTAGTTGCAAAAGTCATGGGTGGTGATACCAAGGAATGTAGCTCATCAGAAGACACGCCACGGAAATAGCGATAGGGTAGCAAGACGTTTCGTCCGTGGGAAAAGGTTTGTAGCTTGAAAAATAATGCATGACCCACAAGGTGGTGTACATAGTTTTAATCGCGCAACCCCAGCCTAAATATTGCAGCAATGCTCCGTGTTTGGTTTGATCTTGCTCTTGTAAAGATATATGGGGATTCGGATACTTACTGAAGTGGAACAATGAACCGATCTAGTTTAATTCATTACATTCATTCAGGTGAAATACACTTGGAAAAGGTATGAATTCATCTCTTCTCTTCTCAGCTTCGGTTAAACAGCAAGGCAAACTGTGTTCTATAGCCTTGCTTGGCAACCAATCGACCGCAGAAAGATCTGGCAACCTACTGCGCGAAAATGAACCAGCATGGAAAAGTAAGCTCATAAAATTAATACTAGAATAAATATCTCATGTTGATGCGCAGTCTGGAACATTCTGGTGTAAGCGAACGCTTATTAGGACACTTTAATTCATGCAGTCAAGTTACCATGGAGTTGCCTTGGAGTACATCTTATTAGAGCAACAGTCATAAAGATATTTATAGAAAAGACAATGGAAAACCATGTCACGGCGTTAGGAGAGTCACTGAAGTCGAGATACCGAGCCAGGACCGATAACATTACAGACTCTTCTTTATTTTGTTAGGAATCTTGAGATATATCGCAGGAGCAGCAGACAAGATATTGTAGCAATATTCAATGAATGAACCAATGGTAGATTTATGTCTAAGACGAATACTGATTATAAACATTGTCTAGCATGACACAGTAAACGAATTGCTATCAGCAGAATTAGCAATTGATTCAATATAATCGAGACCAAGAAGGCACAGTGAGTTATTCTTGTGGAGGTTAGTATCGACCATAATGATGGAGGCGCTAAAATTTCCAAGTCATTTCGTGCTCCAGTTAACAATTGATTGGAGGTCATTTTCGAGAGCAGCTGCCAGTTATTTTTCATCGTACATATCGAACTTACTATTAAGACAAAAGTAAATAGTTATGTCATCAGCAAAAATAACTAGTTTTGAACTGTTGACATCGGGAAGGTCATTATAAAGATAATAAGGATAGAGCCCGAGAGGAATCCCGCATTAGTCAAATGATCTAGAAGAGTGTAAGTCTAACATGAACTTCATTACACGATTTGTAATTTAATTATGAACGATTGGATTAAGCTAGAGACACCACGACAAATCTCTTTCAATGCCTTCAAGATATCTAAAGCCGCGGCCCGAGTTTCCCTGTTCTTAGACAAATCCAGTAATAACCATCTACTTACCGGCGGTTGATCTAGAGAAACGAAAGCCATCTTTAGCATTAATTATTTTTCCGTTTGTATTACGTATTTGTAATTTATTTTTCCGTTTGTATTACGATTTGTAATTTAATTATGAACGATTGGATTAAGCTAGAGACACCACGACAAATCTCTTTCAATGCCTTCAAGATATCTAAAGCCGCGGCCCGAGTTTCCCTGTTCTTAGACAAATCCAGTAATAACCATCTACTTACCGGCGGTTGATCTAGAGAAACGAAAGCCATCTTTAGCATTAATTATTTTTCCGTTTGTATTACGTATTTGTAATTTATTTTTCCGTTTGTATTACGATTTGTAATTTAATTATGAACGATTGGATTAAGCTAGAGACACCACGACAAATCTCTTTCAATGCCTTCAAGATATCTAAAGCCGCGGCCCGAGTTTCCCTGTTCTTAGACAAATCCAGTAATAACCATCTACTTACCGGCGGTTGATCTAGAGAAACGAAAGCCATCTTTAGCATTAATTATTTTTCCGTTTGTATTACGTATTTGTAATTTATTTTTCCGTTTGTATTACGATTTGTAATTTAATTATGAACGATTGGATTAAGCTAGAGACACCACGACAAATCTCTTTCAATGCCTTCAAGATATCTAAAGCCGCGGCCCGAGTTTCCCTGTTCTTAGACAAATCCAGTAATAACCATCTACTTACCGGCGGTTGATCTAGAGAAACGAAAGCCATCTTTAGCATTAATTATTTTTCCGTTTGTATTACGTATTTGTAATTTATTTTTCCGTTTGTATTACGATTTGTAATTTAATTATGAACGATTGGATTAAGCTAGAGACACCACGACAAATCTCTTTCAATGCCTTCAAGATATCTAAAGCCGCGGCCCGAGTTTCCCTGTTCTTAGACAAATCCAGTAATAACCATCTACTTACCGGCGGTTGATCTAGAGAAACGAAAGCCATCTTTAGCATTAATTATTTTTCCGTTTGTATTACGTAATGCATTATTAGAGATGAAAAGAATACTAGAGGCAATGGTGTTCTACAAAAAATATACGAAGAAAACTATGGACAGAATGGGTATGCCACGAGGAAGCCTTAAAGAAAATAGAAACAAGAATATATTAAAAAATTTAAGAGATAGTTAAAATCACTGGGATGCATAACGAGGAATGTGGGCTTGGTAAATTTAACACTCGCAGGACATCGAAGGTAAAAAGAACAGAAGGTATTAACACACTCTCTCTTTTTCTCTCTCGATCTCAGACAAAATTCAAGTCTTTCTTTTTTTATTATCTCAGTCCCCGCTACCACCATTTTCCCTTTGTGATAATTTGTCTTGCGTCGCGACAATATCTCTATTTGTTGTAATCACATATAGATCAACCAGCAACCCTTACATAAACACTAATGATACTCATTAAAGCACACTGCTACTGTGAAGTCGTTTTTATTTTTGGGTCGCAACGAGGACAATACACGAAACCAGAACAGAACCTTTACCACCCCCACCATGACTTTTGCTACTATTGCTGCAGCCATAACTACTTCGTACACTGACTTTTAAAAATATTACAAAGGGGCGGAAGGTCCACTTTGTCACTAAGTGCGAACAAATTATTGTCTAAAGTTTGACAAACAATGCAAAAGGGACTTTATAAGTGGTAATAGCATTAATGGCCCCTTCGAGTTTTGATGAGATAAACACGAGGAAAAATGCTATCGGTTGATGTCCGCGTAAAAAAATTCATAGTCTTAATACCATCGTAAAACTGATAACTTGATTGATATTTCATGTCATCTATTTTCATTGGTCATTTAATGTCGAACTTCTGCAATGGGCAATCAATGAAAACTAAACTCACTACTTAAACAGACTGATTTTTATTAAGGCTGATAAATAAAAACAGAGCTAGCGAAAGGATTAAAAAAATGTTTAGAAGTAAAAAAAAAAAAAACTGGTCGTATGAACACGGGAAAATATCTGTTATTTTAAACACTTTGAAATACATACCAATAATTTAAATATCTTCTTTGAATTTAATCTTATCCTTCTATGTGCCGTGTCTCTTCAGGACGTAGGCGATCATGGCCCTTTACATTTACCTACTCCTTGTCACTCTTAATAACCTTCTCCCGTTATCCCACTCAATCCCCGCTCCCCCATCCGTCTGCTCAAGTCCATCAAGTATGTCATGCGTTGCTTTCCCTTCTTTCTCTTCACCTTCAACCGTCCCGTGAGCATTGGGTTATCCAAGCCCTCCTTCCTCATTCAGTCAGTTAAGTGCCATACGTGATACACGTTTTGGGCTTTGGGCGATCATGTCTCATCGAGACATGAATGACTGGGCAAAAGATTATCCCGCAGTAGGTTGCCATTATTTTCTACGGTTATTACTTATTTAATTTCTACTTTCTTGGTTATAAAACCCAATCTTTCCTATTATTTAACCCATAACTGGAGGGAAAAGACGGGTTAAAACTTCTCCCAAGGGTATTTGCGCGTAAGTGAATGCAAGGAATTCAACTGAAATTCGAACTCGGCACAACGATTTGTCGTTTCGAGTCGATATTCACTGCACCACAACGCACACCTTCCTCATTACATATCCCAAAAACTTCAGCATAGTTAAGTATCGGTTTCTTTTATGTGTCCATCCTTTTCAAAACCTCGTCATTGCTCGAGTATTTCCTCCATGGTATCCTCTGCATCTTTCTGCAGAACCCCATTTTGGTTTCTTCAAGTTTTTCTTTCATCTTTGATAAGATTTTCCGGTATTCACTGCCATATTGAAGGAAATACATCGCATCCAGTACACTTGTCTTTATTTCTAGTGAAACTGTCCTGTCTCTTAGTATTCAGCTTTTGGATCTCTGTATGGCATTTTCCGTCTTCTGTTAGAACACTTCCCAGGTATTTAGACTTCTGCACCTGCTTGATTTTGATATCACCAATTTGTAATTAGCATTTTGTGCTCCTTTTTTTACTGGTTACCATGCATTCAGTTTTCTTGTAGCTGATATGTAGTCCTTTCTATCCGCTTTCTTTAACTACTTCCAGTACGAAGTCCTGTAGCTTTGTCCCGTATCTGCTATCAGCACTGTGTCATCTGCGTGTCTTGTATTGTTCAGATTGCGACCCCCAATGACGAATCCTGGCAGAACTTCTAGAGCTCTCAGAATGGTCTCAGACTAATGTCTTCATCTTTGACGTTTTAGTCGTTGGCCTCTCCAACATTCTTAAGGCGTCTGTCGCACCGGTTAACCTTCAGGGAATTTCGAACTGAACACTTCATTTAATCTGTTGGGGTTGATTGTTCTCGTTATATTGATATTGTCAAGGAATATTGTGTCAAGTTCTTATTATTTTCCAGTTATTGCTTAGTTATCTGGGAGCAAATAGATTCCTGACATTGAAATATTCTTAAAATTGAGATGAAAACAAACACATTTGTGTGCAAAATAATTAGATAGTTTTCTTTTTCTTAATATTATGAATATTGATAAAGCATATTCCCTTAGCTTTGAGATTAAATCTTCATAGATTCTTTAACCTATATTATGCAATTTTAGATCAAAGCAAATACTTTTGGGAGAAAAATAGTCATGAATTTCTTGCGCTTTATTCTTATGAAATTCGGGATAAAAAGTACAATTTATGTAGAATATTCACTTGTAAAATTCGAGATAAAAATTAAACCCCTATCGAAGTAAAACTTGTAAGAAAATATATATTTGCTTCAAATACTTAAAATTAATTAATAAAATATAACTTATTAAAAATGTTGTAAGGAAGCCGTAGTTAGAATTGCAAAAATAACAGAAACGATTCATGTTTATTCAAAAAAAAAAAAAAAAAAAAAAAAAAGAAGAGAGAATGCTGTATGACACATGATCAAAGGAATATTTGATAATGGTGCGATTTTCAGATCACAGATTTACATTCCAGTGATATTTTTGAAAAGTTCATATATACCTGGAATTCAGAAAATAAATCAAATGTCACGTGTAAGCTGACATGATAATTGAATAATGGCAATAGATATAAGAGCAGTATTTCCTTCCTCAAAAGGAAGGTAATAAAATCCTTATTCTACTGTTAAACCATATGTTTTTAAAATACTACATTGCTGTTTTTAAATTTCTTTTTTTTGTTTGACCAAAAACATGTAGCAGGTCACTAAAAGTTGAAATGGTTCTCGATATTTTTCTAGTCCAGTATCCATGTATCTACGTCAAAAACTCCGTAGTTAAATGATTAAATGAATTTTTTACACATCAAACATGAACTTTTCAAGAATTAATTTCTTTCCTTGTCAGTGCACTTAATCCAACGCTATTTTTGAAATCGAGCATTATTGTGTGAAAATGGTAAGATTCAAGATTAAATATGGCAACAATAAGCTTATATTGTTAATTTTATTTCTTGTCAATACCATGCTATTGTTGAGTCCGACATAATGCTGTAAAAATTTAAAAATTCAAATTTATTAAATAACTATGAAAATTTACTTTTATTTTGTGCACCATTATACTGTAAAAAATGTACAATCTAAATCCAGTTGATGATATGAAAATGCGTTTATTTGGCTTAATCCAATGCTTATTCATTAAATCATTCGGTTATGTGCCATACGTGATACACAATTGGGCGATAATGGCTCATTCCAGACATGACTGACCAGGTAGAAGATTTTTCCGTAGTAGATTACCAGTCTTCTGTCGCAGGTTGCCAACCAAGGCCGTAAAAAAAAACAATCTGTATTGTTACTTTGCGCGTAAGTAAATTTAACCAACTGCAACTGTAACTCAAATTCGGCTCTACCATTAACAATTCCCAGGCATTATCCAGTAGACTTCCTGTACATCAAAGCTTACAGCACCTAATATTTCCAAGTTGTCACCCATCTAGGTACTGGCCAGGTGTCACCTTGCTTAACTTTGGGTATAGTACGGAAATCGATGTATCAACGTGTTGTGGCCGTAATCCCCTAATTTTTTATAATGTTAATTCCACATTTCAGAAATAAGCGAAGCATTTTCATTATAACAACCAAGATAAAAAAAAAATAGTTCGCATAAATAAGTATTAGGTAATTGAGTAACAAAGTGGAAAAAAACTCTATGTAACGCTTCATCTAGTTGAATTAATTTCCTTATTGATCGAATTATATATATATATATATATATATATATATATATATATATATATATATATATATATATATATATATATATATATATATATTAATCATATCACCCCGAGCAAGGCAGTAACGCCACTGATGTGCAGGGCGCTACGTAAGAGTAAAAAGATTGGAAAAGAGAAAAGAGAAAGCCAGAAACCACATCCTGAACAGGGAACAAGGGATGAGCCTCTTCACCTCTTCAATAGATGTGGGTGGAGTATGAACCGGGCGATAGGTTAGTCTATCTACTCCAATATATATATATATATTGTTAACTAGTTTTTGGCCATAGTTAAACTAGACCAGTATACAGGTATATTAAAAGCGGCTCAATATATATATATAGAAAATATATATGAATATATATATATATATGAAGATATATATGAATATATATATATATGAAGAGCTTTCAAACATTTTTCATTTTGAAGCTAGTTGTTTACGCAAAATTGGATTCAAGCTTTCGATATCTTCAGGCGGTTTATAACAACTGATTCTCCAACGTTTTTATTATTTTCAAACGTACAACAGAGATTTTTACGAGCGTACGACTGGAAATTTAAAACAACTGTAACTTCAAAATTAGGTAGGAGTTTTTGTAAGCAACTTAAACACTTTCAAACACTATCTTAAACACTATAAATATAGTGTTTAAGATAGTGTTTGAAAGTGTTTTAAATTCATAGTATCACTACACAATAATTTTTCATGTTTCGAAGCCAGCCCATTATGTTTTTGGCTTCTTCCTCAGGTGATTTTTTAGAAATGAGAATTATCTAGTTGAAAAGCCAGTTTATTTGTGTTGGATTTGTTATTTTATATATATATATATATATATATATATATATATATATATATATATATATATATATTGAAAGTGGGAGATATAAAACTAAAAGTTTGTCATAATTATGCACCGAGGAGAAACGCTGAAGAAGTGGGTATCATAAATTTTAAATATAAAAATTTCTGGCGCCCGACGTGTATAAACGCACAGCTCAGCCGATCTCATTTAGTTTCCCAGCGCTTTGTTTTTGTCTTTATTGCTATTGTTTTTAAATATTCTTCATTGTGACAACAGAAAGGTTATCGGAACCTGGCTAAAAAATTTACCGCGAATGATTTAGAAATCAGTGCACTTTCTATACCTCTTATTACTTTCTCATTTATTTTAGGCAACATTATCAAAATCGAAATTATTGTCAATTTAATTACGGTGGACATATATAAATTTATCATATTTTCCCATAAGTCAGTGTATAAAATTGATAATTCTTAATTTCCGAAGTAACTGAAACGTTGTTACAATGACAAACACGACGTTCGAATAAATCAGTGTACAATAATAATTATTCATCTTAGAAATACATCTTGGGACTAAAATAACCAAGATGAGAACAATACTTCGTATAAATCGGTGTATAATAATGATGGTTCCTCATCTCAGAAATAACAGAAACGATAGGACAATAGCAAGATTATGTCCACAGCCGTAAAATCACACAATAACGAATACCGGAAGATAAAAAATATAGCAATAAACACGCCTCCAATTAAAGCAGAGAGACGTAACATCAGGTCGTAAAACAGCGCCTACTATCATTCTGACAGAGATGCGAAAATGCCAAACCCTGCCAGCGCGCATATATTAAACCATAAATTAAGCTCTCCTATCATTCTGAAGCTGAGATTCTGATATCGAAATATTAATGAATAATAAATAAGTAATACCCAACACCTTCTTTACTTTCCTTTATTTTCCTTAGTGTATTGTGATAGCATTCTACCCATACAAAAAAAAAAAATAATTAAATTCTTATTTATTCCTTGTAACCTCGATCGTCTCAAATGAAATGGAGAGTTTTATACTCAGGGAAAAAAATCAGTAAAATCCGAATAACCAGGTCTGATTCACTCCTGAATATGCGTCATCCATAGTTTCACAGTACGTAATCACTATTATAATACCTATCGCAAGGAGCGATGTAGTTGGACATCAGCTGCATTTAGAATTGCCCGCAATCACCACAAAAAGTTCTAAAAAATGCAAAGAGTAGCTATGCACAAGCGTCCAAGGTTGAAAGCAAATTTATTTGACCCCGGTAGTTCTGAAAGATCACCAAGCAAATTTGGTATACAGGCAAAGCATTAGTCCTACTGTTATCCCCAATCTTAACGAAATTATTTGACCGCTGCTTGACCCCTTCTGAGGTCTGTGGTCTGTTCTCAAAAACGCGGATAAGTGCTTAGCCCCTCACAATATGGAATCATCAGTCTCCTCAGTGTCATTAGCAAACTTTTCGAAGCTATAATAAATAAAAAGATTGATAATATCCTCAATAGGAAAAAAAACCCTTGAGCGACAAACAGAATGATTTATGATCGGCCCGACCGACTGCTAATATATTAACTGCCATTACTCACAGAGTCAAAAGTGAATAATGATTGACAATACTTTAAATAATATAATAACTTAACACTGTAGAACAGACTCCCGTGAGGATTATTCTGGGACCACTACAATCTTAACATCTTCAAGTCCAGGTTCAATCAATATCTTTCCCATATATCGTCATTACCTGCACCTCTTCCTGTTCCTTCTACGCTCTTGCAACAATCCCATTCAGTAAGTCTGCACACTGAGTAGCTCTTAGGCCATCTATCGAGGGAACAATATATGTAATATTTTAATTCAATGCCGAAAAAACAACACGATCTAAGATAACAGATAACAGATAACAGAAGATTAAAGACAAAAAATTAACTAAGATAAGAAAAGGACACGATATAATACGAGAGGACAGCGATAGACGGAAGATTAAGCCTGGAACACTAACTATCAATTAAAGTTACACAACTATTAACCATGGGTATATCATACCCGATTTTAAAATATCAAAAAAATATTAAATACAAATCTTTATTTGAAATATTTTAATTGCAGGCACTTCAAA
The DNA here is from genome assembly GCA_037127315.1 of Ascarosepion bandense. Lineage (NCBI taxonomy): Eukaryota > Metazoa > Mollusca > Cephalopoda > Sepiida > Sepiidae > Ascarosepion > Ascarosepion bandense. Next base: position 5,314,680 of record JBBBDQ010029369.1, on the reverse strand, counting down.
CTTTGTACTTTGAGTTAACATATAGCGGGTATATCTTATTTATTCTTTTTTCTAGTTGTGGTAGGATTCCGTTCTAGTGAAGGGTAGTTGTAAATTGTTGCAGGTTAACGGAATTTGGCCTTGTGGTAGATAGCCCACTATAAGTTATAAAATGATTATAAAATCAAGAAAGGCAAACTGAGTTGAAAATAACATTCATATATACACATATCAATTAATGTTTTACAATGAAAGCAATACTTGAAATAAAGGTCTAACGGAGGTTAGAATGTTCATGGCAAATAATGAGCTGAAAGAGATAAAAGGCTTAAGAATGTGGGGAGCAGAGGTATGTGAGGAATGTCCTGAGGTCAGTAAGTATTTTTGAGACAGGGAGAAGGAAAGAGAGGTGAAGGGAGGCGAACGTAGTAGCCGCTTGACTTAGGTCAAGGGGATTGGTTACACTCTTCTCCTCTGGTCTCTGTCTGTCTGTCTGCTGGGGTCTTGTCAGTATCCGCTTTTTATATCTGCTTTTTGGATCAAAACAGCTCGTTTGGAATTTCATACTTGTATTTGATTCTGGGCTTCCTATTGGCTGGTAAATAAAATCCGCGTAGGCTCGCGAAATGGAAATTTGATATTTGATTAATTTTTTTTTCAACCGGAACATCTGCGCGAATACATCTGCGCAGAGACGATTTTTGTTCATTTGATTTCTGGTCGTTATAGATCAGACATCCGGTCCCTCGCTTTTGCTCGGTCAGTATCATCACAAACATTAATAGAAACTGAAAAACATATTATTTAGGTAAGAAAATCAGGGACAGAAAATTGTAATTAAATTGTGATTAAAATGGCGTCATTTGCGCTGGGTACTATATACCCATGTTATTCCTTAGTTAAAGACAGAAAAGTAACTATGACAAAAGAACACGGTCTAATACAAGAGAGGGGAGTAATTGACAGAAGATTGGAGTCAAAAAAGTAACTAAGGTAAGAAAAGGACACGATCTATGAAAAGAAAGGTCAGCAATCGACAGAATATTAGACATAGAAAAGAATCTAAGACAAAAAACGATCTTAGACAAGACAAGGCTGTAATTGACAGAAGATTAAAGACCGAATAATAAGCAAGGTTAAATACGATCTAAGAGTAAAAAACAGCAACTAACAGAAGATTGACGACAAAAAAGCAACTAAGATGAGAAAAGAATACGATCTAAGACAAGTTAGGGCAGTAACTGACGGAAGATCAAAGACAAAAAGCAAACAAGATAAAAAAAATCACAATCCAAGAGAGCAGAAGGCAGCAATGGACAGAAGATTAAAGAAAAAAATCAAGTTAAGAAAGAAATACTGTGACAAGAGTGGTCAGCGATCGACAGAATATTGCAGACAGAAAAGAATCTAAAATAAAAGCGCGATCTAAGACAAGAGATGGCTGTAAATGACAGAATAAAGACAGAATAATAAGGAAGATGAAAACACGATCTAACAGAGGAGACGGTAGAAATTGACAGAAGATTAAAGACGAAAAGGTAACTAAGATAGAAAAAAAAAAGAGATGGTAGCAATCGACAGAAGATTACAGACAGAAAAGTTTCTAAGATAAGGAAAGAACACGATCTAAGAAAAGATATGGCAGTAACTGACAGAAGATTAAAGACACAACAGTTACTAAGTTAAAAAAAAACTTGATCTAAGAAAAGAGAATGTAGCAATTGACAGAGGTTTAAAGACAAACGTTACTAAAATAAGAAGGGAACGATATCTAAGTCAATAGATGGGAGTAACTGACAGAAGTTTAAAGACAGAAAAGCTACTAAGATAAGAACTTGATCTAAAAAGAGAAGGTAGAAATTGACAGAATATTAAAGACAAAAAGATTATTAACATAAGAAAAAACTTGATCTAAGAAAAGAAAAGATAGCAACTGACAGAAGATTAAAAACATTAAAGTTACAAAAATAAGAACTTGATCTAATAAAAAAATAGATAGCAATTTAAAGAAGATTAAACAAAAGAAAAGTTACTAAAATAAGAAAAGAACATGATCTAAGACAAGATATGGCAGTAACTAACAGAAGATAAAAGACAGAAAATTTACTGACAGAAGATGAAAAGCAGGTAAGTTTCTATGTTACGAAAAGAAGACAACCTAAGTCAAGAGATAGCTGTAACTGACAATAGAATTAAAGACATTAAAGTTATTAAGATGAGATAAAACTTGATCTAAGAAAAATGGAGTTGGCATCTGACAGAAAATTAAAGACAGAAGTTATTACGACAAGAAAAGAACTTGGTCTAAGAAAAGAGATGACAGAATCTGACAGAAGTTTAAAGATAGAAAAGTTACTAAGACAAGAAAAGAACATGATCTAAGTCAAGAGGTGGCGGTAACTGACAGAAGAAAAAAGACAGAAATTTACTAAGGTAAGAAAAGAACTTGATCTAACAAAAGAGAAAATAGTAATTGATAGAAAATTAAAGATAGAAAAATAACTAAGTTCGGAAAAAAAAGAGAGAAAAATGAGGACATCAAAATAAACCTGAATTAGGATTGCAAAGAGATATTTTCTTGATAAGAGAGTGTAGCTCTTACTTGATAAAAGAAGGAACAAATTGATTTGAACGTCGATTGTTCAGTTCAGAGTAAATAGCTATGAAGGCTACAAAGAGAGTACTATTTTATTTAAGAATGCTGAAATTGGATATCAGTTAACATGTGACTTCAAGACACAGATTTGAGTGTATAGAGAAAGGCGGGTGGTGTTTTCTTAACTCCAGCCGAAAGAAAATGACTATGAACGATACTCAAATCATACTTTCTGTTTTTTTTTTCATCATGACTGTCTTTGTCTTTGACAAACCTAAACGATTCGATCACTGCCGTCGCATGTTTTGAAAACTGTTGAGATTTTTAATGGTTACTTTGCACTTAGAGGTTACTCGCCTTTGTTAGTTATTAGTCGAAATCTCAGTATGCCAGGTATGTAAGTGCGTCTGAGACAGAGAGGCGAGGAAGACGTTAAGGTTATTTTCCAAGTGCACTCAATCTCTTGCATTTACGTCGTTTAATATTTACTGTGTGAACATATTAATCGGTATATTTTGACTGGCGAATTTATATGAAACCAAATGTTATTTTATCTGTTTAAAATTATACTGCTTCAGTTCACTAATTACAAAGGCCAAGGTCCACTCACGGTAGAATGTTATAGAATGAACTTGTTGTAAGGAAGGGGTAAGAAGGTGGTAAAAAGTTCATATGCTGAAGATAATTAGGATAGATATCAGTTTACTAAACTTGAAGCGTTTAAGATTCCATAGTGAATATTTATATACACCTGGTTTATTAGGCAGAGCAATGAAAATGGATCTACTTAAGTCTTTTGGTATGATATATACTGTGGTATATATCATTTATTATTTCTATAATTTTGATAATGTCAGGTCCTGGGCATGACGGTAAACTGCATCCGGCAACAAGGCCTCTGATTAGGACGTTGTGAGGAGCATGGAACCACCTTTTAATTGCTGTTGTTTCCAGGTTCACCCTGACCCGGAGTGGTAGCACCTGTTAGGGCCCCAGCTATTGACAAATAGTTAATCCCCAAACCGGGGTCAAAATACTATGAAAGTATAAAAATACACTTTTATAGAAATATATGCATAAAAATAGACTATTATAGGAAAATATGCATTTATGAAGGAAAATATTACCAACAATACATTTTTGAAGAAAAAATTGTTACCATAACACATTTTTGAAGAAAAAAATTCTCATCAAAACAATTTTGAATACAAAACTAGAAGACATTTTTTGTTTTTTTTAAAAAAAGAATAAAAACAAAAAACTTTCATCAAAATCTGACTAAATCAACCTTCTCACGAGAACCGAACATTAAAAAAAATACCTTAAAACCCTACCTTTTTGGCATTAAATAACCCACAGAGGTGTTGATATGCCGTTAAACAAAACACAAATTCAAAATCTGACTAAATCAACCTTCTCACGAGAACCGAACATTAAAAAAAATACCTTAAAACCCTACCTTTTTGGCATTAAATAACCCACAGAGGTGTTGATATGCCGTTAAACAAAACACAAATTCAAAATCTGACTAAATCAACCTTCTCACTGTAACCAAACATTAAAAAGTATCTTAAAACTCTACATTTTTGGCATTAAATAACCCACAGAGGTGTTGATATGCCATTAAACAAAACTCAAACTCAAGCTGATAATGTCGATATCATCTGTGGCAGCAAGTATATCTGGGTCTTCTGTTTTTTTTCTGTTCAATTTGACCAGTGCTGATTTCATTTCAGTCTTCAATATTTCAGATTCTTGCATATTTTTCAATATTACAGATTTTCTTTCACCGTGAAAGTTTCTGGGAAGATACGAGATATAATAAGATTCGTTCCAGGAATTTGACTCGGACCAGACATCTCTCGCAGTTGAATACGAAAGGTTTTTGCTTTCACCTCAACTATAATTTTATTAACAAGACATCAATAAAAGCATAAGTTTAGCAAATACCAGCTTAGTAATGATAATTACTATAAGGTTTCGTGGCTATGTAGGAGATTATTACTTCCTTTGTACCTAAGAACATTTTCGCTCCCTTAACAATTTGCTCATCTTCTAAACGGCGTCATTAGATATTTCTATATTGACACAGTTCCGTCGTCTATTACCACCCTGCTCGATTTTGACCTCCCGGTATCTAACAGTCATTTTTTTGTACGTAGGAGATTACTGTAAGAGCATGGTACAGGGGATGTCGAAGAAAGGATATCAGAAAAGTTAAAAATTAGGGAGATAAAAAATGGCAATTGACGTTGTATTTAAACTTTTGGAGATTGTAGCTATTAGAGAAGGAAGTATGCGAAAGCAAGTGCCACAGGCGGGAAGTGCGAGAAAATAAACTGATAGAGTATAAATGGCGATTTCATTTGACTATTTTGATGGTGAGACCTAGTTGCCAATCTAGTAGCACGAGTAAATTCATATGGTCGAGGCACCAGGGAAAGAAGCTCGTCAGAATAGAAGCCATGAAAATAAAATTATAGAAAAGATAGAAGGAGGTCACATCACGTTGGTGAGAAAGTGACTGAAATCGAGATGCTAAATCGGAATCGATAACGCTGCAGATCCTCCTTTAGATTTTGTCGACCAAACCTCCTATCCCGACACAGTGGTCCGACCTTCTTAGCGGTCGATGTAGCTATTGATTCAATATAGTCGTTCCATTGAGAGTGTGAGGCCAAGGACGCGTAATGTGTTGCTTTATGTCTTCTAGCTTTATCTATACTGATGGAAGGTCGGAAAGCTTGTTTGTTAAAGGAAAGCAACTTCGTTTTGGAAGCATTCAAATTTACGAACGATTTCTCACCCCAATTCATCACAGACTGGAAGTCGTTTCTAATAGTAGCAGCGAGATTTACTTTGTCAACCCTGGCAAAGTTTTTATTGAGACGGGAGTAAATAGTGTTATCATCTGCATAAATGCCTACTTGTAAACTAATTACACTAAGATCATTGATAGAAACTTGAATGACGCCCGCGTTCGTATAAAAGGATCTGGAAGCATGCTCGTTCAAAACGATCTTCATTGCCTCTTTCCGACAAGTATGTCTTCTTATAGTTAATGGTTAGTTAGTTCGCTTTTCTTGCTCTTGTCGACTTTGCGTAATATATATTTTATATTCCTAGTAAGTTTGCTATTTCTTCTAGAATAGTTTAGCTCTACAGATTCCATACGATATATGTCTGAAAAGTTACGAGACCGGTCTCACAAACAATTTATTTTAGTTCTAATCAATAAACTACGTTATTGCTTCTTTAAAGCAATCCCTCTCAAGTTTAAATACTTTTCCTTAGTTCTCTGACACGTTTCTGTGCACTAGTGAAAGGAATCTTTTTGGATGTCCCACAGCTCCGTCGTTATAGTCTACTTGCTGGCCCCACGCCTTCAAAACGGGTCCTCTTTATGGTATCCTTGATTTTGGAGATTTTGGAGCAAAATACTAACACACAGGAAAATCTCAATAGAAACGAAGAAAAGAGTGCTAGACTGCTACGTGATGTCAGTTCTTCAATACGGCTGTGAATGCTGGACAATATCATCGAAAATGAGGACAAAACTGGAAGCAGCCGAAATGTGGTTCTACAGAAGGATGCTACGGATATCGTGGACTGAGCATACAAGCAACGACGAAGTGTTAGAAAGAATGGCAACAAAAAGGAAATTGATGCTGAGCATTAGGAAGAGACAACTGAAGTTCCTGGGACATGCAATGAGGAAGGAGAGCCTGGAGAACCTGATACTGACTGGACAGATAGAAGGAAGGAGAGACAGAGGAAGGCAGCGGATAACATATTTGCAGGGTCTGATCAGGTGGATGACGGAACGGGGGTTGCCAGGAGCAACAGGAACAAACATACTAAGAGTCACAAGGGATAGGGAGACGTGGAGATCCATGATCGGCTACGTCCTGAAGGGACAGGGCACATAGAAGAAGAAGAAGAAGATTTTGGAGAAAAGAAATAATGTCAAACAGCTCAAGATCAAATAAATAGGGAGGCTGTTCGAATACGGCTATGTGCTTCCCGATCAGAAACTGTTAGATGCTTAGGGCGTTATAAGAAGGTGCATTGTGAAGCAGCCATGATTTTCTCTGTCACAACTCTTATCTCTTCTCGCGCAGTAAGAGAAGTTAACGCTAAGATTACATTTATACACTACTAAGATTTTGCTATCATGCTAGATAATAACACAATCTGCTTATCTCATTTTCTCCCTTATCTCACACAATGCACCCGGTCCCTTTACTTTTCAGACAGATCTCGTATATCCAGAGAGGAAACACATAATTGCGTGGGTAGTTTCACTCTATCATAATGGCCAAGAATTGGGAACCATTTTTAAAGATATTTGTATGATTTTCCAACTAGATCTGAGCCTCTAGTGTGTAATAAACTATTTCTTTCCATGTTTTCCACTATCATCTCCAAAGCAGATCTCAGCAAAGCATGAAGACTTGATAGTATCCTTGCAATTGTGCTACAAAAATGTGCTTCTGACCTGGCTCCTCTCCTCTCTGTAATCTATAACAAATGCATGATTGTGACTGATTAATTTTACGATTTATTAACTCTTTGTAGTTTATTTAAAACCAGAAAACGTTTCTTAGATTCTGAGATATTTTTAGATAATAATGATTTAGTGATACAGGTCTTACTAATTAACCAATGAATGAAGAAGAAGAGGATTCATACTTTTCCCGAGGCTATTTTGGTGTAAGTGAATATAAAGAACCCAACGAGAATTGGAACTCGGCTCTTCGATTGACAATTCAGTATCATTATCCATTACACCATCCGCACATCCAAGCTTACATCACCTGGTATTCCCAAGCGTTCATCCATCTACGCATTGAGCAGGCTTTTTGTCATCATAGAGAACCAATTTTGCTCTCCATTAGTATGGCTAAAACCAAACAGGAGAGCAGCACATTGCGTTTTCTCTGTTTCATTTTTTTACAATGACATGAAGTGGTTTGATTATACTAAATCAATTGCTAGGTCTGCTGCTAAGAAAGTAGTTTCAATGTATCGTGTTAAACAACTTTTTCTTTCACATCTGTGAATCTACCATTCGTCCATGCATTCAATATTGCTACAATATCTAGTCTACAATATCCCAAAAGATGAATCTATAAAAATATAGGTTATGATCTGGTATCTCGGTTTCAGTCACTTTCCGTTGTGGCCTTTTTGGGACCGGACACAAAGACGGAATAGAGTTAAAAATATATATTAACAAAGAACAGTAGTACAACATGAAAAGATCACCAGCGTGACTGTATTGGTCCGGCTGTCAGAGCTATCTGCTGGAATGACTTTCTTTCTCCCACAAAGCAGAAACCGATGCTTATTTATAGTTTGGAAGAGTTCATGTGTGCATGGGTAAATTAGCAAAACACTTTGCCACCGCCTTCTTGTTGCTTCCTTGTGTCTTTCTTACAAATATTTTCACGGCAATTGTTCTGATGAGCTTTCCTCTTTAATACCCCGACCTCATAGATTTAAGCGTACAACTAAATTTGCAATTAGGTTTCATTTTTTACTGTTGAAATAGCTATATGTAACCGTAAGTTCTATTCTAATAGTTTCTTCTCTTACACTTTTCGCCTGGAGAAATCTTTTCTAGCTTTTCACTTTCCTGTCAACTATGATCTTCAAAAATTTGAATACAACTTGAATAGTCACCTTATTTTTTCTTAAAAACTGTTCTTTTATTGCCTTTTCTCCTCACAAACATTTTCTTTTTTTTTTTTACACTTTCATTAACTTCTTGCGTCTCTTTGGCATTTATTTATTATGAGGTAAAATGATAAATAAAAAACTGCATTTTTGTCAGTTTTCAGGTTTTTTAAATTAAGATTGACAAATCTCAAGACTGTCAAACCTTTTTTTGTTCAAGCTCTGTCGTTTGACCATCATCACTCTACTAAAATTAATTGACTATCATTACAACTGGTAGCGACTTTATAATCACACAATGACAAGCCATCTAGCGACTTTAATCATCCTAGGAAGATAACTTAAGTGTTTTCCCCAAATTTATATTTATGAGTTTAAACAGTGCAGCATAAACTGTTAAAAGTATTAATGACATCTGGAACCAAGGAGGCAAAGTTGATCTAAAAAGTTCCATCGGAACCATTGTGGTGAATTCACATTTAAAAATAAAGAAGGTTCCGGATATTATTCTGCAATTAACAGTGATAAATTGAAGGCTTCGGTGGAAATGAATCCTCGCTCAACTGTCCGAAAGCTTTCAGGAGAACTAGATATAATCACTGAAATTATTTCTGAATATTCAAACCGTATTAGGAAAAAAATGGACGCCATGCGAACTGAACAGAAAGGAGAAAAGTTGCAGTTATAAAGTTTACTCTTATACAGCAAAACCGCCCCATTTCGTGATCACATTATGACGTGCGATGAAAAGTGGATACTATAGAACAACCGACGTTTTCTCAACACAATGACTGAACCAAGAAAAAAGCACCTAGATACTTCCCAAATCCGAAGCTACTCTAAAAGAAGGTTATGATGACTGTTTGTTGTTCTTTAGCTGGATTATCAACTTTCTATATCCTGACGAAATAATCGCAGTAGAGTTAAATCGGATAAATACATTAGAGATTAGCTTAAGCGTCAAGCATTGGTCAATAAAATCATCCACCCAGATTGCATAGCAATGATTGATCACATGTGGCACAACCAACGTCTCCTGTATCCAGCACACTCACTGGGCCATTCACCAACCGACTACGACTTTTACAAGGATTTCAAAACTGTTTGCAAGAAAAAATGTTAATAACCAAACAGACATCGAAATGCCTTCGAAGATTTCGTCACCTCAACAACTTCAGAATTCCAGTTTACAGGAAAAAATAAACTTTAAAAAATGTATAAATTATATATATATATATATATATATATATATATATATATATATATATATATATATTTAATCATTTCACCCCGAGCAAGGCGGAAATGCCACTGATGTGCAGGGGGCTACATAACTGTAAAAAGATTAATTAGAAAAGAGTGAGGTGTACAAACTACTTAGAAAGGAGTAATAGAAAGCTGAGAAAGCAGGTGTGATGACAGATACATAGGTGGAGAAAAAGGAAAGGTTAAAAGGGGTGGGGAGAGAGCCAGAGTCCAGTGATTAGTAGATGAATATTAACTTTACATTTAAATTTCTAGAGGTTGTAGCCGTCAGGAAAGCAAGATTTATTTTTATTTCGATAAATAAAATTTATATTGTACTGGAATGTGCCATTTTTAAGTTAATAGTATTCATCTTGTACAGATATTTATCGCTTTCAAGTTAAAACTTTATTCTGTACAGAATATGATACTTTTATGTTAATAAAATCTATTATGTACTGAGATACAAAGTGCGATATGTAAATTGTCGGATATTTATAGTTTAATTTCTCACAAGCGCGTTGTTTGTTTTTGATTTTGTGGGCTGCATTGTATAGTAGGGGCAGTTGGGCACCATCTGTGAGAACTAAGGTACCGCCAGAAATTTCAAAAAAAGCATGTTGCAATGCTTGGTATTCGCACCGGGAACTGCAATACGAACATTTCGGAGTATTTGACTGTCAATCTGAGGACGATGCAGAGGATTCGGAAAGAGGTGGATGAGTTTAATGGTGATTACGAATGGACGGCAGCGAGAAAACCTCATCTGTTCGTTCTGATTAGAAAAGAAAATTGAATTTGTAGGTGAGGATATCAGACTCAACCAGAAAACTCCTTTAAATTTAATGAAATTTATTCTGTTATCAGCTATGTCACTTACATTTTTTTAAAAATTACTCTCTTCTGAGATTATTTATCATTTTCAAATTAATAAATTGTATTCTGTAAAAAAAGAAGGGTCGTTTTAAAGTTAATAATTCTTCTTCTGTACTTAGATGCTTCGTTATCTAGTTAATGGAAGTTAATCAGTACAGAGGTGCGTCATTTTGTAGTTCATGGAATTTATCCTGTAAATGAGATGCATCATTTTCAAGTAAATTAAATTTATTCAGTATTAAGAAACGCCACATTCACGTTAATAAAACTTATTTTGTACTGAGAGCAATAGCTTGCAAGTTAAATAAATTTATTCTGCCCTGTGAACAGTGGCTTTCAATTTAATAAAATGTATTCTGCAATGTGAGCAGTGACATTCAAGTTAAAAAAAATATTCTGCAATGTGAGCAGTCGCTTTCAAGTTGATAGAATTTATTCTGTATTAGAATGCATCGCTTTCAAGTCAATGAAACTTATTTTTAAAGTTTTTTTATCGCTTTTATAAGTTAATGGAATTTATTTTGAACTGATATACATTGAATGAATAACTTTCATTAAATTGAAAATGACGGATCTCAGTACTTAAGCAATCAAATTTTTCTGTACTGTGATACGTCGATTTCAAGTTAATGTAATTTATTCTGTACTGAAATGAGTTGCATTCAGATTAATAAATTTTATTCTATTTTGAGATCCGTCGTCTTCATGTGAATAAAATTAATTCTGTACTTAGATGCGTCACATTTAAGTTAATGAAACATTCTGGGATGCGTCGTTTTTAAGTTAAGTAATTTTTTCTGTACTGAGATACGTCGCTTTCAAGTTAATGAAATTTATCCTATACTGAGATGCGTCGATTTGAAGTTAATAAAATTAATTCACTTCTGAAATGCGTCAATTTTGATTTAATGAAATGTATTCGGTAATGCGATTCGTCTCTTTCAAATTAATAAATTTATTCTGTACTGAGATGCGTCGATTTTTAGTTAAAAAAATTTATTCTGTACAGAGATGAGTCGTTTTCAAGTTTATCAGTTTTATTCTGCAATGAGATGCGTCTATTTAAAGTTATTGAAATTAATTCTCATATGAGATGCGTCGATTTAAAGTTAATAAAATTTATTCTATACTGAGATGCGTCGATCTCACGTTAATGAAATTTATTCATTACTGGGCTGAGTGTATCTCAAGTTACTGAAATTTATTCTGCAATGAGATACTTCGAGTTCAATTAATGAAATGTATCATATACTGAGATTCGTCGCTTTCAAATTAACTTGAAAATGGTGACTCTAAGTATAGAATAAATGTCATCATCCTGAAATTGACGCGTCTCAGTACCGAATAAATTTCATTAATTTGAAATTGACGCATCTCAATATAAAATAAATTTCATTAACTTGAGATCGACGCATCTTTGTACAGAATAAATTTTATTAACATTAAAACCACACATATCTGTATAGAATAAGCTTCATCACCTTGAAATCGTCGTATATAATTACAGAATAAACTCTTAAACCCGAATGCGACGTATTTCAGTACGGAAAAAATAAGTAACTTGATATCGACATATTTCAGTACAGAATAAATTTTGTTTAGCTGAAAGTGACGCTTCCCATTACAAAATAAAGTTAACGAAGTTAAAACAGACTTATCTCATTACGGAGTAAATTTTAATTATTAGAAATAAAAGCATCTCAGAAAAAGTTTCATTAACTTGAAAGTGACGCATCTAATTATAAAATAAATTTTATCAACTTGAAAACAGCGCATCAAAATACAGAATAAAAATTTTTAATTTGAAATAGAAGCGTTTAGAATAAATGGAATCAGTGTGTAAGAGACGCATCTAAGTACAGAATGAATTTCATTAACTTGAAATCGAGGCATCTCATATTATAGTAAAATTCATTAACTTTGAAGCGACGCATCTCAGTACAGAATAAATTTCATGAACTTGAAATCGACGCCTCAAATTACAGAATAAATTCTTAAACCCAATGGGACTAATCTCAGTAGTAACTAACTTTCAGTAACTTAATATCAACAAATTTCAGAACAAATATAAATTTCGTTTACTTGAAAGCGACGTATCACATTACAAAATAAATTTAATTAAAATAGACGTATCTCATTACAGAATTAATTTCATTAACTTGAGATTGACGTATCTCAGTTCAGAATAATTTTCCCTAACTTGAAAAAGAAGCATCTCAGTATAAAATAAATTTCATTAACTTTAAATAGATATATCTCAGAAAAAGAATATATTTAACTTGAAAACGACGCATCTCAGAATAAGTTTCATTAACTTGAATGTGACGCATCTAGGTACAGAATTAATTTTATTTATTGAAAACGACGGATCTCAAAATAGAATAAAATTTATTAATCTAAATGCAACTCATTTAAGTACAGAATAAATTACATTAACTTGAAATTGACGCATCTCACTACAGAATAAATTTGATTGGATGTGTGTTGTGGTGCAGTGGATATCGGCGCGGAACGACAAATCGGGGAGCCGAGTTCGAATTCCAGTTGAATTCTTTGCATTCACTTAAGCACAAATACCCTTGGGTAAGGTATTAATCCGTCTCTTCCCTCCAGTTATGTGTTAAATAATAGGACAGATTGGGTTCTGTAGCCTTGGTCGGCAACCAGTCTACCGCAGAAAGCAATGGCAACCTACTGCGGGATAATCTTCTGCCTAGTCAGTCATGTCTCTTTCGAGACATGATCGCCCAAAGCGTGTATCACGTATGGCACTTAACTGACTGACTGAGATCCATCACTTTCAATTTAATGAAAGTTATTCTAAGGAGTCGTACTTCTTTTCTCGCACTTCCCACCTGCAGAACTTACTTCCGTTTGCTTGCTTCCTTGATAGCTAAAATCTCAAAAAGTTTAAATGCATCGTTAATTGTCACCTTCTATTCTATTGATTCATATATTTCTCTTATCCTTTCTTCGACATCTCTTGCACATTGTTCTGTTTGTTTGTTTTTTTTTTGTTTTTTTTCCTTCTCTCTCACTGTAACTTCTTGTGCACCAGTAGAGGTCCTGCTTTCCTTGGAGTGAAAATATAAAAATAAATACGTGTCGTTTTCAACTTAATGAAATTTATTCTATACTGTGACAATGCACTTTCAATTCTGTACTGACCTGCATCGCGTTCAGGCTAATAAATTGTATTCTGTAATGAAATAGATCATTTTCAAGTTGTTTAAAAGATAATGATATTCTTTCTGTACGGAGATGTAACGTTTTCATGTTAGTAAATATTTTGTATTAAGATTCATCGCTTTGAAATTTCGAATGAACTTGATTCTCTGCGTAGACGCGACGTTTTCAAGTAAGTGAAAATTATTGTGTACGGAAATGCATCGCTTCCTAGTTAATTAAATTCATTCTGTACTGAGCTGCGTCACTTTCATGTTAATGATGTTTATTCTGTACTAAATTGATTCGCTTTCAAGTTAATGCAATTTTTCTGTAATGAGTTGCGTTGTTTTCATGCAAATGAAATTTATTCTGTACAGGATACCTGGTTTTCAAGTTGAAAAAAAATTATTCCTTACTGCGATGCGTGGTTTTTAAGGGAATTAAATTTATCTGTACTGTGATGCATCGTATTAAAGTATTTGAAATTTATTTTCTAAATGGATTTGTTTCTTTCTAGTTAATCATACTTATTCTGTTTCGATAGACATAATTTCCAAGTTAATAAAATTTATTCTGTACTGAGATTCGTCGCTTTCTAGTTAATAAAAGGTATCCTATACTGAGAATGTTAATGGAATTTATTCCGTCCGTTTTAAATAATAAAATTTGTTCTGTACTTAGATTCATCGCTTTCAAGTTAAAGTTATTTTATAGTGTGATGTTTTTCTCTGTACTTAGACATGTCATTTTCTAGTTAATGAATTTGTTCTGTACAAATTTTTATGTCGATTTCATTTAATAAAATTTACTCTCTTCTGTGATATGTTTGTTTTTAATATTAATATTTTTTTATTCTGTTTTTAATATTAATATTTTTTTATTCTGTACACTACCGGCCATAATTATTAGGCCACGCCAGTTTTTAAAAAATGATGTATTACATACTATTTTTAGTATTTATTGCCAAGTGGATAATTCTAAATGAAAATAAAATGGTTCTTTTGTTATTATTACTTTGCAAAATTTTACAAGGCAGCCAGGAAGCCTTTGCTTTGGCCAGCCAATAAGAATAAGAGACTAGCATAGGGAAGAGAGCACAAAAACTGAACAACAGAACAGTTCATTCGATGCACATGTTATTGTGCAGTATTAACAAAGTGTATGTCGATTTCAAGTTAATAAAATTTATTCTGCTTTTAGATGTTTCACGGATAGATGTAAAGAATTGACAGAGAAGAAAAACGTCTCCTTGAGTGTTACTGGTGAAACGCGCGCGGAAACCCGCCAAATGCGTGTGAATTTTAGTAATTGAGAATTTCAGGGTTTGGATGCCAGCGTTAAACTGCTTGGTATGATGGGCATTAAATTCACCGAATACAAGTATATTTGCAAAAGGATGTAAAAAGTGGCCTATGGGTCTATATTGTCAGAAATACTATCTAGCACGCAGCAGCCATGAGAGAAAGAGGAAGAGTAGAAAAGGAAAAACAATTAACTAGGTTTAGTAGAGAGAGAATGAGACACATGTCACTTGTTCCTTGTTTAAGATGTGGTTTCCGGTTTTCTCTTTTCCAATCTTTTAACTATTATGTAACCCCTGCACATCAGTGGCGTTACCGCCTTGCTCGGGGTGATACGATTAAAAAACAAAAAAAGAAAAACAAAAAAAAACATGTAAGGATAGTTAGGAGATTCAAGAGAAAGCTCCCTAACCAGTGATAAATGTTAACTGACAGGCCATGCTTGCGGACATTAGAGTTCTTCCTAAAGAGAGGAAAGTAACCAGGAATCGAGAAAATACAGAGTTAAGATTAGTGATCTATGTGATGTCTTGGGACTTTTCGAAGAGGAACTATTCAAAAGTTGGTACAAATACCATGGATGTTCGAGAAATAGATGTTGAGAGGATTAGGTGTTTTTGTTGGGCTAGTTGAGTTTGTTTTTTGTTTTGTTTTTTATATGTGGAAATATCGCTTTCATAACCACATGTTGATTTTAAACAGCAGTAAATACAGTAATGCATTGCTTTATCTATATACTATTGGAAATTTAAAGAAACAACAAGCCAATTATCACCTGAAATATCGTCGCTAAAACCAAATCTTGCAATGGAAAAGGCGACAGATATGTCTTGAGACTTTTAGAGAAATTCGTCATCTTAAATCATATAAATAACCCTAATCTAGTATTTGTCCATATTTCTGAGATGAGGTAGTATTTACATTATTCGGACTATTGTCATCTTTGTTGCCATTTGTACGACGTTTCGGCCGTTGTACGCTCCGGCCTTCTTCAGAGGCTAGGATCGAAGGGTTCGGTTCGAAATTCATAGCATCTGAAGAGGGCCGAAGCGTACAACGGCCGAAACGTACAAACAACAAAGATGATAACAACAGTCCGAATACTGTAAATACTGTAAACCCTAATCTACTCAACAAAAATAGTAAATTAATGAACACATGCTGCTATAAAAAATACTTAAATTCTTAGATCCTGATTGTTTCAGATTCCTCTATATGCTTGTCTCTTTCTTTTTCACACCCTTGCATTCTTTCTTTCTTTCTTTTCCTCGCAAATATTACTATTAATAATTATGAATTACGCCCCTTTTAATAATTTTTGTTTTTAATTTGAAATTTTGATTTCTATTTTTATTTCAGTTTAATTTTTGTCTATTTAAATTGTACTCTTGATATATTAAAAATAGTGCCGTAACATTATAAGATTTAACTCTTCGAGTGAACTTAAATTCAAATCTCTTAAACGGTCAGTTCGTGATATGAACTTGATGATTGTGTAACGCATGAAACGCCGAGTCGTGCCATCGACATAGGATAATATGCATATTTATTAATATATATATTCAATAGCTCTGTTCATACTACACTGAGCATTGTTTTATTAACAGCCGAATAATATTTTTATACATGTGTGTATTCCCATATGCATATTCAATAAGTCACGTAACTATATATATATATATATATATATATATATATATATATATATATATATGGTTATGTCAATTTTTCATTGCTACATGGAAATTTCTGTTTCGAGATTAATTCTTATCATCAGGCAATGCTGGTGTGGTTGTGCAGACGATTTACATTCAAATGACAAATACTTTCGGTTTACTGTGAATGTATGTGGGTGTTTTTTTTTTATTTCATTTTTCTAACCCTTTCTATTTTGAAGTTTGTGGTATTTCTTATTATTAAAAGTCCGTCATCTCTATAAAGTCCAATGTCTTTAGTATTCAGTTCCTTATAGGCTGTGAGATTATATAATATTAATAGTCCTACCAGATTTGAAGATTCTGCAGAATCCATCGACCCATCGTTATATCAAAATTGTAGTCGTTGGAATTGATTTTTTTTCCACTGTTCTTCTTTGTGGATGAGTACAGATGTCTTGGCACTCATTATTATTGTTTTCTCCTCCTCCGTTATATCCGAGTAAAGGGTGGCGAATTCCAGAGCTGTAACAAATAGTTTCTTTGATATCGATGGATAGTATTCTTCGATATCAAATTGGATAAAAGAGCAGTTGCTCTTTTCTTTTATATTGTAGAACCACTCCGTTACGTCTGTGGTGTCTTTCCATAATTTCAATTCCAGCGAATCCTTGATTTGTTCGTTGATTCTTTCTAAAATTTTCTTGCTAATTTTTCTTATTTCTGGTCTGGTTGGATTTATCACCCTAGTGTTGGGATCCATATTAAAGTTTTCTTTATGGTCCTTTACTGTTATGTAGCACTCCCTTGTGTTAAGTTTTGTTATCTGATTTGTGTTCGGCTAACCAGAATGAAGATTCACTTAAGGGTTTGACCTCGAGGAATTTACGTGCTACTTCACTTGGAATTATATATATATATATATATATATATATATATATATATATATATATATATATATATAGCACTAGGCATCATTAAAATGGAACATTTATATATGTATATATATATATATATATATATAAATATATATACATATATATTTAAATATGTATATATATGCACTAGGCATCATTAAAAGTGAACATATATATATATATATATATATATATAAATATATATAATGTTCAATTGTAATGATGCTTAGTGCTAAAATTGGTGTCTTTTCGATATATATATATATATATATATATATATATATATATATATATATATATAATTATTAAAAATGTTACTTGTCAGATTCAAATTAGACCAGAAAATAGTTATATTAAAGAATGCTCAATACATATTTAAAAAATGGCATCCCCAATTTATAATTTACAATGAGCTTAAACAACGGGAAAACGAAGTATAAATATAAAAATTCAAATTTAGAAACGGTCAGTTCAAAATATATCACCAGATGACTGCATAGTGCATGAAATTCCGAGTCGTGCATCAGACGTAGGATGATATATATATATATATATATATATATATATATATATATATATATATTATATTTTAGAACATGTACATAATTTTTTTTATATATCCACTACAAATGGTACATTTGTTTCGACATTGAAACTTCAATGTCTCATCAGGCGGTGTGGTTAGGAATGGAAAGCCTCTTTCCTTATATTTAGTCAGTTGCGTGTGGGATGTTGCTGGGGGTTAGTGATAAGGGAACAAGTCTTATGGATTGACCGTTAGAATTTTGAAGAAAGTGAGTAGTTAATATGATTGATTACTGAGAGTCTTTGATTTCTAGACAGATTTAACATTAGCAGTTAGAATGTAAGTTTTTATTATCTTGCGACTAGACTATATCCTTTGGATAATGCCGGATGAGGCATTGAATTTTCTATGTCGAAACAAATGTACCATTTGTAGTGGATATATAAAAAATTATGTACATGTTCTAAAATATAATTTATAATAAATATTCACATCTCTATATATTATATATCGAGCACTGTTTTAAATTAATGTTTTGGACGTTGTAAAAATTCTTCTTCGTTCTGTATATATATATATATATATATATATATATATATATATATGCCATCATTTTTATGGCTGGGTGAAACAACTAACACAAGATTCAAATGGATATATAATTCGGCTATTGTTATTAGTCATTTAAATGATCCTCTTTGTATTACTATATACTAATATCCGAAGGAGAAATTATATTCCAAGTTTCATATGATTCGTATTAGTAAGAATTGAACAAACATTTTTATAGCTAGGCTAACCTACTATTAATATAACGTATTTGATCGGTTGTCTATGGTCAAATAGAGTGGTCTATAGTCATAGAGTGGTAGCCCACGAATTTTCTACATATTAACATAATAATAGGAAAATATATTCCAAGATTCATAAGTTAAATCCTTCTGGCAACAGAAAGAACTAGTGAAATAAGTTTTTCTTTTCTACATATTATGATAGTTTAGTATTAAAGAGTATTAGAGAATTAAGTTAAAAGGAGATAACAACATCGCGTCTGGAAAGAGCAATGAACATTCAATGAGGATTATATACCCCATGGATTAAAATTAAGGGTTTAGGTTCAGTTCAAAATTTCTAGCACCTGAAGAAGACCGGAGCGTGCTATTGCCGAAACGTAGAGGAAAACAACAGTCCGAACAGTCTACCTCATCTCAAAAATACAGACACATTCTGGATAGTTTTCTTTTTCTTTTCTGTTTCCCTTTGTTAACAAAGCCATTGTAATCTTGTTGGAATAAATGTTATAAATAATAGATTTAACTTAAAAAATTTCTTTGATTCTGCTTTTTTTTTTAAACAAAAGGGGATTATGATTAAAAACTTTCTAGAGTGAAGGGGGTTTGTTCACATCATGGAATAGTTATGTTCAAATAGAAATATGTAATGGACATAAATCTGGGCTTGGTTTACCATTGTTATTAAGTAATAATACGATTCCTCGAAAAATTACTATACATTATTATAATAATTAGAAAATATATTTGAGACTCACCTATATTGTTATAAGATCAAATTCTGATTTCTAATTACGTGTATATATATATATATATATATATATATATATATATATATATATATATATATATTAATACAATTATAGCATTGATAATTAAATTTCATTATGAACAATACTGCAAAGTATAGGACAAATACCATAGTTATAGTGTGATTATATAACCGATACACAAAGCTATTCCACCTACTGACCACCTAATTTTGGACCCACCAGTATACAAATATTATAATGAGAAGGGCATAAATATGCCATCCTTTAATTTTATTTAGAAAATGTTGGCTGTCAAATATGGCCATTTACAGAAAAAAGTTTTTGTTCATTTTAAGTTAGGAATCCTATCCTACTTCCAAGTATAAATTTCACATTTTTTAAATGTCATTTCGTTGTTTTGACGAAACAAGATATGTTAGCAGCCGTTTTAATTTTAATTAAGTCATGATTTGAATGGATTAAAAAAGTTACAAGTGTTTAAAGATGTAGAACCAAGTAGTTTAAACTTATCATGCATGATAAAATAAAACTGAATATTCAGACATTCTTTTCTATCAACACCCAGTTACTTTTTTAACAAATTTACGAGTGTTAGTCAAAAAGTGATATTTGTTCTTTAAGTCCAACAGATTTAATAGTAGAAATAAACAATGCATATGAAAATGAACTCAAAAGTCAGAAAAGTCCGTATGTCGTCCTCAACATTGTTTCCTTTCTCATTCGAGGTACGAGAGTCGGTGAAAACGTAATATAACCGTATATAATTACAATAGATTTATTTCTAGAAGCAATTAAAGCATATGAAGATGTACACAAAAGTCGGTAAGGTTCCAATGTTGTCCTTAATATTGTCTCCTTTCTCATTCAGGGTATGATGGTCGGTAAAAACGTAATGCCTCTTCTTCTTTAATTACAACAGATTTAATAGTAGAAGTACACAGTCAGTCAGTTAAGTGCCATATGTGAAACACGCTTGGGCGATCATGTTTCGAAAGAGACATGACTGACTGGGCAGAAGATTATCCCGTAGTAGGTTGCCATTGCTTTCTGCGGTAGACTGGTTGCCGACCAAGGCTATAGAACCCAATCTGTCCTGTTATTTAACCCATAACTGGAAGGAAGAGACGGATTAATACCTTTCCTAAGGGTATTTGCGCGTAAGTGAATGCAATGAATTCAGCTAGAATTCGAACTCGGCTCCCCGATTTCTCGTTCCGAACCGATATCCAATGCACCACAACGCACATCCCAAAAGTCAGTCCGGTCTTAATCTAGTACTTAGCTTCTTTCTCCTTTATTGCCGTAGGTTTTGTGAAAACGTCATGATTCTTCCTCTTTAATTACAATAGTAGAAGCACATAATCCATATGACAAGGAACACAAAATCTAGTAGGGTTCTAATCTAGTACTTATCTACTTTTTCGTTCACCGTCCTTGGGTTGATAAAAAAACAATGCCTCTTATTCTTTGATTACAAGAGATTTAATAGTCGAAAGTAGACCAAATAGTCGAATGCAGACCAAAATGATCATAGAAGTATTTGAATTAGAATCTAGTTTTTAACATGGTCTTCTTCCGTCTAAATTGTATTTTGAGCGTCGGTCAAATGTAATGTGTTTTTTTTTTCTTGAAAAATATCACCAGCCAAAATATACTAAAATGCTCACAACAATCTCAATATGCTAAGTCACATTATTACATTTTGATTAAATAGTTCACCGGAAACATTGTAACAAAAATCATAAGGATATAAGGGTGTTACAAAGAGAAAAAGAAAAAGAGGCGACAATAAAAAAAAAACAAGATTGAAAGGGACAGAACGTGATGGCTGACATTGCATTTCATTTTTTTTTCAAGATCGTATATAAAATCGGAGAGCCGAGTTCGAATTCAAGTTGAATTCGTTGCATTCACTTACGTACATACACCCTTGACAAATGTATTAATCCGTCTCTTCTCGCCCCATCTATGGAATAAATAGCATTACAGATTAGGTTCTATAGCCTTGATTGGCAACCTACTGCGGGAAATATCTTCTATTCAATCAGTCATGTCTCTTTCGAGACATGATCGTCAAGCACGTATCACGTATGGCACTTAACTGACTGAGACGTTTCACGAGAAGAAGCGCTGAAGAAGAAACTGTCAGCATAAAACTTACAGTTATATCTAGCAATTTAAATTATAGAATTATGTCACCTAGCTGCCAAATTAAAATTATGAAGTTAAAGTACCAACGAGGAAATCTCATCAGAAATTCTGGGAAAATATTTATAGAAAAGACAAAGGAAAGCTATGTTACGGTGGTGTGGAATTGACCAAAGCCGAGATGCAAGGTTAGGACTGATAACTTTGCAGATTATTCTCTGGTCATTGGCAAGAACCTTGACATAAACCTCATGCACTAGGCCAGATGTTGCAGCAATATTTGATTCTCAGACGAATAGTAGATGCATACCTAATAGATTCCAGGGGAAAATTATTGCATGGTATCATGAACCGGACATCATTGTAGCTGACTTAGCAATTGAGTCAATATAATCATTTTACTTCTTTTCAGTGAAAACCGTGAGACGAAGGCATGGGAAGTTTATCTCCTGAAGATTAGAATCAGCTGGTGAAGTTGATGGAAAAAATAAATATAGATAACTAATAGAAAACGTTTTTGGGGAGTTAAATTTAACAAGCCATTCCTTGTCTCGGTTAAGAACGGATTGAGGACCATTTTCTAGATTAGCTGCCAATTTGTTTTTTATCCAACTTACTAGACTTATTAATACTGGAATAACTAGCTGTTTTATCAGCACAGGTATCGAGTTGTGAACTGAGAACATGTGGAAGGTTGTTGATGAAAATAAGGAACAACGTTGCTGTCTTCAAAGTTTGACCCAGTGCGGAACGCCCGCATTAACGCAAAAAAGATCTAGAGGAGTGGCCGTTCAACATAACTTTGATTACGCTGTTTGATTAGAAAATGTTGAACCAAATCAAAGAAACAGATACGTACACACTAACCATTTAACTTGTGAAGAAGGCCAACATGCCAAACCCTGTCAAATACTTTCGAGATATCTAAAGCAACAGTCAGAGTTTGGCCAAGTAAATATTCATTAACAATAGGAAAACTTAGATATTCATTGAACACAGTAAAAATGCTTGTGATTCATGATAAGAATTCTTGTTTGAATATATTTTTCATTTAATATATCTCATACAAAAGATATCAATTTTATTTTGATTTTTTCTTATAATAGTAAAATTTAAAGTTTGTAAGCAAAAACCTGCATAAATTAAGTATTTCTTTAATAATAACCAAAAACATGCGTATGTTTATTAACATAATATTCAAGAACATGAGAAAAGGTATTAACGAGCCCGTTTGGTTGCTTTTAAATATCTTGTTTTGTTTATCTTATAAAAAGAAAGGAAAGCGTATTTTTAGTTCTTTTCAATGCTTATATATGGTTGGGTAATTTGTTTAATTTTGTTTAATTTTCTGTACATTTTTTCAGACCATGTTTAAAACGAAATGCTTAAACATTGGTGATAGCTAGAAATCTAGCTTTTCGTCTCATTATTTATCACATTAATCCCCAGATTTGGTATTGAGTGCAATGGTATTTCAAAATAAAAGAAAAGAATCAACCTGCCCTAATGTTATATATAACTATCACGTCAGATCTCTCTCTTTTAATCTCTCACTATCTTTCTACGCCTCTCTCTCTTTCTCCGCCCCCCCCCCCCTCTCTCTCTCTCTCTCTTTCTGTCTATTTGTTCAAAGTTGTTTATTTAGCTTAAACTCTCAATCTCTCGCCCTTTCTCTCGCTCTGTACTCCCTCACTATCTATCTATAAAATCTGTATTGAAGTTGTTTGCTTTGACTGTATGTCTGAATTTGAAATTTAAAAATTACTTTATCTGATTTGATAACTTATTAAAAATGAATAGAAAACCAAAATAAATAAATGAAACTAATAGAAAAATTCTGGCAGCCCCCGAACGAGGAAATGCCTAACATTAAATGTATCTATACTCTCTGGTGACAGAAACTTTCTAGGAAGTTGTACAAATCCTCCTCGAAATATTTAAGACCTCGTCTATGAATTTTACACTTTTTTAATCTTATAAATGATCTTCTGAAATACTTTTTATTAGTAAATCCCATTCATTGCATTTTGAGAAAAATTTGAACCCCTATAAACACCCTTGTATTTGTAGAAGTAGGGAGATGGTTAATGTTCATTGAACTGGCCATGTGTCATAAATAACCGAATTCCCTACAAAGTCGTACACTTAATTCGCAATTCAGTAAGACCTGTTTATGCATATCTTTTAGGTGTCTGTAATCTTTATCTACATCTGCACTGTGTATTTAAAATTTCTTTCGGGTAGAAAGGCAGTGAGAAAAAGGCAAGTAGAAAACAGTGGAGAACGTGAGCCTAACAAAGCGCAAAGAATTACTCTCTTGGAGTTTATCATCTGCCATGGTGGTGGCACGCAGAAAAGGTCCTCAAGCTGATTAAATTAAACTAGTTTTACATATTAAGCTACATTTATGTACTGATACGTTCAGTGGGACGCTTCACTTCTTAATACGTTCAGGTAGTGTTCCGCTTCACGAACCAGTTCGTCTAGTTAGGTAGAGTAAAGGGCCATATGCCTATTATGCGAACATAAAATGTCTTTCTACCTGCAATGAATTTTAAATACGCAGCGCAGCTGTAAATAAAGATTTCAGTCACCTAAAAGATATGTCGAAACAGTTCTTACAGAAATGCGAAGTAAGCGTACAACTCAATGACAACTATCGTTGTGTATTAAAAAACAAAAAAAAACAAAAAACAAAAAAACAACAACATATTTTTATAGACTGTAATAGTGAGCTGAACGTTTACTCGCATTCTTCGCCCTCGTCAAACTGTCTTGAATCACTATCAGATCAATTGAAGACAGTCGAAAGCAAAAATCCAAGACAATGTTTGCGTATCCTGCATTTATCAGTACGAATTATTTTGACTATACTTCTGAAATGAAGAAGTATGTATATTATTTACATTGTTCGGGCTATTATTCTCATCTTTATTGCCATGTGTAAGGCTGCAAAACATTGCAAAGTCGTAACACAAGGGGAGATAGAAAACCAGGCGTAGTTGACCAAATATGGAAGGAGAAAGGGGGTCACAACCTCCTATGGGATGAAGTTGAAATAATTAACAGAGAACACCACTGGAAAGTACGTAAACTTAAGGAATAAGTACATATTCTAGGCCACAGATATCTCCTAAGCAGGCCAAGCATAAAAATGAATATTATATGGGAACTAGTAATACGGAGTGCCAGAGAAAATCATTAGCGTCAAAGATTGAAGTATGAACTCTGGTAAAAAAATGATTACTGAGACATTAGGCATTATAACGCTCAGAAATTCATACATTAATGTCCTCAGTGGATATAAACGTTGGTTACTTACAGTGACTTGACCCAAAGAGTTGTGAGTTCAATACCTGGCTACAGCAGTGGTGAACAATTTACTTAGAGACTTAATTTAAAGGGAGATAACTACATGGCGATTAGAAGTGGCATCACACATGGAATGAGAATGATATTCCCCAGTGATCGAAATCACAGTTCAATTCGTTGACTGTTCAAAGACCTTCCTTGCGGACTAATGCGAACAACTCGCTAGAGCAGTCATTGATTTTACTGCATTCATCTCTATATTCGAATTGTTTGGAACCATTATCCAATTCGCCGAGAGATTAAAAGACATGGGCTAATGAAATTTTTCATGATATATCGAGTCAGCCGTTTCTAAATTTGGTGACTGTTGGCATTCTTCTGATAAAGTTTTTGATGATCCGTCGAAACTTTAGGTATTCGTCGTCTTAGCTAGCGTGTAAAGAATTTGTTATTCTCCAAAATGGTTACAGAAATCCCAAACTATATCTGAATAAATGTACTAGTAACTAAGATGACGTAGGTGCACAGTAAGTACATTGAATTTTATGTAGATTGTTTGAACTGATATTTACGGCTTATAAATCGTTTTCGGGTTATTTAAAGGCAGAAAATGTTTTAGATCCTAAGATTTTTTTGAAATAATAAAGATTTACCGATACCACTTCTAGTAATTAATCTATTGTTGCGGGGTTTAAGGGCTAGATTAATACTTTTCTCAAGAGAATTTGTAAGTGAAAAACTCGACTTGAAATGGAACTCATCATTTCCGATTTGCAATTATTAATTACACTACCAGCACATCCAACTTTACAGTATTTGGTATTCCCAAGCGGTTACCAATCTATGTACTTACCAGGTTCGACGTTGCTTAACTTCAGTGACTTTACAAGAGCTCATGTTTTAACGTGATATGGCCGTAACTCATACCACATGGATATCCAAGCTTACAGCACTTGCTGTTTCCATGCGTTCATCTATCTAGGTACTGATCGGGCATAACGTTGCTTAACTTGTAAGAACCGAAGTTCCAACGTGATAAGGCCGTAAACTGATTTTTACGTAGAAGTCATAATTTTATGGCGATAGAATTATTGCAGTTTTCAATATATTACTTATTGATAGTGTTGGGGAGTAACCCCTTTTCATACACTCTATGGACTCTTCCATGGTATACAAATAATCCTTCCTACACAGAACAGGTTGCTGTTGTTGTTAGAGTTGCTGAGACTCTTCAACTATAACACTGTCAGCTCTCTGCCTTCGGGTAGAGGGCGCTCTCTGCTCGGAAGCAGAGAGCAATAACCCAGTCGTGGTTCCACCGAAGGGTAAAAGCACGACTGGGGAAAAATAGACAGGTATTTTTTGGCCGGGCCATATAGCCCGGAAATCCCAGTCATAAACTGACCATGTGTCACATGTTGCCCTTACTGGGAGGGACAACTAAATATAGTTGTTAGAGTTGGTTGTTTGTCAGAGCAGTTGAACCGCCGCCCGTTGGTCAGCAAGAATACCTGGACTTACTTCTTGTATATATTTGACTCCTACTAACAAGTATTCCTGATGTACTAACCGTGTACATGTTGTATATCTTTTATTCAATATTCTTACCTTTTTTCCTCTCATATCTATTTTTGTTATTATTATATTGTGTGGTTTTCTAAACAAGAATCCACAACAGATAGCCAACCATGAAACGAGATAGTTGAATTGTTGAAATCTTACCTAAAAAGCAATGGAGTATAATAAAGTCGTATGACAGGACTGGGGCCTAAAGTCATGTAAGATAGGATCAGATAGGAAGAAGTTTACACCTCTACTCTTCAATTAACGACTGGATTTCGTTCTAACGACCTGGTCGTTAATTGAGTAGATAGTCAAACGAGTATGTCGTGAAGTGAATCGGGGCATATAGACGTCTTCTAACCTCAACTCTGATCGCTATTTTAGTTATTTCTAATTTCTTATTAAATGTTTATACAGTTTTTATTTCATATTATGAGTTTTTATAGATCGTCGTAAATACGGAGTCGTTAAACAAGTAAGTCGCTAAGTGAGGAGAAGCTTTATAATCTTATTAATAAACAAGCGTTTCGTTAACCTTTATATGTCCAGAGAATTTCAGTTGTCTTTTCCTGATTCTGAGTAGATGTATTTGTTCTGTTACCATATTCTTTATGACTTCCTTGTTGCATACTCACTTCGTCAAGAAAATTTTACTTTTATTAAATGGAGTTTTCTCAAACTTCAATCGTTCAAAACCTGTCAACAATCTAGTCGTAATTTAGCAAGGTAAGGCTTCCCCCAGGCAAAAGGGACGTATATGGAAGTCTCTTCCAAACGATTGCTTCCCCGACGGCTACAATCTCCAGGAGTTTAAATGTAAGGTCAATAGACACCTTCTAACACACTAACCTTCTCCCATTCTATCAAGCACTCTTCCCATCTGCCCAACCCTCATCCTCGGTATCCTTACTCATCTGTCACCTTCCTCCTGACATTCCCTATGTCTAACCACTCCTTCTCTTTACCTTCCCCTATGTAGCCCCATGCGCAATAGTGGCAGTGGAATGCCTTGCTTGGGGTGAGATGATTAAAAAAAAAAATATTCCAGTGAAGGAAATCGAAAAGAAAAACTAAATGACAATTACAAAAAGACAGAATGCATGTTTGTTCACAAAAGAAACAGTCTAACATGCAAGTTACATGTTGGAGATACCAAAATCAAACAAATACTAAAATTTAAATATTTAAGTAGTATTTTAACAGAGGACAGAATGTCTGTCAGTTAAGTGCCATACGTGATTTCGTTTTATTAGACACGTTTAGAAATAAAAGTAGTCAACTCACA
Organism: Ascarosepion bandense; assembly: GCA_037127315.1. Lineage (NCBI taxonomy): Eukaryota > Metazoa > Mollusca > Cephalopoda > Sepiida > Sepiidae > Ascarosepion > Ascarosepion bandense. Next base: position 5,286,866 of record JBBBDQ010029369.1, on the reverse strand, counting down.
GATGTTGCTAATTCAAATGTAGGCAGACGGGCCTTGTGGGAAAATAGAGAAAGTAGAGTTAGAATCAAATCTTGAAAACATTTGAAAAAACAGTATTTATAAATCTTTCATAAGTAAACCAAATCATCCCAAAAGTCAGCCAGTCAGTCAGTTAAGTGCCATACGTGATACACGCTTGGGTGATCGTCTCTCGAAAGAGACATGACTGACTAGGCATATTTTCCCGCAATAGGTTGCCATTGCTTTCTGTTGTAGACTGGTTGCCAGCCAAGGCTATAGAACCCAATCTGTCCTACCATTTAACCGATAGCTGGATTAATATCTTTTCCAAGGGTATTTGCGCCTAAGTGAATGCAACGAATTCAACTGGAATTCAGACTCGGTTCTACGATTTCTCGTTTCGAGCCGATATTTACTGCACGACAACGCGCATCCGCGGACAGAATGTACGATACTGAAATTCGAAACCGCACTGGGTTAGCAAAGAACGCATTTCAAAAGTTAAGCAGTGCATTAAGAAACCAAAACAAGGCAGTGAATGATAGACAGTCTTTTCACAGATGAAGAGAAGATTTAACACCGCAGAATTATGTTTCTAAAGGAGAATGCTGAGGATACCATAGACCGAACATGTGAGCAACAACGAATTTTTAGACAAAAAAAAAAAAAAAAAAAAAGAAATTCCTATCACCTGAAGAAGGATGGAGCGTACAACGGCCGAAACATCGTACAAATAGCAACAAAGATGAGGACAATAGTCCAAATGTAAATACTGAATACCTCTTTACTTATTAAATCTTATTTAGTTAATATTCTCACTAATAAAACAAAGGCAGACTTACGGTCACATCACATTTAAACACCGATTCCCATACGATCAGCTAAGTTAAGCAACATCGAGTTTGGTCAGTATCTAGATGAATGATCGCTTGGAAATGCCAGGTTCCATGTTCTGTATACTTGGAGGTGTGGGTCGTGTAATGGATAATGGCTCAGAATTGCTAATCAGTGAACTGAGTTCTAATTACCGTTAAGTTCGTTATATTCCCATACGAACAACTCTTTGGGACAAATATAAACCTATTTTTTCTCACCAAGCTCTGGGTTAATTAGTAATACTAGTATTAGTAAAAAAAATACTTATCTATAAAGTCTTAGAATCTAAAAATATTTTACGACTTTAAATAACCTGCAAGCGGTTGATAAGCTGTAGAAAACAACTGAATCACTAAATACAAAGACATCTGTATAATATAGTAAATTTCATAGTTTAAGGCTGTTATTCTGAGTTTTATGGCTCAAAATTTATAAGGAAATAAAGTTAGTTTCTTGTTTAGCTGTAAGAGCGATAATAGTTAGCAGACATGAAAAATCTACTTTCTTGAAAAATTGTTTTAATTTTTTTTTCTAAGTTCCAGCAGTCAGTAACATTTATTTTTCGGTCAATGGATACCAAATATTTTAATATTTGCCATTAGCCTATTTTTGCCAAATGGAAAATATTTTTTATCCATTTTAATAGTAGATAGATACCATAATGCTTTTAATTATTTTATGTAGAAATCAGTTAAGTTTTTCAATAATTTCGCTAATATATTTCGTAGTTATACTTAATTTTGGTTTGTATGATTTTTTACTTGTCTATTAAACCACAGATGCCTTCATATGGTAGAGGAGTGTCGTAATATTATACCCCAAGATATTTGTCGTCTCAAACATCTGACAATTAATCCTATGTTACAAATAGATTCGCTATTGTTTCAAATAATGTGTTTTTATTAATATAAACACTAAAAAAATGTTAATACTGGGTTAGGCCTAGGCAAATAAATTTGCGTTTTATTTATTTATTTATTAATTTCGTGAGAAACAAAAAAGAAAGAATATTGAATTCCTAAGTAATAGCAATACTCTTATATGGCAGTGAATGCTGGACAATCATATCCGAGAAGAAGAAAAAACTTGAAGCAACAGAAACTTAAAAAAAGTACTGAATTGTTACGTAATATCAGTCCTCTTATTTGGCAGTGAATGCTGGAAAATTTCCTCAAATATGAAGAAGAGACTTGAAATAACAGAAATAAAGAAAGGAGTACTGAACTATATGGTAGTGAATGCTGGGCAATCTTTTCATAGATGAAGAAGAGATTTGAAGCAAAAGAAAAAAGGAAATGTCTACTGAACTGTTACGTAATATCAGTACTTCTATATGGCAGTGAATGCTAAACAATCATTTTTTACATGAAGAAGAGACTCTTAAGAACAGAAACAAAGAAAAGAGTATAAAAACTGTTACGTAATATCATTTCTTCAATATGGCAATAAATGTTGGTCAGTCTTGAGAATCTTGAAGTAACAGAAATAAGGAAAGTTTGCTGAACCGTTGCGTAATATCGTAATGGCAGTGAACGCTGGACAATCTCCTCACAAATGAGAAAGCGACTTGAAGCAACGGAAACAAAAACAAAAAACAAAAAATTAAAATGTTACGTAATATCAGTCGTTCTATATGACAGTGAATGTTGAACAATATCCACAATGATAAAGAAGAGACTTGAAGCAACAGAAATGTGGTTCTACAGAAGGATTCTGAGAATACCAGAGGTTGAACCAACGACGAAGGTTTAGAGTAAATTAGAACAAAAAGGACACATAAAAATCAGAGACTTTTGAAATTTCTACAGCATACGATGAAAAAAGAGGGCTTGGAAGATTTTATACACACATGATTGGGCAGATTGAATGCAAAAATGACAGAGGAAAACAAGCGAATAACATACCTAACATGCTTGTGTAAATTAATGGAAGAATAGATCTGGGATATATAATAAAGAGTCAAATTTTAATAACAACAGTGCGACACAGAGATCCGAAGAAAAATTAGCATGGCGAAGGACGTGTTCCAGAAGCTGAGTAGAGTATTAAGAGACATGAAGATTTTGCTAGAAGCAAAGTAATACATTGCTATGTGATGTCAGTTTTCAGATGTCAGATTGCTATGTGATGTCAGTTTTCCAATATGGCAGTGAATGTTGGACAGTATCATCAGAGATGAAGGAAATACTTGAAGCAACTGAAATGTGGTTCTACAGAAGGATGCTGCGGAAATCATGGACCGAGCATGTGAGCAATGATGAGGTTTTCGAAAGGATGGAAACGAAAAGGAAATTAATACTGTGCATCAGGAAGAGACAGCTAAACTTCCTGTGACATGCAATGGGGAAGAAGGGCTTATAGAACCTGATACTAACAGGCCAGATAGAGGGAAAAAGAGACAGGGGGAAAGCAAATGGATAACATATTTGGAGGGCTTGAGCAGGTGGATGATAGACAGGGGTTGCGTGGTGTAACAGGAGAAAGCGTGCTAAGAGCCATCAGGGATAGGGAGACGTGGAAAGCCATGATCGCCTACGTCTTGAAAGGACAAGGCACATAGAAGAAGAACACAAAACAGGAAATTGAAGGGACACGGCAAACAAATTGAGAAGTATTGAAAGGACTATTTGCATTTAGAAATAGTATCTGTATTTCTTATAATCGTTTCACTCCAAGCAAGGCAGAAATGTCACTGGTGCGCAGTGTTTTACAGTGAAAGAGTAAAAATAGTACAAGGAAAATTGAATTAAAGATAAGAGATGGATGGGTATCAAGTAGATAGAAGATGGCAATTGACGTTGCATTTAAACTTTTGGAGATTGTAGCTATCAGGGAAGCAACCAAATGGAATGAAGTTCCAAAAACGGTAAGTGCTGGAAAAGAAACTATTAGAGTAGATGAGACAGTTACAGTAACTATTTCTACGGTTAAAGGGTGGGACCTTGCTCCCAATGCATGTTGTCGGGGCACAAGGGAACGAATCTCGTCAAAGCGAACATGAAAATACTTGTAGAAAAGACAAAGGGAAGCCACAGAAAGTGACTGAAGGTGGGCTGCCAAGTCAGGATGGATTATATTGCAGACCTTTTTTTGGGGGGGGGGGGAATTTTGTCGGGAACCTCAAGATGAATAAATTAAGAGAAGGAGCATCCGACCAAATATGGCGACAGTATTTAATGCACGGACGAATGGTAGATTTATAAATGTGCAAAATGGATTTTGATGAGATAAACCTTCTGGCTTGAGACAGTGAATCAAACTTCCTAGCATTAGATGCAGCTATAGATTCGATGTAGTCATTTCATTTGAAGTCATTTGAAAGAGTGAGACCAAGGAAGCGTTGTGCGTTGCCCTTTGGGAGACTAGCGACATCCATTCTAAAGGTAGGCGAGAATGTTTCTCTGTTGTTGTTAAAAGGGAGCAGCTTCAATTTGGAGGCATTAAAATTTACTAGACATTTCCTACTTCCTTCAATCACAGATTGGAGGTTCTTTTGAAATGCATCAGCTAGATTTTCTTTGTCAAGCTTGGCAGACTTCTTACATCTTTATAACTAAAGATGTCATTTGATGTTCAGTTCTTGTACTTTGTTGAGTTAGATATGTTCTACATTATACTAGACATCTATTCGATAAGTTTTGGAACGTCAACATATATAAGTAAAATTATAAACAGACATCACTTTTATATGAACGAGCAGTATAGCCCGGCGTTGCTCGGGTGTAATGAAAGCTTTAAAACTAATCCATGATCCTGGAGCTCAGACTCTTTGGACGTTGGCACGAAAGACTACAAAGCAATAGTTGTTTCCAGTTAAAGCGAAACCGTAGACTGAAAGAAAAATGAATGAATGTAAGTCAAATTTTGATTTCCTGGTATCGATATCAAATAACTTTTTTTCGTCGTAAACTGAATTTTGAAGGCTAAATAAGTCCTCTGAGTAAATGGTATCATGGCTGAGACTAAGAACTACAATTATACCTACTTAGAGCCAAACCCGAAGCAAAAACTAAAATAAAAAGGTAGATAAAAATGCACACACACACACACACACACACACACACACACACACACACACACACACACACACATCTTGCCTTTTATATATACATATATATATATATATATTATTGATTTTCTGCACTATTGTAGGAACTGCAACCTTGAAACTTCTGAATATCGTTTCTTATGTCTTTGTCTATGAGTGTATCAAATTTGATTAAAATCGGACCACTCTTTCTATAACCCGATTTTTTCGATTATCGATTTTCGATTTTGTCGGGGGTACCTCGACACAAAACCTAGCTAAGAACACCCGCATACGCTTATAGTACAACTGTGTAAATTTTCAAGAAAATAGGTTCAGCCGCTTCAGAGTCTATAGGTAACGGACATACACACACACAGACACACACACACAAAGTTCCATTTATAAACCGCCTGCATAAGAACAGGAAATGAGTTCAGCCCATATAATAAAATAGAAAGGAGTGTAAGACAAGGATGTGTCTTCTCACCGGATCTCTTCAACCTGTACAGTGAAACAATTCTGAGAGAGTTAGAAGTCCTCCCAGAATTCGTCACTACGGCCACAATCTCAACAATTTAAGATATGCGTATGATACAGCAGTGATAGCAGACACGGAAAAGAAAATACAGGATTTTTACAGAAGGTAACACGGAAAAGTGAGGAGAAAGGGCTAAACATAAACTTCAAGCAAAAAAAGGTCCCCCAGAATGTCAACTACACATAGGGTACAATAAAATCAAACGGGTACATAATTTTTAAATACCTGGGAAGCATACTACCAGAGGATGGAGAGTGCAACACTGAGATCCGAAGACGGATTGGCATAGCCGAGGACGCATTTCAAAGGCTAAGTAGAGTATTGAGAGACAATAAGATTTCGTTGAAGATAAAGAAAAGAGTACTGGACTTTTATGTGACCTCGGTTTTCCTATATGGCCGCGAATGCAGGACGATCTCAAGTATAAAGAACGGGCTCGAACCAACAGAAATGTGGTTCTGCAGAGGGATGCTGAGCATCATGTGACCAACGATGAAGTTTTCGAAAAAATGCAGACGAAAAGGGAGCTTATACTTGGCATCAGGAAAAGACAACTGAAGTTTTTTGGACGTTTTTTGGACACGTAACGAGAAAGGAGGGCTTGGAGAACCTGATACTCACTGGACTGATAGAGAGAAATAGAGACAGGGAGAAGCAGTGCGAGAACTATTTGATGGGCTTGAGCAGGTTGAGAATAAAGAAAACGATAAGTTCGTCTCTTAATCAATAGCATTCTAAAATTCGCCCTCCAAAAACTGAACGAAACTGAAATTCAAGATACAATACAACAAAAGTAACGTTACTCCGGTACAATTAACAACAAAGCAATGAAGTTACTGGGAATTGGTACTTTTTTTAATCGAGTTTCCACCAAGCAGGGCAGTAAAGCCGCTAAAACACAAGGGGTTACTGGGTGTCGAAGAATTAGAAACAGAAACATTAATAATGAGCCGGAATAAAAAAAATAATAATCAGAAGAACGGTAGATAGGGTTTCGTATTGCATTTGAATTTTTGAAGATCAAAGTTGGCTGGAGAGCATGGAGCAGGAAGTGTGAGAAAATAAAGTGTTAGCATAGAATTTATGGCTACATCGAGCCAAATCAACCGTAAATTGATAAGATCTCGACACCAGTCTTGTACTGCTACTAGATTCAAAATGTCTAGGTACCTTAGTGAAGAGCTCTCCAGAACAATCACCATGAAATATTTATAGAAAAGGCACAGGAGGTGGAGTTATCTTACAGTGATGGGAAAGTGACTGAACTTAATATCATTTGCTCTCCAATAAAAACAAATAAAGTCAATTATTGTGTAAATGGGGTGTTAATGATAATAATAAAATACAAAAATGCGACAATGTTTATGTTATCTTCAAGCCCAGTGTCATCACAGCAATTGTGATGACCCGCTGACATTCAAACGCCTGTGGTCAGGATGGTTTTGAGTAATTTTCGACTCTGGTTCCTCTAGACATTGCACATTAATTGACTGATGAGTGAGACAACAAATAAGGTTACGAAATCAAGAGCTTGTATTTTAAAGATATTTTATTTGATAAATTTTTCTCTTTTTAAAAAGGGGACAAATTCAGCCTGGGAAACAAAAAATGAAAGAAAGGAAAATACATTTGATTTATAGTATACTAGCTGAAGTACACATCTACACCAAGTAATGTTAAATTTTTAATCGCAGCAATTTATGATAAGTTTAAATTTACATAGAGCTCTTGGTTGGATCAGTTTTAATATTTAATCTAATATTCCTAGAATCCATTAGGATTATTTACCAAATCTTCTGTATTTATTACTGTTTTATATATATATATATATATATATATATATATATATATATATATATATATATATATTTGGATTTGACTATACATTTAAATATATGGTTCTGTTATCATTTTGAACTCTCACGCGGTGTGACGTCATAGAACCGCATTACAAATTTACTATTTTTGGTAACTGTTATTGTTGCTTAGCAAAGTTTTATGTCAACACAAGATAAAATCGTCGCTGATGGTGGATGTTTTTATGTTAACGTCCTTAAGATTTAGCTAATAAGAAAAAAAAACTATTAGCGACCGCATTTAAAATGTAAGGATAAGGAGGTGGGGGTAACTATTCTCCTTACTATATTTTTCTTAGGAGTTACTCAGTTTTATTTTCTACTGATGATTTTCGAAAGGTGCCTAATATATATATATATATATATATATATATATATATATAGGTTATATATATATATATATATATATATATATATATATATATATATATATTAGGTTATATAACACGGTTATCAACGCACACTTCTGAGAAAAACGCTCCTTGATAACACGTACATGCTCAAACAAGAAAATAATAAACAGAAACTAAAAATCCTCGAAGCAATCTACATTAAACAATTTAAACCTGGTTTGAATACAATCAATTTTGATATTTCCAATAACGTACTCGAATGCCTGTAATCAGATCAGGGACCACAACGCCACTATTTTGTCACTGTCTTCGGCCATCCGCCACGGTAGGGATGGACTTATATTTTCAATTTAATTCTCTTTATTGTTAATAGCTTAAATGTTCTATTTTACTGTGTGTTAATATTTACTCTTTGATAATGGCTTATGTGAGCCGAAAGCTTAGACCCGATAAAAAAATCAATAATTACTGTGATTTTTTGTTGTCTTTCAACGATATCACCATAAAGTATATCAGACGGTATGAACGGATCCTACACAAAATTAATAGACAGAACTTGTCTATATTATTCAATGAAACCTGCATTAATATATATATATATATATATATATATATATATATTAAAAGTAGTACGAACAATTGAGTTAACAGTCCATTGTTTGTAGAAATTTAGTAGACCAATATTTATAGTAATATTTTTATTATAACTGTTTATAATAAAAAACATATTTTACTGCAGCACAAGAGTTGTTGTGTTTCGGTACCAGTTTATTAGCACCTCATCAGACAGTGAAATATTTTTCTCTTAGGAATTCTTATATATAGAAATTTAAAAACAGCACAATTGTTACCATATTCAGTCATTTAAGGTGGAAGTGGAATACGAACGGTTGGGCTCGGTTAACCAATAAAATCTAAGGCAATGATGGATAGGGGGAATGATTTAATAGGGGAGGGTGGGGCAGAGAATAAGAATGCCGTGGAAAGGTAGATTTTTTTTTTTTTGGTGTCAGTTATACAACATTTGAAGTTATACATTTGTATTATGGCATGTCGGCAATTGTGTCGAATGTGATTGCGAAATCGTTACAGATTTTCTTTTAAGTTTTTATCACTTAAAGAGGTGGAATTGTTATAAGAATGAGAAAGTGTTAAAATGTAGTGTACGTCAAACATATATAGTCGATATTTATATATATATATTTATATATATATATATTTATATATATATATATATATATATAGTCGACCAAGTAGGTGACATATGCTATCAGTTAACTGAAACAAATTAGTTAACAAGAACTATAGATTATATGATCTTGTTATACTATAGTAGAAGACAAATTAATTTTATTTTCGGGTTTATATTAGACGAGAATGACAGATGGAAGTTACTGCGTTACGTTTGTTTTGCAGGTTTAATTTCGGAAGTTTAATAGTTTTAAATTTTTCCTGCAAACATAGAAAATAAGGCTCATGTAAAGATTTACAAGTTCTAGTTTTTAAATATTTTCTATTTTACGCTAGGAATCTGGTTTACTTCTTTTAATTGACAACAGTATTTAAAAAGTGATATATTGTTGCGATACGCCTAATTATTAAAAGATAAGATGTACTTATAATAGCAAGATTTAAATTGGGTTCTTGGTAAAACCGATATAAATTATTTTTACTGTAAGATTTTCTATGGTAGAAATAGTGCATAGGTAGACTATGGAGTCAGATATTCATTTTGTAATTGACACTCAATCAGTTTTCGACAATTGCAAGTATTGGTATTATTATCTTAAAATTTTAGGATGCTGTTGATTACATAGGTTGTTATATTGATTTCAAAATTTTATTATTATGTTTTTGATGATTTTCTCAAAGTTATCCATACAGTTATAATTTAATTTAATTTAAAAGAAATACTCTTAAATGAAGAGTATGGAAGAAGATCATCAAAAAATATAATAATAGAAAATGGTAATTTTTTTTTTTTAATCATTTCACCCCGAGCAAGGCGGAAACGCCACTGATGTGCAGGGGGGTTACATAAATGTAAAAAGATTAATTAGAAAAGCGTGAGGAGTACAAACTAGTTAGAAAGGAACAATAGAAAGCAGGTGCGATGACAGGTACATAGGTGGAGAGAAAGGGAAGGTTATACAGGGGTGGGGAGAGAGCTAGAGCCCAGTGGTTAGTATTGACTTTGCATTTAAATTTCTGAAGGTTGTAGCCGCCAGGAAAGCAAGAATACGGGGGCGAGTTCCACAGGCGGGAAGTGCGAGAGAAGAAGCTGAAGGAGTAGAATTGTCGTCTGCATTTGGCTAACCTGACTGTGAATGGGTGGGACCCAGTTGTCAGTCTGGTTGCACGAGTAAACACCTGTTGAGGAGGCATCAGTGACTTAAGCTCGTCCGAGCAGAAACCATGAAAGTATTTATAGAACAGACAAAGGGGGGGGCACATTTCGACGATGGGGAAGTGGCTGCAGTCGAGTCGCCAAATCAGTACCTATCACATTACAGACTCTCCTTTGGAGCTTGTCAAGAACACTGAGGAGAACGGCAGGGGCACCTGACCATAAATGGCAGCAGTACTCCATGCACGGACGGATGGTTGACTTGTATATATGCAGGATGGATTCAGTTGGAAAAAACTTCCTGGATCGACATAGTGACCCAACCTTCTTAGCAGTAGATTTTGCTATGGATTCAATATAGTGGTTCCATTTGAGGTCTGAGGACAGGGTAAGTCCGATGAGGCGTAGTGTATTACTCTCAGGGAGAATCACTTGGTCCATGCTTATGGGAGGCAGGAGAGGTTGCCTGTAATGGTTGACAGACAACAGCTTGGTCTTAGATGAATTGAAGTTGACAAGCCACTTCTTGCCCCAGTTCACCATAGAATGTAGATCCCGCTCAAAGTCAGCAGCGAGATTATGTCTGTCCGCCACGACAGGTTTCTTACTGGTGCGGGAGTATATTGTGGTGTCATCTGCGTAGATGCCTACTTGGGACTTGATCTCATCTGGGAGGTCGTTGATGAAAATAAGGAAGAGCGTTGGGCCCAGGATAGAGCCCTGTGGGACACCAGCATTCGTGCTGTAGGACGAAGAGGCACGCCCATTCAGAACGACCTTCATTTTGCGGTTATTTAAGAAAGATTGTATTAGGTCAAGCAGGCGACCGGTAATACCATAACCGCGTAGTTTGCATAGGAGGCCAGAGTGCCAAACCCTGTCGAAAGCCTTGGAGATGTCCAGAACAACCGCGCGAGCCTCGTCAGCCTCATCAAGGGCCTGTAGCATGTACTCCGTTACGGTTGTTAGCAGGTCGGCCGTGGACCTGGCAAAGCGGAATCCATATTGCCTGTCGGAGAACAGTTTGTGGGCGGTGAGATGATGAACTATTTCAGCATTGATTATAGCCTCGAATACTTTCCCGAATATCGGTAGAAGACTGATAGGGCGATAGTTGGATTCGTGATTACGAGAGTATAAAAATAAAAATACAGTATGTCGAAATTATTTTATCAAATATATATATATATATATATATATATATATATATATATATATATATATAATGAGAGAAAGATAGAAAAAGAGAGAAGCTCAAATACATACGACTTTAAGTTTTGCAAATGCAGCACTTGTCTGAGTAAGATAAAGTTACTAAATTCATTAACCTACATACTTATATTTAATTTTGTCGGTATTTAGCCTTTTAAGGTCACATATTTAACAAATTTTATCACTTAATGTAAATTAAGAGGAAAAACTAGTAATATGTGTGCAGTAAAAAGTATCTCGGTGATTTTCTTTTAAAGACAGTTACGATGTTAGAGAAGACCAAAGGAAACCAAAGGTATATTGTATTTCTTGTTATTTTATAACCGAAAATAAACGCCAAATAATAACTTGCAACGTAAAATGTTATCCCGTGGATACTTTGTTAGTATTTTTTTTTTCGTATGCTTCTGATCCCACTCTGAAGTCATCATCTATTGTTGCCTTCAGTAAAAAGGAGAAAGATACCTTACCTTGAATGCCTCGCTATGTCTTCCATTTCCGGCTGTCGTAAAGTGGATATATTTGGCGAAGAATCATTAAAACACTTCAGACTCAACTTCAGACATATTCCTTTGGCTGACCTTTGTAAGGAGCGGAAAAAGGAAGATGTAGGTGGAACTGTCAAGCGGAAGTCAGCGTAGTTTGCTGCAAAGACGTAAAGAAGGTGTTAATATTGTTCGCCTGAGTTATCTTTCTTTATATCTATTTTCACCTTGGGATGAGCCGTGTGGTGTAATGGATAACGGCTAGGAAAGAGAAATTGAAGAGCCGTATTTGAATTCCAGTCGAGTTAGATATGATGTTAGTTACAAATCAAAATTATCGCTCAAGCGTATATAACGTATGACACTTAACTGACCGATTTGACGGACATTTACTCAAACACAAGCCTGCATTTCAAACAAAGTATCTGTTTATTTAGCCGCTGATTTGAGTCAATGTGCTATAGTTGTTCTACTAGGTTGAGCCCTAAGAAATTGGGAAATTCGATAGGGTGTAATGGTTAGCAAGTTTGTTCTCACTAGATAAATTACGACTGAATAGCAATGATCCTCACTGGTTTCCTCATTCATTCGGCTTTTTACAACAAGAAATCTCCCTCTGGGGAACTAATGAGGAACGCATGATTCTAACTCTGGAGAACCATTATCGGTGACAGAATAATAATCTTCAAATCCAAACGACCAGCCGAACTAGAGGAAAAAGATACCGAAAGGAAAGACAACAACCAAGGTCTGATCCACCATCCTGAACAACCTGTCCTCAATGTCGAAGAACATTTCAAGAAAAAAATCGATCTCTTTAGCCATCTCAGAGTCCACAAACACAATTGACAGGTAAACAGAACTAGACCATTATCCTTGAGGGATAGACGAAAAGCATCACCACAATTACTAACCATACATAGAGGTTAATAAATTAATACATTAATATACGATAATATTCAACGCAGAAGGCAGAAGATTGACAACGATAAATCTACACAGCAGTCTCCAAAAGCGGAAAGGTGCGTAGACTCAGCAAGTTAGGTGTTTTGATTCTATGCGATCTTTGTGAAAAGAAAAAAAATCAGGCCATTTATCGATAGCGACAACAAACAGAGAAATAAGCCATTCCTTAAATATAACTAGAAAATCCCATGAGCATTTCACCGTTTTCCTATTTGAATTTTCTGATAAATCATAATTCTTAAGGTGGTGATTGGATATACCCATGGAGAATTCTACGACAATAAAATAGAAAGTTCCCTCTCGTATCGTTAAATATTTGAACCTAACAACTTTAATAAAATATTGCAATAACAATAGGGATGCTGATCATTGTTTTAAGAAGTAATTGGGTACAAATGAAGAGATAAGGAATTGAAGTCTTTTTCCATTTTACTAGAACAGACGTTAAACACTTCTCTCCTGCTTTTTCTTTTTTTCATTTTCTCACTGAAGCCAAGTAATGTTTTTCCCTCTCTTTCCACTCGATCAAAAAGTAATAGTACATTTATTTATGGATTGGCAAGGGGTAACGATCGTGCGAACTAAAGAACAAACGAAGTTGAGGGCCAAGTCTTTATTGTATGCTGTTTCTTTTATTTAATGATATTAGAAAGACACGTGAAAATTACACGGTTTTCTTATTTTTAATATTTTGTTGAATTTTAATTCTTAATGGTTGAATAAATTTCTGGTGAGTTCTACAACAATGAATATCATTAGAACTTCCTGTATTACATTGTTAAATATTTGAGCTTAGCAACTTTATTAAAATATTAGAATACATATGAATGCTGGTCGTTATTTTAAGAAGTAGGTACAAATGAAAAGATTTGAAATTGACAGGTTTTCCATTTCACTGAAACAACCTTTAAACAATTCTGTCTTTCCTTCTTTCTCTTTCTTCCTTTCTTTGTTATTTCATTCTTTCATTCATTCATTTTCTCATTGAAACTAAGTAGTATCTTGATTATAATCTAAAATATATGTTAAAAAATAGGGTTTAAATTTTGTTCATTTAACTTCTAATTTGACCTCTATTTAATGACTGAATGATTGGCTTGCTTAGAAAATGCTAGCATTTCACGGGTACAAATGAAGCAGTTAGGAGCTTTCAGAGTTGGTCGTCTTAAGTCAGGGTCTTCAGCCTTGTCAGCGGATGAAAAGGGGAGCGCATGACAGACAATTTATTGAAGGCACCACTTGAAATTATAACAGTGTCAGTGACAGTCCATTGTAATTTCATAAATGGATTTTGCAAGTCTCATTCCATATGTGCCGCAAAAGAAGGTCATGCAATCAAGTGTGTCGGTCACTTCCTGGCAAGTTGAGGTCCACCTTAAACAAATTCACGCTATTGACTCTTTCTTCTACTATGATTTTCTTTCACCTCAAATCAACTCTTGGAAAGCCAAACGGCGTTAAAGAATGGAAGATTGGAAACTGTTTTGGTGTAACTGGAAGCTTCTAGTCCAGAACCTGCATGTTTACAGCGAATTTAGTCATCAACGCCATTATCATAAAGGAAGAGTTCAACAAAGAAAAATTAAATTCTTGGATACCAGATAAAACAAATGCCAGCGACAACAAATAAAAAACTTGAAGTTGGCAATATTTGCATTTCACTGAAACAGCCTATAAATACTTCTTTCTTTCTTTCTTTCTTTCTTTCTTTCTTTTTCTCACTGAAACGAAGTAAAGTCTTTCCCCTTCTTTACACATGATCAGAACGAAAAATTTAATTATTCATTAGGTATTGGGAAGGTGTAACGGTCGTGCTAACTAATGAGACAAGCACAATTATAATAGGATGAGTAATGACAAATGGGTGACATGCAGCAATGTTCAAGTAGATTGCCGATGGTAAGTCTCCACGACCGACCCCAAAAGCAAAGCTCCATGGCAGAAATCGAATTTTGTGTGTCTGTTGGGATTGTCTGGTATTAATCCCTTTGAAATTTAAAACCCAAAGAAACACTAAATACACATTTATACATATAGCAGTAAATTTTAGCGTGTTATATATAAGTGGTGTATACACACGCGTAACGCGTAATATATATATATATATATATATATATATATATGTGTGTGTGTGTGTGTGTGTGTGTGTGTGTGTGTGTGTGTGTGTGTGTGTGTGTGTCATTTTCAGATAAAGAGTTTGAGTTTGAGTTTTGTTAAACGGCGTATCAACCTCTGTGGATTATTAAATGCCAAAAAGGTGAATTAATGTTCGGTTATAGTGATGATGTTGATTTAGTCAGACATTGATTACTTGAACTATTTTTTTACTTCGAAAATGTATTACTGGAATTGTTTTTTCCTTCAAAAATGTATTATTGGAATTGTTTTTTTGTTTTTTTTTTAAAAATGTATTACTTTAATTGTTTTTTTGCTCGCAATATTTTTCTCTTCAAAAACTTATTGCTGGTAATATTTTTTTTTCAAAACTATATATATATATATATATATATATATATATATATATATATATATATATAAATCCATGTAAGGAGGACCCGGGATTTTACAATTTTGAGTTCCGTGGCATTTACCTTTTACAATAAATATGGTAGAGCATAATATAATCATATAATTATGAATTAAAAGTACATTGCGACACGGAAATTTCTATGTTTCGAGATTTCTATCTCATCATCAGGCAATTTTGGATGCTGGCTGTGAAAACGAATGTCGATGATAAAAAGAGCACTATGAGCAATTCACTCTGCCAGAAATGTTCAGAGATAGTAAGTGAGAGGATTGTGGTTATTATATGTTACAAGTTACGTCATCTTTAATAACCCTGTCTAATCTACAGAAAGCATGTCTGTTCAACAAATCCATTAGACCAACTCGAAATAAACCTGTTTCTCTCTGAAATACCAGAAATGTAAGAATGAGTTACATCGGTGAATTCTTTTTCATTTCAATTCGTTTACGCTTGTAAGATGGCATCTGTCAGTAGAGCGTAGACATGATAAATATGTCTACTCTAGCTGCCGAAACCTTCTACTAATTATTGAGTTTTACATTTCATTAATATCTTGCCTAAATTTTACAATGCTGTCAAAGCTGGTGTAACTTTTTAGAAATTTAACAATAAAAAAGCATGACACTAACAGGCACTCTTGCAGTTATAAACTTTAGAAAACTAATTACAACACATTCAACATTGAATTATTAAATAACTGCTCTCCTTTAATCATAGTGAGACTTTCCTACAAATCATCAGAAAGGTGGCGCTAGTCTCTTCAAGAGCAGAACACTGCGTCTCCTTTGCCTCATTCTCAACCGACGACCTAAAGCCGAACGACTACATATAATCTATAGCTGCATTTGCTGCAAGGGAAGTTGGGTCACTGTGTCCTGCCAAAAAGGTTTTTCGTCAGAATTCTTGCACACTTATATAACAGTCATTCGTCTTTGAATACAGAATACTGCTGCATTATCTGGTCAGGTGATTCACCATAAAGTGTTCGACAAATCTCAAAGACTTATCAGCCCTCTTTCAGTCTTTTTCTCGCCGACGTGATGTGGCTTCTCCCTATCTTTTTTACAAATATTTTCAAGGCGATGAGCTTCGTTTCTTGGCATCCTGACCACATGAAGTTATGAGCACTACTAGATTGGCCTCAAGTTCATACCCGGTTTCCGTTAAAATAGCTAAATATAACTGCCTTATTAATCGAAGAGTGTCTTTCTCGCACGTCCCGTATGAAGAACTTCTTTCCGTTCACTTGTTTCCCTGATAGCTACAATCTCCAAAAGTTTAAATTCAACGTAAATTACTATTTTTATCCTTTTGAAACCCATTCATCTTTTATCCTTCCTTATCCATAAAAAAAACGATTTTCAAACTTTGACACCACTGAGTGCACCAGTCTAATAGAAAAACGATATCGGCCCACAAATTTATACATCTCTGGTGAGAATCCCAAAACCGAAACATTTCAAACCTCATCAGGATAAGAAGAAATGAGAGTTCCAGCCTACTTAATTTTTTACTGGACCACGCCCAAACACAGATGTGAAGAAATGGGCACTATACTACACCCCAAGCAAATCTACTTATTGAAAATGGCTGTTTTCCTCTATATCCCGAGGTCAATTTACTAATGGTGTATAATGATGACATAGGTATTCATCCTTAGGGTAAGAAGGATTTGAAAAATTAACATCCTCTAAAATTCTAAAAAAAAGAATTAGTATTTAAAAAAAAATAGAACTCACGATAAACTTTTCCGAAACAAAAACTATGATCGGGAATTGGAATTCAAGATACGATGGTACCTACTTCGAAAAAAATTCAAGATGTAGAATTAGTGAATACTCAGAACTTCAGATACCTATGTGTATGGATTATTTATAAACAATTAAGTATAGAAGGAGAAAAACAAATTGAACATAGAATAAGTAGTGCCGAAGTTAATTCCTCTCATCATCGCAAATTACTACAAAAACCAAAACATTAATCTAAAAACTAAAATCATGTTCTTAAATAGATTCATCAAATGTTAATGACAATATTAGCTGTTTATCAGGAAAAATACGGTATCCATTGCGAGGGAAATGTATAAAATCTTTCTTTTATAACAATTTTTCAGGAAAAGAGGTTTTGCAAGTCTTCTAGCTAATATCACTCTTTCTAGTACTGATGAGGAGTTCCTTCCTAACCTTTTGTTTAAAATAGTGTGGAACGTTGACACCAGAATTATGTCGTTATTTTCCTTTCAGGTTCCATGTCATATCCATTTGTTACTAATACTGAGGAGTCAAGATGAAGTAATGGATAGTGGCTCGGATTGAAGAGAGCCAAGTTCGAATTCTAGTCAAATTAATTACATTCACTTAAGTACGTGCTAATACCCTTAGGGAAGGTATGAATCCATCTCTTTCCTACCCACAGAGAAGTACATATGGGTAAATAGAAGGACAGACTGAGTTCTATAGCCTTGGTTGATAACTACTCTATCGTAGTAAGAATTAGGAGAAAATTCATTTTATGACTGGGCAGAAATCTTGGTGTATTGTACATAAAACAAGGGCCGGTTGATTGAAAAATGATGATGATGATGTTACTAATATTAAAAGTCCTCAAGCAATATACTTTCTATTATTTGGTACAGTTCATTGTTTGTGATTCTGTAACGCCACTACACAAGTTTCAAAGAAGGATGATCTTTGCCAAGACACTCAGGCTTCATTATTTTCTCTTTGAGTTACACGTGATATCCATTTTAATTGTCGCTGCTGTTGGCAGTCTTCAATTGATATGGTTTCTGTTATTTGGTACAGTTCATTGTTTGTGATTATGTAGCGCCAGTCCACAAAGTTTAAAGAAGGATGATCTTTGCCAAGACACCCAGGCTTCATTATTTTCTCTTTGAGTTGCATGTAATATCCATTTTAGTTGTTGCTGCTGTTGGGAGTCTTCAAGTGATGTGGTTTCTGTTATTTGGTACAGTTCTTTGTTTGTGATTATGTAGCGCCAGTCCACAAGGTTCAAAGAAGGATGATCTTTGCCAAGACACTCAGGCTTCATTATTTTCTCTTTGAGTTACATGTGATATCCATTTTAGTTGTTGCTGCTGTTGGTAGTCTTCAAGTGATATGGTTTCTGTTATTTGGTACAGTTCTTTGTTTGTGATTATGTAGCGCCATTCCACAAGGTTCAAAAAAGGATGGTTCGTGCTAAAGACCATCTTCATTCGCTTAAAGCTATTTTTAAGCGTTGATCGGAGAAAGTGGTTGTTTAGCTGAAAGCTCACTCCTTAAATATTTCTTAACGGCTTTGGTTGCATATGTGATGTCCATATAAAAGTCTCGATCTATTTTAAAATATAACACGTTTTTTAAGTTTTTGCTTTTGGTTTCGTAACAAATTGCTGTATTGAATGAAATTAACCCCAGCGCAGCCTATTCTATGTTCGACTTCCTTACAGCCAATACTAATTTTTTAATAACCATGGCAATAAATAACGAACGAAAGAAAGCGGCATTGCTTAACTTGCTATTAACACAAGAATAAAACATTAAAAGAGAAAATGGCCGATATCTGTCATTTCAGTGATTCTTATTGCACTGACTGATCTATTGATCATTTGACTCAACCATAGAATATAACCATATTGTTAGGAGAATCATGCCCTGACATCACACGTTTTCACATGTGAGAATCTTGATAACTCGTCAACTACTTTGTTTATAAGATAAAAGCTACAATAAAGTCTTTTTATTAAGCGTCCCTTGACACTACCCATAAATATATCTTTAGTTGGATTTTCTTAGCTTTTCTTTGAATCTTTATCATCTTTGCATTAATTGGTGAATTTGTGAAGTTGACATTTGTACGGCACACACACATAAACATACGCGAAACGAGAACAACGTGCTTGTATCTCATTATTTACATAGACGAGGTTTAATCAAAAAGTATAGGGACTGTTGTTATGGAAACGAATCTTAAGTACGCAGTATAAAGCCAATTGGTACAGACTGACAGTGAACTCTGTCGCGCAATTTTTTTTTTTGTAATCGTTTCACCCCAAGCAAGGCAAGACAGCCACTGATACGTAGCGGGTTACAATGGGAGAAAAAATGTACAGGGTATGTCGAAAGAATAAGAAAAATATGGGAATTAAGTAGATAGAAGATAGCAATTGACGTTGAATTTAAACTTTAAGGAGATTGAAGCTATCAGAGAAGCAAGTATATGGAAAGAAGTCCCACAGTCGGAAATTGTGAGCAAAGAAGCTGAGGGAGAAGAAGTGGCAGTTATATTTTACTGTTTTGACGGTAAAAGTGTAGAACCTAGATGCCAATCTAGTGGCACAAGTAAGTCCATGTGGTCTAGAAATCAGTGAAGGAAGCTCGTCAGAGAAGAAACTGTGAAAATATTTGAAGAAAAGACAAAGGGAAGCCACATCCCATCAGTGAGAAAGTGACTGAAGTCGAGCTTCTAAATCCGGTCGATTATATTTCAGATCCTTCTTTGGATTTTGTCGAGAACTCTGAGATGAATAGCAGCAGCACCCGACCAGATACGGCAATAGTAGTCAATGCACATACAAATGGTAGAAGTTATAATGTTCCCACTCACATATGTTGTTCATAAACGTTCTAGGAAGGAAAGTGTGTAGAGTGTGGTCATCTTGCCACGCCACAGATTTTCCATCAGTGACCATGACTTGTGCAGCAGCTTTTGGTGAGGTACAACATTCCTCTGGTCCGAGAGACAACATATTCCCCAGATCTGCCCGCTATCTCATTGAAGAAGTTCCAGGAATATTTTCATCAAGGAAAACGACGCTGGATAAAAGCGTCGTTCAGAAGGGGACTACTTCGAAAGTGATTGAATGCAAAATGTGTTGTAGTTATAGCACTTATCCCAATATGTTTTTATCAGATCCCGTATAATAGTCAGTAACTCGTCTGGTATGGCGGTTAGGCAATCCCTGTTGCTCAAGCACATCTATATTATTCAGCAAACATGGCTGTGATTTATATTGCAAATACAATGAATAGACCTTATTTATAGTTTCGAAAAGTGAGAGCATAATCCGGTGTGATCAATGCTTTGAACAAACCCAGTATGTGCAAACCCCTCGGTTATGATGACTTGCGATTTCGTTCATGCAAAAGTATCAACGGCTTCTTTATAGTTTCAGGAGTTAAATATCCGCTATCTCCGTAAAGCTTGCTAGAGCGTTCGTACAACATTACAATTTTCGTACGCTTCTCTGGAGTAACGTCCATCGCAGACAGTAGCCGTAGAACAACTAATTGACAGTCGATACAACAGTGTCTGACGCAATCACAGATAATGCAATATTTTTCAAGGCCAAAAGAATTTCAGCATACACCCCGAAAATAGATTCATATGACTGTACACAACTGCAAATAACCTAATCCGAAGAAAAAAAATAGAAATCAATTACACCCTGCAACTCTAAAATTGACGGTATGTTTAAAAAATGAAACTAAAGCAGTTGTTTCAGTTAATTCGCTTAAGGGTGTAGAAAAAAACATTATTTTCGTCTGATGAAGTTCTTTTGAAGGTCGAAAGGCGATACACAGAATTGTTTTTATTTCTCATCAAATTAAAAGGCCATTAATCTGATATATAAAATGTAAGTTATATTTCTTCCATACACTCCTTAATATATTTAGTTTTGCTACTGTAGAGCACACCCTAAATAATAATATTTGTGCTTCTTTTTTTACTAGAGATTATTTCACGATAGCAGAATAATATCCAGATTAACAATTAAAATGCTTGGTACTCTGTATAGTAAATATAAGCAACCTTCCCTCTCTAAACAGAATGAATGCCTGCTGGAATGTAATGTGTCTGTGATTCATTGTGCTAAGTCTCTGACAATAATTTTTTCATCCCACGCCGTGATTTTAATCGTTTTCCACATATTTATGCTTTTTTTTTCTGAAGAGCGAGGAACAATAGTCGGTGAAGTGTTTTGTTGTTGTTGCTATTTTTTTTTTTTCGTTTTTGTTATATTTTTCAATTTACCAAAATTATTGTAAAATATTTATCTTCTCACTCCTTTGCCTTAACATATTTTGTTATTTAATTATATCTATGCAGATATACTGACTTTTATTTTCATCTACTGGCATGAATTCGAACTTGTGGATCCCTGGTCACAGGAAACCATTGTTAGATCCAACGTACTTATACCGACTCAATCACGGAGAACTTTTACCGATCAAGTAAGGATAAATTGAAGCAAATTCTTTCTTGGCATAGATTCTCGAAATTTCATATTTGCTCAGTTTCGTATAAAAAAGTAAACAAAGCAATGTCAAAAGAAGTAATAGATTATTTATAGATTTATTTACACATAGATATACAAATACATATACATATATACATACATATGCATATGCTAACAGTATAGCCCGGGGTTACTCGGGTGTAATGAAAGCTTTAAAAGTAATCCATGGTCCTAGAGGTCAGACTTTTTGGACATTGGCACGAAAGACTAAAAAGCAATAGTTGTTTCCAGTTAAAGCGAAACCGCAGACTGAAAGAAAAATGAATGGATGTAAGTCAAATTTTGATTTCCTGCTATCGATATCAAATATTTTCGTCGTAAACTGAATTTTGAAGGCTAAATAAGTCCTCTGAGTAAATGATATTATGGCTGAGACTAAGAACTACAATTATACCTACTTAGAGCCAAACCCGAAGCAAAAACTAAAATAAAAGGGCTGAAAAAATACAGACATACAGGCAGATAAACAGACACACACACACAAATATCTTGCCTTATATATATATATATATATATATATATATATTATATATATATATATATATATATCATCAATGTTCTGCACTATTGTAAGAACTGCAACCTTGAAACTTCTGAATATCGTTTCTTATGTCTTTGTCTATGAGTGTATCACATTGGATTAAAATCGGACCACTCTTTCTATAACCTGATTTTTTCGATTATCGATTTTCAATATTTGTCGGGGGTACCTCGACACAAAACCTAGCCAAGAACACTCGCAGACGCTTATAGTACAACTGTGTAAATTCTCAAGAAAATCGGTTCAGCCGTTTCGAAGTCTATAGGTAACGGACACATACACACAGACACACACACACACAGACAATGTTCCATTTATAAATAAGTTTAGATACAAATACATATACATACACATGCATATACACATACATATGCATATATATATATATATATATATATATATATATATATATATATATATATATACATAAACATATATTAAATAGACTATTTATTTATCCGACACATGTTATCTCTTTAAACGTTATATGACTTCAAATTAGGATATTCGTATTTGAAATAGACGCCAGCTATGATATATGCAAATTCAGAGGCATAACCAAAAAACTAACGAATATTATTAACAAAAAGACATAGGTGTATACAAGAACGACGGTTTTTTTAATTTATATGAAACTGCAACAGCAGATCTACAGAAAAAATACAAAAGAAATAGTAAAAAAACTCAAGAGCCAAGGATTTACAATAAATACAATGTCCACTCAAAAAATAGATAATTTCCTGGACATAACATTCAACCTAAACAATAGAACCTATAAACCGCGCAAAAATGCAAACCATAATTCAATATATATTAACCAAAAATCCAACAACTCCCCAGCGCATTCGAGCAAATATCCATCAGATAAAAGAATCTCAACAAACACTTGTAACCTAAAAATATTCAACGAAAACAAAACAAACAACGAAAGTACATGAATCACTACTAAGAAACCGAATATTAAAACAGACTAGAATACAAAATACCGGATCTCTTCAAGTTATTCAGCGAAACAATTCTGAGAGAAATAAAATCCCTGCCAGGACTCGTCATTAACGGCCATAACCTCAACAATTTAAGATACGCGGATGACATTGTGCTGATAGCAGACACGGAAAAAGAGATGCAGGATCTCTTACAGAAGGTAGCAAAAGAAAGCGAGAAGAAATGACTGAACATAAGCATCAAGAAAACTGAATGTACCATCATCAGCGAAAAGAAGACCCAAAATGCCGATTACAGGTCGGAGAAACTAAAATAAAACAAATAAAGTAACTTAAATACCTATTAAGTTTTCTGACAGAGGTTGGAAAGTGCGACAAGGAGATCCAAAGAGGCATTGGCATGGCAAGGAAGCATTTCACAAGCTAACCAGAGTACTGAGAGACAAGAAAATCTCACTGGAAACAAAGAAAGGTGCGTTGGACTCCTATGTGATATCTGTACTTCTGTATGGAAGTGAATGTTGGATGATCTCATCAAGAAAAAGCTTGAGGCAGCAGAAATGTCGTTTTACAGAAGGATGCTGAGGAGACCATGGACTGAGCACGTGACCAACGATGAGGTGTTGGAGAGGATGTAAACGAGATGAAAACTCATACTTAACATCAGAAAGAGAGAGATGAGGTTCCTGAGACACGTAATGAGAAAGGAGAGCCTGGAGAATTTAATACTCACAGGACGGATAGAAACAGGGGAAAGTAGCGCGAGACATACTTGATAGGCCTGAGCAAATAAATGGCGGAGCAGGGATACCAAAGGAAAAATGTTGAGAGCGATAAGAGACAGAGCCAAGTAGAAGTCCATGATAGCCTACGTCCTGAAGGGACATGTCACATGAAGAAGAAGAAGAAGAAGAAGAAGAATACAAAAACGAAAACAATTAAAACCAAAACAACAGAAAATAAATATAATTTGGTTCAATGTCTTACAGCAACACAATAAAAACAAAAATTGGAAAAATATTTCAATATAATTGAAAAATACTTCCCTAAAAATCAAATTATCAAAAATCATGAACAAAAATATCATCAAAACTAGTTACAGCTGCATGGGAAACATGAAGAAATTAATAACAAAGCACAATAAAAAGAAATACTCAGCAAAACTAATAACAATCACAACAATAACAACCAACAAAAGGACATTATTAAATTTAAATGCGAAAACAAAACAAAGAAATGGCCTACTTAACAACAAATTTGTTACAAATAACATAATATGCACAGATACAGTAGCAAATAACATTAACAGACGAAAAGAATTACATTAAGGCCACAGAAAAAAAAAACTTTTAAAGCAAGATCTAACTATCGCAAAGTGATATTCAAAACAGAAAGATATACAAACAATTCAAACCATACAATTACATATAGAATCGAAAATAAAATAATATCTTTACCAAAATTAAATGGGAAATCATAAAAAGGGCAGTCACATACATTATCAATCGTAAGAATCAATTATGAATTATGCTTAGAGGGAAAACTAGAAATAATTAGTTTTAAAAACCAAAATAGACACTTCAACAAGAAAAATGAAATAGTAGGTAAATGTAGATATATAAATAAATACTTACTTTGCCATCTAAGCACATTGCTACAAAAGAAGGAGAACCCAGTCATGGATGTCAAACAATTTCTGTGACCCCATCTTCCCTTGCGCCAGTTGAAATTTATAAGAACCTAACGAGGAAAGAGTGCCTAGGAAATTTAACACTCATATGAGATATTGGTGGCAAGAGGGATAGAAAACAAGAGCAGAGAGCACCTAATGAGTTTGTGTAAATGATCGCCAGAATAGAGTTTATGAAAGATAGCCAAAAGAAATATTTTGCTAAGAGCTACAAAGGATGGGTAATTTTGGAGAATTATGATCGCTAACGCCCTGAAGAGACACGACTCGACAGAAAAAGTAGAAGCCTTTATCAAAAGGTCTTATGTTTGTGTATATGCATTGTGTCTTCGAGTGTCACGTATCCATGCATCGTTAGGCGTCGAGTCGGGTTTTGTCCGTAGGTGTCGTAACACAATGAAGACATATCGACACAGATCTTAAACAATGAATTTTCGTTGGTATTCAACCAAGACTGCATAAATTAAAAATAGCTGTCTAAAAATGTGCAGCACAGACGTGGCCATTTAATACTGCTATTAACTTACATTCTCTTGAGCAGATGTAGCAATTTTGGGCATCTTTTACAGTAGTTGTTACATAATTGTAATATAAGACGCGACGGTTGTCTTTTTCTCTTGGTGTGGCATTTTTGGTGATACAAGAAGCTAGACTATATAGACGTGATCACATTCATTACACGATAGATCAAATTTTGTAGTAATATTTCCAGGGAAGATAACATCAAGATCCTAATGAATGCAACATGATTCTGTTTAAAGTTTCCCTAACCAATGTGCACTGCATTTCTCTAGTATAAATGATCTTGAGCAAGGTTTTCCGAAACATTTTTCACTATGTTAGACTTCTTCAAGGTATTCTGCGCACATTGTTATGTTTCAATTTCGCCTTGTGTGTAGGTATTTTCCCTTCAGCCAATTCACCGTATAGAAACTACTTAGGAACCTATTGTCCTTTATCCTGTCACATGATCACTTCCTGGCAATTCGTGCTAAAGTACCAGAAACACGACTGGGTGCGATGGATAAATCGTCATCTAAATTATGCAAAAATTAAAATAACAGACATTTCTTTTGAACAGATATATTTACTAAAATTGCACAAAAGTATCTTAAAACACTAAGGAGCAAATTTATTTCATCAAATTTCTATTGGCTTCATCCACAACCTCCAGAAGACTTCGGAATCTCCTGCATCTCTTCTGGACGATCTCCTTGTTTATGACGGTGAATGCTGCCGTAACCCGTGCCTTCAGATCATCTTTGGTGTGACAAGGAGTTTAGTTTATCTCTTGTTCTGACCCTACTATACTGTGCAGTCGACAAAATAAAAAAAAAAAGCAGACAACGCATATGCGTAAAATTATAAATATAAAATTGGGATAATTTACTCATCGCACCCTGTATACTAGCAGGCTACCTTCGTTCAAGGATATCAAAATCATCCACGTAAAACTTGCCACCGGATATCCAATATATGGTGGGTATATTGTTGATGAAATCAGTTAACAATGTTTATCTTAGGCCAAGTGGCACATGCATATAACAACGGCAAAAGAAAAACATTGTAAAGTTTTAATTTCATCTAAATCGAAGTTCCACGCTGAGTCCATGGACGTCAAACCAGTTTCCTAAAAGCAATACCGAACTTTCTTATTCAGAAGATTTGTTGATTGATCGACTTACTTTTTACAGTTTATCAACCTTTTGCATCTAAATTCTAAAAAGAATATCATATAAATGATGAGACTGCACTCAAGAATAAAGATGCATTAATAATGGCAGCTAATGTCTTCCAAAAGTTAAAGGATATCACGAAGCGAACATGCAAGCATCGACAAAGAGTGTTTATCTTAGAGATGTACACACCTCTCCAGAGTATGACGAGGACTTGACCAAATGGTAGAAATATTGACGCCGGGAATCGTCATAATAGACTGCCAAACTGCTCCGCACAGTTATTGTCTTGATAAAGTCTGACCGTTTAAGTTTTTCTGGAAGTTCCTCTGAAGTGTATAATCAAATATCATGGAGCTTTGAGAAAGTTCTGGGTTGAAAAAGCCTTCATCTCCATCTCCAACTGCCTGGATGTAGAGGACCAGAACATGTTGGTCTTTGTGACCGGCATTTTCTGGCCCTCTACTTGTTATAAGTCTGGGGAAATTGCTCACCTATCCTCTTCCACCCAAAGAAAAGTTTTTGGAACCGCTGACCCAAATCTGTTTCAAGTCGAACAGAGCTGAGATTGACCAAGTCGACAAAGATATCAGAGGATACGAGACGGTGACAGAGACCAAGATCAACCGAGAAAAGTCTGTTGGGTTGCAATTGGAGCGTGAAAAGGAGTTTTTCTTTTCGGGCTATGTTTCTTGTTTTCTTTTCGGGCCGGACAAGATACTCGGGGTCTGGTTTCATCTCGAACATCCGCTGGAAATGAATTGGTTGGAGGTGAATTGGTTCGAGGACGCCGTTCAACTGTGGTTCCGGAGGAATCTTTCTTTAAGTGGGTAGGTGGAAGTTTATTTTTCCATCTACTCATTTCTCCTTTACTGATTCTACGTGATCCCACTTCTGCATGCCATACTAATACAATTAAAGTCTTGTTCTTGTGGAGAAGGAAGCATTCTAAGATAAATCGTGAGATATTATCTCCGCCGTTCTGTTCGGCAAAAAAGATTTCTTCAGCGGGCTTTGGAAATTCTCGTAACTGCTTCCACTGAAGTGACTTAGTGAAGACTGGATTACGTCTTCTTTCACTGCAAGGTTGTAATCTCGTCGTGCAAGTTTAATAAAGGCATCATGGTTTCGCGGAAAGTTATTATCCTTGAGGCTATTTCTATTTGTAGCAATGTGGTACCGTCGTTAAATAAGACTGAGCACTATGTTTTCTTGTGCTTTGTAGATTTTTTTTAATCGCATCACCCCGAGCTTCTTAACCTGTTCAATAGACGTGGGTGGAGTGTGAATCGGGCGATAGATAGATCTATCTAGGCTAATTGAAAAAAAAAACAAAAAAAACAAAGTGAGAAGATTGGGAAAGATAAAGCCGGAAACCACATCCTAAACAGGGAAGAAGGGATGAGCCTCTTAACCTGTTCAATAAACGTGGGTGGAGTGTGAACCGGGCGATAGATAGATCTATCTACTCTAATTGAAAAAAGAAAAAAAACAAAGTGAGAAGATTGGAAAAGAGAAAGCCGGAAAACACATCCTAAACAGGGAACAAGGGATGAGCCTCTTAACCTGTTCAATAGACGTGGGAGGAGTGTGAACCGGGCGATAGATAGATCTATCTACTCTAATTGAAAAAAAGAAAAAAAACAAAGTGAGAAGATTGGAAAAGAGAAAGCCGGAAAACACATCCTAAACAGGGAACAAGGGATGAGCCTCTTAACCTGTTCAATAGACGTGAGTGGAGTGTGAACCGGGCGATAGATCTATGTACTCCAATTAAAAAAAAATTACTAAGTTTTAACTTAGATGGACAACACAAAAGAAGGAATTCTATGGCGACGAGAAGTTGACCCGTTCCCAATTGATTATGTTCTTTATTATATTGAAGATCACAGCGAAAAGGAGACGACTTCCTCCATCAGAATTTAGCAAGAAGTAGCTGAGTTTTGCGCATGTGTCTAGTGAAAGAAGCCGACTTAGAATGATATTTTGATCGGGAATGGTGTATTAAAACATTGGAAAACCCGCCCCAAATAGATTAGTTTAGTTTTCTTTTGCCTTTAGTCTTTACGCGATGTTAACTTAGCTAGGCGATGTATGCTCATTGTTTGTACTTAAGTTTAATTCTCGATTCCCTCTCCCGTTCAGTCAGTTAAGTGCCATACGTGAAACACGCTTGGGCGATCATGTCTCGAAAGAGACATGACTGACTGGGTAGAAGATTATCCCGCAGTAGGTTGGCATTGCTTTTGACGGTAGACTGGTTGCCATCCAAGGCTATAGAACCCAATCTGTCCTGTTATTTAACCCATAACTGGAAGGAAGAGACGGATTAATAACTTTCCCAAGGGTATTTGCGCGTAAGTGAATGCAATGAATTCAACTGGAATTCGAACTCGGCTCCACTGCACCACATCATGCGGAGCACTTTCTGCTTTTCGAAGAGGATTTTTTATCGTATTTGTTGTTGTCTGGTTGAGTTTGCTTGGCTGGTTGAATGACAGTTTTGAATTTATCAAATCCTGCATAAATTTCGCCCAGTCAACTGACATTAATTCTCAATTAATAATTTTGTTTAGTTCTTTGTATATAGCATAATGTATAGTATAAATATTCATCCAGGTTTTCATTTTTAAATGTTATTAATTTATTCCCCATTCCCTACAGACAAGCTGTACATATGAGACTAGTTCGGACTTCATAGAATCTTTGAAATACTATGGTGCTTGTAGTAAGAATGTTAAGTAAGAATGTAATGTTGTGGTGCAAGGAATATTGTATAGTTTGTTTGGGCCAGTGATTGTGTCTAGCTAAGTTTTTAGAATAATACAGATGAAAACCAACTTTCTCCAATCCACTTTTGACCTTGTGCCACATTTTTTTTTTGTATTTATACGAAAATATAATCACTTCGTGACTGCTCTGACACCGTTATTGTTAAAATCTCACTGTTTAAGTCTGACGTGGACTAAACTAGGATTCTACTTTCATTTAATTTTACTTTTCAAAGATTGCAAAAAGTTATTTATTTAAATTTATTTTTTATATTGACTATATCTTTTTGTATTTTGTTTTTTCTTTTCAGTTTTCTTTCACTCTTTTCAGTTTTATTTATTATTTTTTCTGGTGTATCATCCTTTTATTTGTTGTACTAGTGTTTTTGATTTAATTTTTCTTTTCTTGATTTGTTTTTTTAGATTTTAATTTCCTGATTCCTAAAACCCCTTCTTTAACGTTCAATTTAGTTTATTTCCTAGTTTAATTTTTATTTTACACTAAACTTTCTGTCAAATTCTTTTTTCGGTTTATTTCTAACATTTTATTTTCTTGATAGGAGAATCTGTTTTTTTGTTTTTTGTTTTTTGTTTTGCTTCACATGCATTTAATCTGATTTTTTGTCTGTCTTGCTTGCTGCATTGTTTCTGTTATTTATAATTGTTTTGACTTTTAAAAAATTCCTTTTGTTTTATTGTTCGTGTCTCTGAAATTATTTTATTTTTACTCGTTAAACCTTTTTGTAACTTCCTCCGTTTTCTGGTAAGCCAAGTTTTTCGTCTTCGACTTTACTCATTTCATAATTACATTGTGTGCGTTAAACTAGTTTTATTTACCCCCCTCCGCCAACCTTTACTTTAATTTATGTCGGAATTTATCTTTTTACTGTTTCTGTTTTTCTTCGTTTCGTTAATTATTTATTTTACTTACTTTTTGTTTTTCACGTAAGGAAATAAAACATTAAACCAAAAAAGGATACAATCTCTTTAAAAATACCCGACCATTTTCGGTTCGTTTGAAAAAACCTGTTTGTTTCCAAAAATGTAAACAATCACCGGATAAAGAAGTAAAAAACTAGTAAGATATCATGATTGTCGACGACAAGTATGGTGGCTGCAAATGACTAAAATTATGAAACAGAAAAAATAAACCAACCAAAAATGAGACAATCAACAATGAAAAGGGCAAAAACAACAACACCAACAACAACAGCAAAGATAATGTAGCGGCCAGCGAATTTCACTCTTGCTGTATGACCCCCTTCTGAAGTGTATAATCAACATTAAGATGTTCCAGGAGATAACCAAGAGTTATGAACATCTAAGGAAAGAAGATGAACTCTTGGTAGACCCCTCCCAGGAATTATAAGGATTAAGAAAAGAATCGTGTCCGTCTTTATGGTCGACAAGCGCTCAAGCAAAATTTGTCACCACACTAAAGACTCACGATCTCCAGCGACTCGGTGTGGATGCATGCTTTGTACATCTTGTTAGAAAATTATGAGTTCTTCAGCAGGATCCGGATTTTGACGGTTTTCCCTAGAAGATGCAGGTTTGAATCTTGCCAAAGGACGCATATTTTGCTTACAGGATTTCTCGATCATTCAATCCGGTAGATGTAAATAAATATACTGTTTAATAATAAAAGCAGAGCATCTATTCAAATATAAATATACATTAAAGAAAATGTCTAAACAATTTATATATATATATATATATATATATATATATATATATATATATTCGAAACATATATTGTTAGATATAACAGACAATGAATGTCTATTATGTTTAATCATGAACCGTTCTAAAAATCGTATTCTGGCTTTAATTTCATGTGAAAATAAAGACAAAAATTGTCCAACATTTGGATATTTCTTTATTTTGCTGGTTCTAAGCTTTCGGCTCGCATGAGCCATCTTCAGAGAGGTTACAGGAACGTTAACATAAAGACATTTACCATGAAAGATGATTTTATCTTGTGTTGACATAAAACATTGCTACGCAACGATAACAAACCTTTTAAATAAACATTTGATATTCAAACATTAAAAAAACGATGACGCTTTTAGAAACAACTCAACTTATGCCAACTTCCGAAAGAAAAGAGAATAAAGAAAAAAAGAAACGGTGAGGCGAAAGGCTAAAAACGAGCGCAAAGCAAAAGAAGAACTGACCATGAAACCCTACATGTACGAATACCTACAAAAACAGGAAGAACACACAGGAGCGCACATCCACAGAGATGCACATACGAACAACTCATACCAACAATATAAAAAGACGGAAAAATTTGAAAATATTAACAATAAATAGCAAATAAAAAATTAAAAGTGGATGGATAAATCTGCAAAACACTGGAGTCGGAATATCGAAGGTAACATCAATCAGCTAAATGACAAACTTCTACTTACATTAATTAATAGTTTCTGAAAGTTTCTGAAAGGTACCTTTTGCTATTACTATGCTCCTTACGATTCATATGTCACACTTTTCGAAGTCTATCTATTTAATATGCCATGTTCCTGCGAGATGCGGTCAATCATGTCTCTCCCCAAATTTATATCCTTCGTAGATCTAAATAATACCTGCCACTTTACTATTCATCCTAGTTCCTGATATGCAATCCACATGCTCGTTAGGTAGGATACTCGTTGTTTTCTTCTACTATTATTAACTAAAATAGTCCTTTTAGTGTCAAATTCTCCCAGCCTTCTTTTCTCATAGATCCCAGAAATTTGTATTTCTGATACTATCCAAACAGTTAAATTGTAACACGTGTTTGATTTTGTCGTTTCTGATATGTAAATAGTAATTTGAGCTGTCATTTTGCTGACGACCATACATTTCTTTTTTTACAGTTAATCCTTTCTTTTGGTTTCCCTAACGAGCCTTTCTTCAAGGACATATGACACAGTGAATAAAGCCGCTGTTTGAATGACTCAAAAAGTAATTTGACCCCAAAAGTTTTGAGTTCAAAATCTGGCCACAGTAGAGTGAGCAAAAACTTAAAGCTAAGTTACTAAAGGGAATTAAGAGAAACTGAGATATTCAGAAAAGGGATGGCACCTGAACAATCTACACCTGTGAATTAAATAAAGGGTTTGATTAAAAATTTCAACGTATATTACCCAAATAAAACCAAAGCGTACAGCAGCCGAAGTGTCCTGAATATGACCATGAAGATGAAGACAACTGTCTGAACGATGTAAAATTTATATACCCATGGGAAATAGGAAATTTCAACTGTCCATTTTTCATTTTAATTATAAGTGTCTTTTTGGTTTCAATTTTCCTTAAAATTTTCTCTCCTTCTGTAGAAGCAATATTCAGTGCCATACAAGTGAATCAATATTACATCGCAGTTCAGTTCACTCTTTTCTTTGTTTCTGTTGCTTCAAGTTTTCTTTTCAGCTTTGAAGAAATTGTATAGAATTCACTGCCATATAGATGGATTGATATGACATAAAAGTTCAGTACTCTTCTTTGGTTTCAACTAACGTTTTTTGTTTCTATATTGAAAAATGTGTTAAATGCTGCGAAATGAGCATTTTTATTTATGATTTTTAAAACTATTTTTGACGCATGTGTATCTCCATGTAATTTTTGTCTAATTAAATTTTTACTTTTGGAAAATTAACAAATAGTACTCTAACATTATAAAATTTTACTTCCATAAACACTGAGTGAACTTAAATTAAAATCTCTTAAACGGTCAGTTCGTAATATGCACCTGATGACTGCGTAACGCATGAAACTTCGAGTCGTGTCATCGACATAGGCTTATATATATATATATATATATATATATATATATATATATGTGTGTGTGTGTGTGTGTGTGTGTGTGTGTGTGTGTGTTACATTTAAAACCTTAAGATAATATTTTTAAATTTAGTAATTAAAATTCACAACAATTAAATTATGTAATTAAGGTTTCTCCAGATGACTACACAAACAAGATTTCTAGGAAAGTTCTTTTGAGAAAGGTCACATTTTTGTCATGTCAATCAGTTAAGTGTCATACGTGAAACACGCTTAGGCGATCATGTCTCAAAAGAGACATGACTGACTGGGTAGAAGATTATCCCGCAGTAGGTTGCCATTACTTTTTGCGGTAGACGGATTGACCGCATTTCTAGATATGGCTTTTTTATGTATCGCCCGTATTTCTATTTGATGAAAATATACCAACACAAAATCTGGTGATACAATTCGAAGTTACAACAGTCGAAGTCATAACAGTCAAAGTAATCACCTATTTGCGCCCCATTCGTGTTAAACATACAGGGAATGATTTATGAATAACGACTCAGTACAAGTTTGGCGACAAAGTTTTGTCGTTTTCTAGTTAAAATAGTTAGATGCAACCGTAAGTTACATGCTAATAGTTTCTCTATCTTTGTCTAAATATGAAAAGAAAATTCATTCAAAATTTGGAAACACTGAGCTTTCAAAATTCATCAAATTCTCTAATTGTAGCACAGCTTAACAGTACTCTAAAAGATCTTCAATTTTTGGCTCCTAAACAAGTGGATAATTTGGGGGATCATTTTCTTTGAAAAGGACTTATTAACATATTTTGCCATGTTTGCCATGGGGAATTCTACATTTCTCTACTTTAGAAAATATATTTGCAGTAGCTGACAGATAGTGATACTTTTGAAAGTACAGCCTAATTAAATTTTGAATTTTGATACTTATAAATTTGGTGCTATTTTCTTAAATAAGATTAGTTTTTTTTTGTATTTTTTAATCATATCACCCCGAGCAAGGCGATAACGCCACTGAAGCGCAGGGGGCTATGTAGGAATGAAAAGATTGGAAAAGAGAAAGCCGGAAACCACATCCTAAACAAGGAACAAGGGATGAGCCTCTTAACCTGTTCAATAGGCGTGGGTGGAGTGTGAACAGGGCGATAGGTAGATCTATCTACTCTAATTGAAAAAACAAAAAACAAAGTGAGAAGATTGGAAAAGAGAAAGCCGGAAACCACATCCTAAACAGGGAACAATGGATAAGCCTCTTCACCTGTTCAATAGACGTGGGTGGAGTGTGAACCGGGCGATAGTTTAGTCTATCTACTCCAATTGAAAAAAAAAAAGAAAAGAGTGAAAAGATTGGAAAAGAGAAAACCGGAAACTACATCCTTAACAAGGAACAAGGGATGAGCCTCTTCACCTGTTCAATAGACGTGGGTGGAGTATATCATCCTCATTCCTTGCGTAAAACCTCGATTGAAATCATGAGTTATCTTGCAGGGTTAGAGGGAGATAACTCATGACTTCCAATCGAGGCTTTAAGAGGGTTCGGTTCAAAATTTCTAGCAACTGAAAAAGGCCAGAGCACAGGGCTGAAACGTCGCACAAACGACAACAAAGATGAGGACAACAGGTCGCCTCACCTTTTCCTCATACTAGATTTCATATATTTCTCTACGAGACATAAACGTAGGCAGGATTGATACATGGATTACTTTATAAAACCTAATGTTATTAAGTTTAAAATATGAATACTTGTGACTTAGTAGCTCAATCTGGTAAACCTCTATGTAAATCATCAATATTTGATCAAAAAGTAGATATTAACTAAGTCATTAAGTATTGGAAAGAGTCCCGATTTTCTTTTAGTAGAATCCATACCTCAGAAAGTAATGGCAACCTACTGCGGAAAAATCTTCTGCTCAGTCAGTCATGTCTCTTTCGAGACATGATCACCCAAGTGTGTGCCATATGTGTCACTTAACTGACTGAAACTCAATATATATAGTGTGCGGTAGAAAAAGTTTCTATGTTTAATAGGTTTACAAATAGGCAAGGGTAACTACATTAAAAATCAATGACAGTGTTGTTTAAACAAAGGGATATAGTTTTAGTTGTTTGGTTTTAAAAATAACATCCTTTAAATAGTGGCCTCTGTCCGCCATACACTGTAATAGGCGATTTCTAAATTTTCCATCAAGCTGAATTATCTTTCGAGAGTGAGCAGCTTTCTTTTTATCACTGAACCTTCGAACATGAAATTTTCAATCAATAGCAGTATTGAGCTTCATTCACGAACAGCATTATTCTGATGACATGTGAAATGAACGCGAAAAGCTCAGTGTTACAATCACAGGTTCTTCTTCTTCTATGTGCCCTGTCCCTTCAGGACGTAGGCGATCATGGATCTCCACGTCTCCCTATCCCTTGTGGCTCTTAGTATGTTTGTTCCTGTTGCTCCTGGCAACCCCCGTTCCGTCATCCACCTGATCAGACCCTGCAAATATGTTATCCGCTGCCTTCCTCTGTCTCTCCTTCCTTCTATCTGTCCAGTCAGTATCAGGTTCTCCAGGTTCTCCTTCCTCATTGCACGTCCCAGGAACTTCAGTTGTCTCTTCCTGATGCTCAGCATCAATTTCCTTTTTGTTGCCATTCTTTCTAACACTTCGTCGTTGTTTGTATGCTCAGTCCACGATATCCGTAGCATCCTTCTGTAGAACCACATTTCGGCCGCTTCCAGTTTTGTCCTCATTTTCGATGATATTGTCCAGCATTCACAGCCGTATTGAAGAACTGACATCACGTAGCAGTCTAGCACTCTTTTCTTCGTTTCTATTGAGATTTTCCTGTGTGTTAGTATTTTGCTCATCTTCTGGAACGCGTCCTTTGCCATGCCAATTCGCCTTCGGATCTCCGTGTCGCATTTTTAAAAAAAACGTTTAAACTGCAAACTCATGTTGTACACCGGTTCAAACCATGATGGTAACTGGTGGTATCTGAAATAAATTGTTAAGACATTAGCTAAATGAAGATACTATTGTCACATACTTAAATTTACCAGCACCACACAGGTGACAGGCTAAAATGGGGGAAGTATTTCTGCAGTGCTCTATAAATCTCGGATTTCGTTATTTTCTTAGATGATTTGGTTTACTTGTGAAAAATTTGGAAGTGCCGTATTTTCAAATGTTACCCAGATTTGATTCTAACTCTACTTTCTCTATTTTCCCACAAGGCTCGTCTGCCTACATTTGAATTAGCAACATCTATGAGTTGACTACTTTTATTTCTTTTCTAAACGTGTTTAAAATTATCTTCGGCCGTTGTTAAAGGTTTCATTTCAAATAAATCAATGTAAGTCTGTCGTTTCTTCTCACACTCAGCGAACGAGCAAAAAGGTCATGGCAGTCGACTGTGTTTGAGTGCTCACAGATCAAGGGCAAATAGTCACAACAAAAAGACATTGGGACTTGGTTAGAACAGGAGATGACACGACGTATAAACAACCAACAAATGTCAGGGGATTTAGCCTGAAAATATGGATCGTATGAAGGAAACTACATACATCAATACTCTCTCTCTCACTCTATCTATCTATCTATCTATCTATCTATCTATCTATCTATCTATCTATCTATCTATGTTTTTAATCATCAATTTCTCTCTCTCTCTTTCCATACTTTCGATATATATATATATATATATATATATATATCGAAAGTATATATATATATATATATATATATATATATATATATATATATATATATATGTTGCGATGAATAAATTGTCGTCTAAATTCGGAAAAAATTTAAATAACACTGACATTTTAATAGATATATTGGAAAACCTCTGTAAAGGCTACAATATTGGATACATGTAAGAGTGAATTCGTAAGATGACAAGAGACTTGCCTTCACTAAATCGCTAAAAAAAACAGCATAGTATGGATAGAAAAGGTCCCAAACTTAATAAAACAAAATTTTTGCATCAAAATGTTTATATTATTTTTAAGAGGAAAGATCAAAATAATTTTTAATTATTTTAAAAAAAATTTTAATCTCTTCTAACATTTTCGAAATTTTGGCAGAAAATCTTGTTTTAATTTGTGTTAGCTGGTAACCAAAACGTTACGACTTGTTAAAATGGAAAACGTAATGATTACATCATCCACTTTTTTCCGTTGACAAACAAATTAATTTGGAAATTCTTGCAAAAACCAAATAATTGTAGGATTTTAATGAAACTTTCAGTACTAATTCACAAATGAATGAAATTATCTTTGAAATTATTATTTTTTTAAATATCATGGTAAAAATATTTTTTTACCTCTGTTACCACCACTCCACGTAAATCCATGAAATTTTAATAAATTTCAAAGTTTCGCGGTCTATAATTTTGTGAGTTAACAAAACCTTTAACAAGGTCGTAGATGATTTTAGACACGTTTAGAAAAGAAATAAAAGTATTCAACTCATCTAATTCTTTTTTATTTTAAATTTGTCCCCTGTATCCGAAAATCTGTTCCGAAGAGTAAAATAAAAAAAATCAATAAATCTCTGATATTATTTAATTTGATAAGCTTTTAATTGCTTGAATAAATAATAAAAAATAAGGACATTATAGTCTGAAAAAAAAAGAAAATTTTCTGTAACTAATGAAATTTTAGAATAATTGTTTTCATTTTTTTTTTTTTGTTATTATAATAATTTATAAAGTTTGAAAATATTTTTAAAATCTTTAAAGAACTGTCGTCGTTAGATTTTTAGTTAAGAATTGATGATTATATTGCCTATCGAAAATTGAAAAATTTAATAAAAATGGTTCTGCCCTCATATTTTTAAAATAATTTAAACTATTTTGTGTGCATTTGATTTTTTTTTTGTATGATATGTGCAAAAGTCAGAGTTTCCTCCCTTACCCGTAAAAGATTTTGTACAGTTTTTGTCACTTATAAACGCCATACACATTTTTTTTAAATCTCTAATCAAGTACCTGTCAACAAGTTCTTGATTTACGGTGCGGACAGGTCAAAGGTCAAATCTGTGATTAAGAAATAGTTGTATTCTAAATTTCACGCGATAAATAAGTAATACTTGTATAAATCAGAATAATTTAACACAAAATTTGCTCATTTTCCAAATAAAAAAAAGTGTCACAAATGTATATTTTATTTTTTCAAGATTTTTAAAAACTGAGAATTAACTTTTGTTTAAAAATGTGCCAATCACTCAAAAATGGCTGCAAAATTCAAAAATTGAAAAAATCTTTTATATTCCAACCAACATAATTTCTGTTTGAAATAAACCAGAGTATTTTGCTTACTAGAAATAGTAAATTTAATCATTTAGCTTTCAATTAAAACTAGAATAAAAATTAACTAGGGTATCTTTTAGACTATTATAACAAATGGACATTTGATAATTTGTCATTTTTCTAGTAAACATAGAAAACATGGCTCATGTAAAGAGTTACAAGTTCTGCTTTTTTTTAAATATTTTCCATTTTACGGTAGAATTTTTATTGGCATCTTTCAAGTGCCAATAATAAGTGATGTGCTATTGCGCTAAATTTTATTAAAAGATAAGGTGTGAAAGTAATGGCGAGTTTTCAAAGTATTCTTGGTACAACCGATATAATATTTTATTACAGTTGGATTTCCTATGGATGAAATAGAACATAGGTAGGCTAAAGAGTCAGTTAGACATTTATTTGCAAATGGACATTCAATAGGTTTTCGGCAATTAAAATTATTGTTATTGTGATCGTTAGTTTTTTTATGTTGTTGATTGTTTATGTTATTACTTCTGCTTAAAATTCTATGATTATGTTTTTTGGTGATCTTCTCAAGGTTATTACTACATCTATAGCTTAATTTAGGAATGTATGCTCTTATTTAGTAGTTTTATCCGTCCTGTGAGTATTAAATTCTCCAGGCCCTCTTTCCGCATTACGTGTCCCATGAATCTTAGCTGTCACTTCCTGATGTTAAGTATGAGTTTTCTTCTCCTTTGCATCCTCTCCAACACCTCATCGTTGCCACGTGTTCGGTCCATGGTATCATCAGCATCCTTCTGTATAATCACATTTCTTCTGCCTCAAAGCCTTTCTTTCATCCTTGAGGAGATCGTCCAATATTTACTGTCATACAGAAGGATAAATATCAAATAGCAGTCCAGCACTCTTTTCTTTGTTTCCAATGAGATTTTCCTGTTTCTCAGTACACTGGTTAGCTTTTGAAATGCGTTCTTGATCATGCCAATGTGTCTTCGGATTTCAGTGTCGCACTTTCCATTCTGTCAGAACGCTTTTTAAGTCACTCCTGTTAAAAAAAAAGAAGAAACCACGATCACACATATTTTACATAGATAATGCTCTTCGTAATGTGTGAGTTGTAGTTGTGAGTAATATTTGTTTGAATTCCTTTAATGCATAGACCACCAGGAATCGCTCTAATGAGCCTATCGGAACCTTATACAATCAATCCAAGGGCTCCAACTGAAACTAAAATTATTGATGTCCTCATGTACCGAAAAATTTTAGATTTTCACATTAAGATCCTTGTATTTTTATAGTTTCTTGAAGATCTTCAAAAGATACATTACAATCTATAAGGAATGCCATTACAGGTCCTATGTAACTGAGTATGGGTGATGTTCATACTAGTTTCAGTTTCTTTCCTGTAAAAGTTTAAGATTTTCCAGTGCAAATATTGGCTCACTCTATCATGCCGAGTGTTATATTCAGTAGGGTCTAACACCGTGCAACCTGATACAATATATCTGGATATATCTTAAAATCTTTCGGGTTAACTTAATTTTTCAGTATGTGTGCTTGGTAATTTCTAATAAACAAGCATTGGTTTTTTGTCCGCAAGAATAAAACATTCGATTTCAGCTTTTAACCCTGCACTACGTAAACACTGACAGGTACGGGTTTTGTTTACATATTCACTTACGCGCAAATACCCTTGGGAAAGATATTAATCCGTCTCTTCCTTCCAGTTATGGGTTAAATAGCAGGACAGATTGGGTTCTATAGCCTTGGTCGGCAACCAGTCTACCGCAGAAAGCAATGGCAACCTACTGCGGGATAATCTTCTGCCCAGTCAGTCATGTTTCTTTCGAGACATGATCGCCCAAGCGTGTATCACGTATGGCACTTAACTGACTGACGTACAGAGTATTGACTATGATGAAGCTTATTTGGGCATCATTTCTGTATTTGGTACGTTGAATTTGCTTTCGTTTTTAGGTTCGTTTCCGCCGCAGTAAGTATATTATAATTTATTTGCTCTTCGTTGCCCACTTGAAATCCTCGTTTGAATATGTTGGCTACTTTTATTACTAAATGAAGTTTCTTGTTCCTTTCATGTTCTTTGACACAGATCATCATCCAGTCTTCTTTAGTTTTCGTTGTAAGGAGAGGTGGTATAAAATACGTAATAACGTCACAGTGAGTAGCCCAAGTGAGACATATTATAATTGCTAGGACAGAGTTAAAACAATTACTTTAAGTGTTATCTCTTAAAAGTACTCACAAACCGTTCAGTTCGTCCGTTTGACTTTGGGTGATACGGCGGTGTAGTAATATTTTAATCGAGAACATTTTACAATTTTTTAAAATTTGTAGGCAGTAAACTTTGTACCGTTATTCGAGGCTAAAGTAACTGGAATACCATCTCTTGTAAATAGTTTGTCTAAAAAATCACTTTAACCATTTCTTTCTTTTTTCTTTTTTTTTTTTTTTTGAACATAAAAACTGAAAGCCACTTAGTAAAACTATCCAATACCCCCAAATAATGCGGTTCATTTATCCATTTGCATTCTTGAACACGGCGTATCTATCTTTAGCCAAGGTTACAATTTCGTGGTAAGTGATTTTGCTGCTAGGGCACAATCTCTGCAGGCATTTACTATTATGTTTAATCTCTTGATTCATTTTGGTCTAGTATACATAGTTTCCCATAAGAGGGTTCATCCTTGAAATTACCGGATGTCCACTATGAAATTCCTTCAATATCTACTTTTGTAATATTGTAAGGTATTACTACTCTTTGTAAAAACAGTAATACTCCATCATATAGCAAGAAAGCGTTCAAGTCTTGATTGCGTTCTAAAAATCGTCATTCTCACTTTCTTATAATAGTTTTTTTATTTTTAAAATAAACACGTCTTGTTCTGCTTTTAATTTTTTTTCAGAATAACTGGAAGTTCATGTACTACATTCCATAATATATTTTCGAATTCTATTTCACTTTTTAATGGTGCAATAAAAGTGTCAACAAACGGATCTTTGGTATCAATCTTGATAAACCATCAGCATGTCCTTTTTGGGCTGTTGGTATACTATCTTCAAATTGTAATTTAACAAGGTGATACCTGGAATCTATTCACTGTAGAAATTTCATTTTCGAATTATTAATTGATAATAGAAGACTGTGTTCTGTCTGTAAACGAAAACTCCTTCCGTATATAATTTGTGAATTTTTTTTCCCTGCAAATATTGTTGTTTCAATCTGACTATTTTTTATGTTTTTTTTTCTCATGCTGTCATAATCCTTGCCTTCAGTTCAACTTTGGTGTTACAAGGAGGTTAGTTGGTCACTCGCTCAACAGCATCCTCTTATAATAATTAAAGAGGTTGAAGTCTGGAAAGTTAGGTGGCCAGATATAAAGGGTGATGTTGCAGAAATTGTCTGCCAGCTAGTTGCTAGACATAGGTTCTTCCAGCGGCCACCCTCTTGTCCCAGGGCAGTACTATCTCCTTAAAGCACTTGATGAAGGCGCCCGTGTTGAGTCTAAGGCTCTCAGTAATAAATCCAGGAGTTCCTTTTTTTATCAAAATGATCAGATTGCGTTTTACGAGCTCTCCATACCTACGTAATCACTATGAGACTCATTCAACTCTTTCCAAATCCTCTGCATTGTCTTCAGATTGACACACAAACACTCTGAACTGTTCGTATTAGAGCTTCCGGTGCGAATAATAAGCCGTAAAACATGTCGTTTACAAATTCCTGGTGGAGTGAATTGCGCCATTATGATCTTGCTTTTTTTTTTTTACAGACGGTGCCTAAATGACTCTATTATACTGTGCAGTCAATAAAAAACAAAGATCGCACATGTGCGAAATTCAAAATATAAAATGGGGACAAGTCACCCATATATATATATATATAGAACACTTATATTATCCAGGTAAATTCCGATAGAGACGAATTCAAAGGTACTCAATGTTAAATTTATTTATTTAACAGAGTAATGTAATTTTTAAAAATATTTGATATACTACAATTTCAATGGGTAATATATATTTCACCGCAAAATTATGACCTGGTC
The DNA here is from genome assembly GCA_037127315.1 of Ascarosepion bandense. Lineage (NCBI taxonomy): Eukaryota > Metazoa > Mollusca > Cephalopoda > Sepiida > Sepiidae > Ascarosepion > Ascarosepion bandense. The sequence goes on along the minus strand of JBBBDQ010029369.1, from coordinate 5,244,648 downwards.
AGGTCATCATTGTGCGGTAATATATATATATATATATATATATATATATATATGTGTGTGTGTGTGTGTGTGTGTGTGTGTGTGTGTGTGTGTGTGTGTGAAATATATATATATATGAAATATATATATATACTCCCGATCAAAAATTTAAGACCACTTAAAAATCTTTAAAAAGAAATGTTTTTTTACGGATAGGTTTTAAACTCCTTCCACTGAAGGTTACCAATGCTACAATCTAAAATGTTATGGAAACAAAAAGCTACATTCCAAACATTTTATTTAGTAATTTACATTTTTATAAAATGAGGCGATTTATAATATAATTTATAATAAATATTCATTGGTCTATTTTTATATTGAGCACTGCTTTAAATTAATGTTCTGAACTTTGCAAATATTTTCTTCGTTCTTTATTCATTTGTATATATATATATATATGCATTATTATTATTAATTATTACTTCAGAACATCTTCAAACTACAAACTATTACAAAATTCTTCATTTTGTTTCTACATTGAAAGAACAATGTCTCATCAGGTAGTTAATAATGATGGTAAGAAAAATTAAAAGAAAAACATTACTTCCTTTTATTTTTGGAAATTTTTGTACGAGCTGAAAAGATATTAAAAAGTAGGGAAAAAGAAGGTAGAAAAGATGATAAAATAAGATGAGAAATCAAGATAAAGAAAAGAAAGAGGAAAAGGAAAGATACAGAGGAAATAGAGATTAAAGAGGAAAATAAACGAGAAAGTCTTAAGAGGGAAGAGCCAATAAAAACGGCTAGAAGAAAGAAATTTTAAATTTTGACAGGAGGTGAATTTGTAGACAGATATTGATATATACAATCTGGTAGTAGTTTGTAGTTTGTACATGTTCTAATACAATAATTAATAATAAATGTTCATTGCTTTATTTTTTTATTGAGCATTGTTTTAAATGAATGTTTTGAACGTTGCAATTATTTTCTTCGTTCCTTATTTATTTATAAATAAGTAAAGAACGTGTAGAGAAAAAGTGTTTTTAATCTTACATATTTCACTTTAATAAGCTTCCTTAGAAATTTTTTAAAAGACGAATGATTTTAAAATTTCTAAAAAATCGAAAGTGACACACACATTCACATGTGATTCTCTCATATACATATTTCGTTTTGAAAAAGAAAATCGTCCATCGCTTGATACTTGTATACATTATTTCGCTAGGATTTTGAACGGAAATGTATTTCATTTTTTCATTCACACACATACTAACGCTACCGACATATAAACACACTTAATTCGCCTATAGTTTAAATACGCTTGACATATGCATTATTTTCGCATATAAACACTTTCATTTAAGATAAACATTGATTGCTTTTATTACGTGTCATATATCTAACCAATGAAATCAAACCTCAATCAATATTCAGACTCTTTGGATTTTTAAAAAAATTTAAATCATTCGTCTTTAAAAAGACACATTTTATTCATCTTGTCGGATTTCAATCCATTTATTCAACTCATATATATATATATATATATATATATATATATATATATAGAGAGAGAGAGAGAGAGAGAGAGAGACAGACAGACAGACAGACAGACAGACAGATTACACGTATTCTTTATTTATGGTAGAACACAAAATAAAATTGCACTCTACTGGTTTTTATTCTTATTGCAAATAACCTGTAAATATGCGAAATCTGTGAAAAGTAACGGGACTTGTGTCACAAACAATTTATTTAAATTTTAAACACCAAGCTATATTGTTTCCTTTTCAAAGTAATTCTCCTTGAGTTTGACGCACTTTTCTTTCTTTCACTGTCTCTGTGCATTACTGAAAGAATTCTTTTTGAATGCTTCTTAGTTCCGCCATTAAGGCCACGTTGATGCCCCCACGCCTTCAAAACAGGTCGCTGTAATGATCCCTTTGAACCTGGAGAAAAGAAAAGTCACACTAATCAATATCAGGTGAATAGAAAGGTTGTTACAGTACAGCAAAGTTCTTCTCGGCCATGAACTGTCAGATGCCCAAAGCGTTGCGGGCAGGGTGCATTGTTGTGTTAAAGCAGTCACGACTTCTCCCGTTACATCTCTTTTCTCTTCTCGCGCACCGAAGTAAGGACTCATTGTGAACGATGCCTCTCACATTGAAGAAACTGATCAGATCTGTTACTTTCCACACAAACTTGTATGTTTAGGAAATTTGAGATTTTCTAAGCATACAAATTCGCTCTTTCACAGATGACATTGTTTGCACAAAATTTTACCAGTTACTGAATAGCAGCACACGAAATTATTTTAAGAACCTCGTTAGCACAAACATAGAATGCATTTTATTCATACGATGAATGATAACAATCATTACGAGGCCAAACAGAAGTGCATTTACAGATCATTAACAATGTTTCTCTAGTTTTAAAGACGAGTGGAAGGACGAAGAACACTTTCTTTAGGATTTCTGGAAATTAATTTCGAAATGAGAATATACAAGCCAATCTATGAGCGAAAAGTCAACGTAAGATTATGTTTATTACATTAACAGTCACTAATAACTTTAGCTTTAAAAAAACAACAAAAAAAAAACAAACAAATTACGAAACAGGTATTCATATTTATTCAATGACGGTCTTAAATTAATGTTCTTTTGATGCCGAGATTAGTGTAAAGGTCGAAATTCTACATATCTAAAAAGCCTCCTGATATAGGTTACTTAAACAAAGCGGTGTTATAAACGGCTGTACTATCCATGTCTTTAATCGCTCGGTTTTCAAAATGTGATAACGATACGCGTATCACAAACAAAAAGAAAAAAAAATAGTTGATATATTTTGAATCTACGATAAAATGATAAAAGTACCATTAATTTATTATTTTCATTTATGTTTTACAAAAGCATATCTGTCCCAATTTCTCTTTTTAAAAAAATGATATAAGAATCTTTGAATTACATATACACATATCTATGGGAAATATGAATTACAACACTATATAACAGATAAATACCGGGTAACTAAATGATAAAATAAAAAAAAAGTCCAACGCTAATTTTTGTTATATTTGGTTTTCTTCTGTAAAATATCTGTTCCCATAAAAAATAATGACTAGTCTATAGAAGACTTATCGAAGGCAGAAAGGTGTTTTCTTTCCTTTTTTTTTTTTTTTTTTTTTTTTACGGTTAGGTTTACCCCGTTCAAAGCCAGGAGTCAATCGATGTAGAAGGGTATCTGTCACAAAGAGTAGTGGCTCGCGGACAATGGGTTATTTTTTTTATTTTGAGCCACGCATGCGCGCGTCACACACACACACACACACACACACACACACACACACACACACACACACATATATATATATATGTAAATGTTGTGTATTTGTGTAGCAATCTCTCTTTTATGCAGGTTTCATTAAAAATCGAAAAGAAAAGAAATCATATGATCATAAAAAACTTTAAAAAAAACTTAACATAAAAAACTTAAGCACAATACTTTGTCATTGTTAATGAAACCTATATATATATATATATATATATATATATATATATATATATATATATATACCCTGACTGAATGCTACGAAACACTGCAGCACATTAGCCTCAGTATCTACAATGCCGAACTCAAAATCTGACAAACTATCACCAAAAAACTCCGCCACCTATATCTGGGAAATATACTTCTTCCCAACAACACTGAAAAATACATAAACCTGTCAGATACACATTAACAGACGACCAGAATAAATTCCTAAACCTAGGTTCTGATTGTCATTTGCAACGAAAATTTAATCTCATCACAAAAAAAAAAAAACAAAAAAAAAACTGAAATCGAAATATTACACCAGTCATTACTCCAACTGGAAAATAACAAACTAATATAACTTAACCCAAACATCAGAGATCTCCTCAAGGCTGAAGATCTACAAGACCGTTCTCCGCACCCACAACCATATTCCTACAAAATTCATAAATGCTGCCAAACAACTAAAAAACAACCGACGAGCTTATAAATCCAACGTTTACGTAATTTTGGATCAATTAGATTACCATAAAAATTAAAGCATCTTCTAGATAATCGATCAAAATTCAAACGACTAAACCGTAACCCCACCGAATCCCTTAAAACATACGTTAACAACGCATAGCGTATAATCATGTCGTTATAGGATCTTTGAAAGTCAACAAAATCATTGGCGTTTATGAACCTGGATACCTATATGGTAACATCAAAATACATAAACCTGGATGCCTTTTGAGACCCATAATTTCCCAGATCCCTACCCCCATATACTAATAGTCTAAAGGACCCTAAAGGATACTATCACCCCATTCCTACCTACTAATTACAAGTCTACCCACGAATTCATTTTCCTTGCATCCCTTGACGTAGAAAACTTATTCACTAACGTTTCGGTTGCTGAAACCATCGACATAATCAATAATCACGTATATAAACATACTCCATTATTACCACCTGCTATCAATCCCCATACTTAAAAAAAAGTCTTCTCGTTTGTACTAGCATGGCTCCGTTTTACGACCACGAATGCAAAACTTACGTCATAAGTATGGGAAATCTTCTTGATTCTTGCTTTGCTCACTTTTACATGTTTCACGTAGAAAACACACTTTTTAAAAAAGAAATTAGTTAACCCACAATATACGTCCGCTATGGAGATAATATTTTCATTCTTCCTCAGAACAAAAACGAAATCAACAATTTCAAATTTGCATTCCAAAAATATTCCATCCTCAAATTTACATATGAGCTAAGCCCCCCCCCCCAAGACTACCGTTCTTAAACGTCCTCGCAAAGTCTCGTAATAATACTTTCATTAATTCTCTATATAAAAAATTCATCATTAAGACCTCCTGTCACCTTAATTTCTGTTCTAGACTAGGTTAAGGTCCGAAAAGAAAAATACGACCACAAGGATAGAAATAACAAATATTTTTTACAAGAAATAACAATACAAAATGTGTAAGATGTTAGTATGACTGTCAGTCTGGTTTGGAGTGAACTACTACCAACCCGACTCTCTCTCTCTCTCTCTCTCTCTCTCTCTCTCTCTCTCTCTCTTTTGAGAGGCGTAGTATATATAGTGTTAGGAAGAGTTCATTCATGGTAAGGACCCATGACACCCCACTCCCAAGCTTTTACTCCGCAGGGATCTTTAATATTTTTTCCTCTTCGGATTAATCATCAATTACATTCATTTTCCTTTACCTTAAAGCCGTAATTTTGTATCCGCGTGAAGACCTCTTGAACTTTTTCCCAGTGTTGTTCAATATTTTTGCTATTTATCAAGATGCCATCAAGGTATGCGATCGTAAAAATCCAGTACGCCTAGCATAGTGTCCATTATTTGCTGAAATATCACCGGCGCGACCTTGATCCCGAATGCTAATCACTGGAACTTATAGAACTCCCTATGAGTGTTTATGCACAACAACTTCGAGCTTTCCTTGTCTACTGGTATTTGTAGGTATGCTTCGCTCAAGTCTATCTTTGAGAAAAATTTTCTTCCGTTCAACTTTGTGCATACTTCTTCTGGACTATGGAGAGGACAGTGATAATCTTTAATCGCTGTCGAGAAGTCAGCGCATACTCGTATCTCTCCCGATTTCTTTTTCACGTAAACCGTAGGTGCGGGCCATTGACTATATTCTACTTTTTCCAATATACCGGTTTCCACGAGTCTATCCAACTGTTTGTCTATCTTTTCTAATGATGCAAAAGGTACATTTCTCTTCTGCTTGAAAATGGGTTGTACATTTTCTTTTAATTCGATTTTGGTCGCCATTTTTTTGACACCTCCCGAGGCCGGCTGAAAATATGTCGGGGAAACTCTTCTTTAATTTCTCCTTCAATTTCTCTGCCTCGCGATAAACTTCCCACTTTTTGTCAGAACGTATTTATTGGTAAATACCAGAGATCAAATTTCTGCATCCAGTCAGTTTAAAAAAATGTTTCCTTATTTTTTAGAACGAACATCTTTAATTTCTTGGTCATCCCGTTGAACGTCACATTTGTGATAATCTCCCACTCAAATATGATTTTTCTTCCTGTTACCGACCTGGATATTTAATCTGTTCTCAACATGATCAGTTTGTTTAATTTCTTCCATGTCTGTAGGCTAATAATGGTTAAATCGGATTCAGAATCCAATTGTAATCTGATTATTTTGTTTAACATTTCCACTTGTACGTATTTTCGTATATTTATCCCGTCTGTTTGGTCAGTTCTAGTGGCTTTCACTCGGCTTTTGTTTTCTTTCTTTTTTTCTACAGTGCGAACTTTTGTGTCCCACTTTATTGCACGATAGACAAGTCTTATAGCGGCATGGACAATCTTACCAATGCAGAGTTCCACAGTGATAGCATGGACTAGGTGGTGGTTTCTTCTGAGGTTTTATTTGACTTTTTGTAGTAAAGTGATTGGTTTGTTTTTTTTTTTTTTTTTTTTTTTTTGTGGGGGGCCTGTTTTTCGTTGTACTTTCCGTATGTGAGCGACGCAAGACTTTTCGATATCGTTCGAGTCCTTTTTTACGCTCATACATCTCTGACAGTCCTCAGCTAATTTTTGTAGAGTCAATTCTGGTTTATTCTCAAGTTTTGTTAGAATTCTCCGTTTGATCTCCGCGTATTCAATCGAAACCGGGCCTTAGACGAATATCAAACATTTAAACTTGTCAAACATTTAAACTTGTTCAGATAACTTAAAGTCATCACAGTGTTTGTTTACTACGAAAGCGAATGTTATATAGTCTTTGCTATCCTTTTTTGTTAAATTTAAGCATTTCCACTTTTCGGACTGAATAATTCCGTTAAGAGTTTCACGGCATCCCCGAAAGTCAATTCCTTCGTTTTCCTCGGTAGGATGTAGTCTACGAATTTAGTGTGTTCGCTTGACCCTACTTTCCTAAGTAGTAGACACATTTTTTCCGCGTCTGACCAATTCCTGCGATCAATCTCATATAAACCTTCATATCTTCTGAAGTAAGCCGCGAAGGTTTTGTCTTCGTCCGGTGCATAAGTGAAGTCTTCGATTGAGCTCCGTATAGCATTTTGCGAGAATGCCGATTCATTTTCAGAATTTTGCCCTTTATTTGTCATCTGCTCGTAGCAGTAATTCTTGTAGTTCGAGTTGCTTTTCTTTTGAATTTCTATTTTTTTCTCTTCTAGCCTAATCTGCCTTTCCTCATTTTTTTGCTGCTGCTCGAATTGCATTTTCGTTAGTTCTAACATAGTTGTCTTAAAGTCCTCCATATTTACAACGTAATTTAATTTATAACACAAGCTATCTGTTGCCACGAGGAGAGGAGAAAAACTCACTTTTTTAACTTTTTTTTTCACAATACGTTGTTCAGGCGCATAAGATTTATAGTTACGGCGATCAAAAAATCCTTTTTCTTGTTCGGAATAAAAAATGACTTATTTATTTCTTCTTTGCCCAAGGAAGAAAAACAAAAAATCACTTTGGTTAAAGAAGAAAATCATCTTACAGATTTTTTCCTTTCTTGTTACGCCGATTACCCTAATTTAGCTCCTTTGTGTTTTGCGTTTACGGTTTTCGAAAACCACTGTTGTGAATACTGGTCACTTTTATGTATGAACAATCGTTCCTTAAGAACTTTGTAGCTAGAGTTGTGTACTTTAGTAAAAGACTTTTCTTTTTTTTGCAGTGTAGAATTCAGGTTTTTGTTGCCCGTTGTTCTGGAAACTTGGTGGGAATTTTTTTTTCCTGCGTAGAATTCGATTACTGTTAAGGTAGACAGGTAGAATCCGTTTCTTTATATCTTCGTCACCGCTGTTATGGCTCATGTCCAAAAATATTTTTTCTTTATCTTCGCGTAGAATCCGTTTCTTTAGTATCTTAGTCACCACTGTTATGAGCGACCGATGACCAAAAGGTTTTTTTTTGTCCTCTGCGTAGAATCCGTTCCTTCAATATCTTCGTCGCCACTGTTATAGATCAGGCTAAGGTCCGAAAAGAACAACAGGGCCACAAGGGTAGAAATAACAAATATATATTAACAAGAAATAACAATACAAAATGTGGAAGTGTTAGTATAGCTGTCAGTCTGGTTTAGAGTGAACTACTACCAACTCGACTCTCTCTCTCTCTCTCTCTCTCTCTCTCTCTCTCTCTCTCTCTCTCTCTCTTGAGAGGCATAGTATATATAGTGTTAAGAAAAGTTAATTCTGGAGTTACCCATGACAATTTCATTGGTCAATTTCCACTTAGATATAAAACCGGCGTCATTAAAAATTTCGTCCTATGAGAATTCATCGTCTCCATCGCTATTTTTCAAAGAACTCTATAATCCTAAACAAACACTCGTCAACAACGGATTTCCAAACTATTTGTCTGACTACCATATTAGACATTTTCTTTCAAACCTGATTAATAACAACTGTAAACACATTGACAATAATAATGATATTAACATCTACAAAAAACAAATCCATATTAATTATAAACATGACGATTTTTCATTCCGAAACACCATTCGAAAATACGCAACTCCCGTTGGCGTAAACAACAACAAAAAATAGATTGATTATCGATTACAATAAATTTAAAACGGCTAACCTCATCATCAAAACAATTCAGCAACGAGATCCAAACTACAAAGAACCAACATTATTTATGAATTCACATGTCCTTTGAAGAATTGCGTTCTTGATCCTAGTTTCGAAAATAATTATATCGGCCATACCACTACGAAATTAATTCAAAGACTGACGCTACATCTCTCTCAACAGAGCTCAATTCGATTTCATTTACACACATATTTGGAAATTTGTTGACAACAGAAACATCATAGCAACATCCACATGCAAAAAAAAGAGACTAAAAGTAATTGAGGCCTTATTAATAAAAACTAAAAAACCTAACATTCAACAACATCAACTACGAAGACGCTAACAACATACTTACCGAGTTCGGTACATAACATATACAAATACTCCACATTATCAGCAAACTTCACTTACATTCTGTTACACATAAAATAACATTCATTCTCGAAAATGGCTAAAAGTATAGCCGAAAGCGCCCGGATAAACAAAGCATTTAGACAATTTTTATATAATTTATGTCCTCAAAAGAAAGAAATCATAAGATCACATAAAAAATTACATAAAAATTAACCATCCCACCTGGTCTGTCATCTTTAATGAAACCTGCATATATATATATATATATATATATATATATATATATATATATATATATATATAATTTCTGAAACTTCCCGAAGAGTTTATTGAACAGTTTATTATTAATCTATGAAACTGTAGAGCCGAAGTATGTTATCCAGAGCAATATGATATTTATAAAGGAGAACTCAATATATTAATGAAAGTTGTTATAAAATATAATTCATTTTAATCAGCAAAATTAGCTTATTTCATCAGACCACACTATATTCGTTCCATTCTGTAAAAATATTTTCCCGGAAAATATTTCTACAAAATGGAGCGAATGCAGTATGATTGATGAAATGAGCTAATTTAGCTCTAGCAATGAATTATAATCTATAACCACTAATGAGTTGAGTTTTCCATGATATATATATATATATATATATATATATATATATATATAGTTTATGAGTTTTCCATGATATATATATATATATATATATATATATATATATAACCACAAGCAAGGCAGTCTGCTGCCACTGGTGCGCAGGAGGTTACATAGGAGAAAAGTCATGAGAAAAATTGACAGGTTACAGGGCGTGTCAGGAAGTGGGTAAGAGAAGGATTAAAATACTGAGAGTGGAGTGAACGGAGAAAGGAGCATGAGAGAGACAGGATGCAAGTTAGCAAGATAGGAGATGACTATTGACTTTACACTTAAACTCCTGGAGATTGTAGCTGTCGGGGAAGCAAGTAAACGGAAGGAAATTCCACAGGCAGGAAGTGCGAGAAAAGAATCTGATGAAATAGAGAAGCCACAGAGAAGCCATATTGAGAAAGTGACTGTATCTGAGCTGCCAGGTTGGGATCGATCACATTACAAATTCTTTGTTAGATTTTTTCAAGGATCCCTAGGTGGATAGCAGGGGCACCCAACCACATATGGCAGCAGTATTCAATGCAAGAGCGGATGGTAGATTTATATATGTGCAGGATGGTTTCAGACAGGAAAAAAACTTCCTAGCCCTACACAGAGAACCGAACTTCTTAGCAGCGGATTTAGCTATGGATTGGTGTTGTGGGGTATTACCCACATAAGATAATGGACTCGTCATAGGACTATATGCAACCGATGGTTATTAACGCTCGGTGTGTTACTGAGACTCTGCGCTGGCATTTGCCTCTGCAACTACGACACTGTCAGCTCTCTGCTTCCGAGCAGAGAGCACTAACCCAGTTGTGGTTCCGCCGAAGGGTAGAATCACGACTGGGGAAAAATAGACAGACATTTTTTGGCCCGGCTACATGGCCGGGAAGACTCACTATAAAATGACCTTGTGTCACATTTAACTTTGCGTGAGAAGGTTGGTAAATACCGTTGCTGAGACTCTGTGGAGACTCTAGGAGCGATTGCCTGTAATGGTTAATAAATAGCAGTTTCGTTTTGAAAGCATTAAAATTCACGAGCCATTTCTTACCCCAGTCTACCACGGATTGGAGGTCTTTTCAAGCTCAGCAGCAAGGTTTGCTTTGTCAGCCTCGGCAGGTTTTTGATCGAAGCGAGAGTAAACCGTATTGTCGTCAGCGTATATGCCTACATGCGATTTTATTAGATCGGGGAGATCGTTAATGTAAATAAGGAAGAGTATAGTACCTAGAATAGAGCCTTGACGAACACCCGCGTTCATGTGATAGTATTGGGAGGCTTGTCCGTTCAATACTACCTTCATTGTGCGATTTTAAAGGAATGACTGGATTAGGTCAAATAACTGTCCAGTTATACCATAGCCTCGCAGCTTGCAGAGAAGGTCAGTATTCCAGACTCTGTCAAACGCTTTAGAGATGTCTCGGGCAACAGTTCGAGCTCCGCCGTTCTTGTCGAGACTCTGGTGTATATACTCAGTGATGGTCGTGAGCATATCTGCAGTAGACCTGGTGAAGCGGTAACCATACTATTTGTCAGAGAAGAGACTGTGGGCTGTGAGATGTTGAACCACCTCGGCGTTGATGATGATTTCGAAAACTTTGCCAAAAATCGGTAGGAGGCTGATAGGGCAATAACTAGCGGGGAAAGAGGATTCACCAGTATTTTTATATATAGGAACCACGCAGGAAAGCAAGAATTAGAGAGGCAGTAATTATAGAGTTTGGAGAGAACAGAGGAGAGTTTAGGGGCACATTTCTTTAGAACAATAATTGGTATTCTGTCACATATATTTAGTCTAATGTCGGCTCTCTGAATGTCCATCCTGACAGACCTTTGTGTGACATCTGTTTGTTTTGTGATAAAATTTGCTGATTTGATGCCTGGCTGAATCGTACGAGGAGAAAGTCACTTTCAGAGTTCTCGAAGTGTCGCTTATGTAAGAGGTATGCAAGTGCAAGTCTGGTTTGCAAAGTCATCTTCAGACCCAGGCCATTTTAGCTCAACGTTGAAGAGAGGGTCATGTTTGAAAAAGTTGCAATGAGCGCGCGCACGCGCGCACGCACGCACGCACACACACACACACACACACACACACACTTATCAAGGGTTCTCGTTGGTTTTAATCTTAAGGGAATTAAGGAAAAGGACAAGGCAAAATAAATTACTTACAATGCTGGGAGATGATGGAACTCCTTTAAAAATAAATTTATTGAAAAAAAAAACACATAAAATGTAAGGGGGGGTGTACACATATAATTCCACAAGAGAGCTTAAGAGTGAAAAAATGTTACACTCACAGACTCACCAGCAATTGTAAGGAGCGTAAAAACCGCTCTTTCTGTCTGCACAAGCTCGGCTGTTGAATTTTCAAGCAAATTGCTTCCAAAATACGAAGATGATGTGTAGATCCAGCGCTGTGCAAGACAGTAAACCAGTTTTCCTCATATGCCGAGGCACACACTTGATTGTCCAAAAGATGTCGGCCAATAACGGAATCCAGAACAGATTGTGTTGTTCTTATAGGTCTGAGAGAGCCACTGGAACGTCTATTAGCGGGGACGTGTTGTGAAACCCGCGTCTCCAACCTCAGATCGGTACGTCCTATATATGCCGCATCACAACACCATTTAAATTTATAAACAATTGAACTTTTTTCGAAAATAGGACAACCTATCTTTACTGAAGGAAGGAAACACAGGTCTAGTCTGAAAAACAACAAGTAACTGCACCGCAAAATAACAGGACGAAACACATGCCGAAAATCTGTCGGTTACAGTTTGACATCTTCTACCAAGCCAGGGTATTTTCAGATACAAGGGACAGCGGCTAGGTCCTTCAACCTTAGGTTCTTTATAACGTTTGATCTTGCGATCAATTACCCGTTTCACCACATTAACCGGGTACCCGTTGCCTTCGAAAATCTCCTGCAAGCGAATTAATTCGATTGCAGGAGATTAAACGAGTTCCATCATCTCCCAGCATTGTAAGTAATTTATTTTGCCTTGTCCTTTTCCTTAATTCCCTTAAAATTAAAGCCAACGAGAACCCTTGATAAGAGTTGGCCGAAAGGTTCCTCGGGTTTAAATAATATGACGTCTGTTCTTTTTAAAGCCATTAGTAATACATGATAGGTAAAGTTTAGAGTATGTTCGTTTATGGTGCAATGTTACTAATTTGGTTTTGAATATATTAAATGTTACAAGCCAGTCCTTCCCTATTTAGAGCTACCTGGGCTAAGTTATCGGAGTGATGAACTGCTAGGTTTTTGCCATTCATGATTTTTGAAGATGTTCCAGATTTTCGGAAGAGCTTCTTGCGCATCTTATAACAGGGGTGGGCAAACTTTTTTCATAGTTGGCCGCGTAATTGCTCGTCCTGCATATTTTTTGTTTGATTTTGTTTAGCGGTATATCAACCTGTATGGTTTATTTAATGCCGTAATTTAAATATTTTTAACGAAATTGGATGCCATCAAGTACAGATAAAATGTACTGTTGTTCATTTTGCCATAAAATGTATTGTTGGTAGTTCTACTACAAAATGTATTGCTGGTCATTTTACTATGAATAGGTAAGGTTGGTTGGTTGGTTGGTTGGTTGGTTGGTTGGTTGGTTGGTCTTGTTTAACGGCATATCAAGCTCGTTATTTAATAGCGAAATATAAATATTTTGTACTCAGTTTTAAACTTATAGGGTTTATAAACTTATAGGGTTTATAAACTTATAGGGTGGTTTGAAGATCATAAAATGTATTACTGGTAATTTCACTGCCAAAATCTATTCCTGGTAATTTCATTACAAAAATGTATTACTAGTAATTTCATTGTAAAAATGTGTTGTTTCCCTCTATCTGACCTGTGAGTATCAGATGCTCCAAACCTTCCTTCTTCATCAGATGTCCCAGGAACTTAAGTTGTCTTTTCCTGATGCTCAGTATTAATTTCCTTTACGTTTCCATCCTTTCCAAAATCTCATCATTGCTGATCATCTAAAATAAATGTGTTTTAATCATTCGAGTAGAAATTGTTGACGCATCTCTGCACAAAGGTGGATGAATAAGTCTGTAACTTGGCACGTAGTCAATATTTAGATTTTGATCTGAGTTTTTAGTGTATAATGTTTGATTTGGGGGAAATATTGGATTAAGTGCACTGAAAAGAAAGGAGTTTGAATTGAATTTTTATTTTCACGAGGCTACCTATCTACTGATATTGCAAAATATGCACACTTAATTCTAATAGTAATATCAACTACACGCTGCATATTTGAGCTGAATAAGTGGTTCTATTGAGATACGCATAAGTATTTTTTGGTTGTTAATTTATGCAAGAGAACAAAGAGAGGGAAAGCAGTATAGGGATAAATGGCGAGTGAAAGAGAGACTTTAAAGAGATATGTAAAGAGAGACATAAAAGAGATATAAAAAGAGTATGTAATAAAGCGAGAGAGCAACAGAGTAAAATTAAGAGAAGCATTGAGAGACAAAGTAAAAAAAGTGATATTTCATGTTGCCCTTCCTCGTTCCCAAATTGCAAATCCAATTTTAATTTTAGGCTCCTCTCTTGAAAACTTCGTCTGCATTAATTAATAACGCCTCTTTAGCAGCGAATCTAAAAGTTCGTAATGAGGCTAAGACGCCATCGACTCTAGAATATCACTTTGTATCTTGAACAGAAGAGTTTCTCTGAGAAAAAAATGGTTTTTGAATCTGACATGTCAAGAGATATGTGACTCATGCGATGAATACAAACGCGTTTTTATTTTCAGTTCTAAAGAAACTTTAAATATAGATTGATTCCCCTATTATAAAGATGACCTACATTAAATTCGAAGAGGATTTTTAGTATTAAATAAAGGGCTTCTTTCGGTCGTAAAAAGAAACACATTCATTTATCTGGTTACACATAGTCATTCATATATTCACCAATTTTAGTCTAATTTTGGCACAAAAAGCATGTAAGGGACAACTAAAGATAATCGACCTCATAGCACATATAACTCGAAAAGAAAATAATGGCACAGTCAAGAAAACTTTCCACAATATTTCGAATAAAAGATTAGAAAGTAAACCTTCATCAATCTTGGAAAAAAGCGATAAAAGCTACTGGATTTGAGAAGAGAAAATGACATAATCAGAATGTTGAATTTCCACACTACTTCAAACAAAAGATTAAGAAGGAAGCCCCCATCGTTAATGGAAAGCGTGACAACAGCTACTGAACATGAATACAGAAAATAACATAATCACGATGTTGAGTTTCCTCACTACTTCAAACAAAATCTTAGGAAGTAAACCCCCATCAACACTGGAATGATCGATAAAATCTACTGAACTTGAGAAACCTATTTTCCTGAGAAATTGTTATAAATTATTTATAAATTTCAACTAGCAGTAACATTGGTTGTTCAGTCAATGAATACTAAATGTTTCCTTACAAGGAAGCGCTTACTATTACTGCTATCATTAAAGATTAGAAAAACAGATATTTTTCTTTTACTTCAGCCCAATAGTCAGGAAGAGAAAAATAAAAGCGAAACTCGCGTAGCATCGGTTGCTTGGTCAATTTATGCTTAATTTTTCCATGTGAGGGACCGACTAATAGTACCATGACGGTTTTTAGCTGTATTTTAAAGGTTGACCGCGGTTAACTGAAGCTACGAGTGGTTGAGGATGAAAGAAAATGAGAAGACGCTAGTGAGGAGAAATAACATTAAAAGAACAGGATTCAAGGAAGACAGATGATGGCGACTGCGTTTCATTTACATTTTTGAAGAATATAGGTGGCAGAGAAGCATGAAACCAGAAGAGAGCTCTACAGTCGATAAGAAACTATTAGAATAGAACTTGCGGCTACATCTAGTTATTTCAACAGTCAAACAATGAGACCTAGAGATATACTCAAGATCCTCGACAAATTTGCAGGAGTACCAGATCATATACGGTAGCGTTATTTAGTGCAAGACGGAGTCAGTCAAGGAGAATTTACACGATGCAGTGAACCAACTTTTCTTGTAACAGACCTAGCAATTGATTCAATATAGTCATTCAACTGACATAGTGAAAAACGTGAGTCCAAGAAGACATAAAGACTTAACCTCCGGGATGTTAGCATCGGCCATGTTGATGAAAGTAAAAAAAATATGCTTTATGATGATTAAAAGAGATCAATTTAATGTTGGGGTCGTTAGAATTTACTGGTCATTTCTGGCTCCAGTGAAAAAACAATATTTTTTTTACTAGCAAACTTGCTTATTTTTACTTGTAAATAGAATTCTGCGAGAAATTACACATGAGGTCAGATAATATATAACATATATTAAAAAAGCCCCTAAGTAGTTTTTCTCAACTGCTGACTGACTGACTGACTGACTGACTACCAACTCAACTGCCTCCCGGCTGAACACCTCATGCTTTAGGCACATTGTTTATAAAAACAATTTCGAGGTTTATATTATCTGACCTTGGCTCCGTTGGTTATGAAAACACAAAACACAATTACATCCCTTCAATTTTATGAAACAGTAAAAAATAAGCAAGTTTGCTAGTAAAAAAAATATTGTTTAAAAAATATATTGTTTTGAAATGTTAAAGAATGCAGACGCCGGGTGACGAGCAAAATTTTCCAAGTCAGGAGATGTGGAGACAGAAAAGTATTTAAAGTAAAGTAGATATTATTGCATTGAAGGGATGTAATTGTGTTTTCATAACCAACGGAGTCAAGGTCAGATAATATAAACCTCGAAATTGTTTTATAAACAATGTGCCTGAAGCATGAGGTGTTCAGCCGGGATTCGACTGAACACCTCATCGGGAGGCAGTTGAGTTGGTAGTCAGTCAGTCAGTCAGTCAGTCAGTCAGTCAGTCAGTCAGTCAGCAGTTGAGATCGAAAGGTAAACCGAGAGAGACACAACGGACGAGTATGGCCTCTGGCTGCTCTCTCGTATGCGTGTGTGCTGACCTTCCGACCCGCCTCCTACCCCACAGCCAACATCCCCGAGAAGTGAATAAAGAAAAAGTGTGGCCATTTAAGGCGATTTTAATTACACAAGCTGTTATGAAGAATTGGTTCTAGACGAATATTCGGCTAGACGCCATAGCTGTTCATTTTGTGAAGAAGGCCAGTATGCAAAAATTTTTCAAACGCCTTCGAGAAAACTAAAGTCACAGGCTGAACTTCATTGTTTTTATCTAAAGCCTGATAGACAAATTCAGTAATAATCGTTAACACGTCAGCAATTGACCCAGAGTAGTGAAAGCTATATTGTTTATCTCAAAGAAGGTCATGCGCAGTTAGATGCTTAAATGATGTTAGATGATGGCGACTGCGTTTCATTTACATTTTTGAAGAATATAGATGGCAGAGAAGCATGAAACCAGAAGAGAGCTCTACAGTCGATAAGAAACTATTAGAATAGAACTTGCGGCTACATCTAGTTATTTCAACAGTCAATTTATTACACTTCATATCTGTTTAAGAAAAACACAAGAAATAAAGCTGATTAGAGTATCTAGTATATTGCCATAAAGAGGGGGAAAGACTAATAGGACGATAATTCCATGGATAAGAAAGTTCCACAAAGTCCTTAAAGCCAGCAATTACAGGAGAGAATTTCCAACAAGCTGAAAAGCAAGATGCAGTAAACACCTGCTATCGAGTTTGAAGAGAAGAGGAGCTAGTTCAGGAGCACATTTCTTAGGAGATATTGCGGGTATACCGTCAAGTCCGCATGCCTAGTAGATTGGGGATGATATTAGAAACCATGGATGAAGTTATATGCATATCACTCATCAGTGATTACCGTTTTAGGTTGAAAATCAAAGATATTTCTAGTGTACCGAGAGTGGAGATGGAAGAGAATTCCTGAGCAAAACTCTATCTGCAGTACATAACAACAAATTGATAACTTCAAAATGATAAAAGGTGGGAGGGATTGAATGTTTACTTTTGTTCAAGACTCTCTTACAGAGCCGAGAGCCAGGACCAGGATATGACCTGTTAGGGCCCCTCGGTTAATTAAATTATCTCTGACTCAGACGGAGCTACCCACTAATTTGCTAGAACCAGACTTGAAGAAATTTAACTCCTGATATATATTATCTTGAAGTAAATTTGTTGAAAATTCTTTAAGTAAATAAGAATAACTATTTTTGTGTGTAAATAAAAGTATTCTTCAAGAAATATTACTATTTTACTTTTTACTGCAAACTAAATTTGCACATATTTCAACAAAACTGTAGTAAAACAAAGATAATTTTTATATCCAGTATTATCACATTAGAATGTGCTTTACAGTGCAATAGATGTTGGCTATGAACGAGAAATAAGAGAGCCGACTTCGAATTTTATTTGAATTTGTTGCATTCAGTACTAATCCGTCACTTTTCCTATTCTATATCCTACTTCTATATTCTTGGTTGGCAGTCTATCGCAGAAACTAATGGGAAAATCTTCTCCCCATTCAGTCATGTCTCGAAAGAGACATGATCGCCTAAGTGTGTATCACGTATGGCACTTAACTAATGACAAAACTTGCAGCCTATATTAGCCTATAGGAAAATCCGAGTCTGACGAAAGCCAAACATGTGAGAGACCACACAGATTCTCACTTTATAAGCGAACAGAGACTCAATCTCATGAAGTCCGGCATTAGAAAAAAGGTTCATAAATTTTGTAGGCATTTCTAAACATTAATCATATGAAGCAGAATACAAAATTCCTGTCATGTGTTTCAGAATCTGAGGTTTGTTATTGACTTGAACTGAGAAATTGTCTCATGTCGGGGAAGTAAAGTTGACGCTTGTCTCCTAACAAACACGAACTGGTCTAGAATTTTTTTAGAAATTTATTACACTTCATATCTGTTTAAGAAAAACACAAGAAATTGACTTTGAAAGAATGTCCTTTCTGTGTTTCTTGTCTTCCGCGGTATGGTCATAAATCTGCCCACCCTCGTTCAGTAAATACTCGGCTGTCATTTCAAACTCGTAACTGCAGCATACGAATTTATCAATGCTTAATTCCATAACAAAAAT
This sequence comes from Ascarosepion bandense, assembly GCA_037127315.1. Classification (NCBI taxonomy): domain Eukaryota; kingdom Metazoa; phylum Mollusca; class Cephalopoda; order Sepiida; family Sepiidae; genus Ascarosepion; species Ascarosepion bandense. Next base: position 5,226,048 of record JBBBDQ010029369.1, on the reverse strand, counting down.
TAATGCCATTTCTTAAATTTGAACGATGATAAAATGATTTTGAACAATGAATTTTGATTGACTTTAAGTGAATGCCCTTTTGACGGGATATAAAACGCGTTTTTTGTCAAAAAATGGGTTGCGAATTTGCCTTTAGTCTTACGTGCAAAGTTACAGTTGACATTCCCACTCATTACTACAGATTATAATTTTACTCTAGACATTCACATCTATCTTGCCTGATTTTGTACTGATATTATTTGCTCAAACGAAATTATTAAAATATTTTATATAATATAATATTATATAATAATATATGAAAAGCTTTTTCTTGCTTCCCGACTACATGTATTTACTTGGATGTTTAGTCCTCACCCTTTTAACGTCAAAATAGTTAAATGTAATCGACTCTTCTACTCAATCAGTTTATTTTCTCGCACTTCCAATTCGTGGAACTCTCTACCGTTTGCTTACTTCCCTGATAGCTAAAATAACCAAAGTTTAAATGCAACGTCAATTGCCATCATCATAATCAACTTGATTCCCATCCATATCTTATCTTTTCTTCGACATCCCCAGCAGCTTTTTTTTCTCTCACTATAACCCCCTGCGCACTACTGGCGGTCATACCTTACTTGGGGTGAAATGATTATAAACATTATTATATATATTATCACATATAAAGTTTAATTAGGCGACATGTATTCATTCAAACAAGTTTGATTAAATAAAACTAAGATCCGTTTCATTTTTTATTGTATTTTTCTAATTTTCAAAGCTGATAATGTGTATTGGGAACAAAATTGTACGTAAAATGTCCGAAACTCATGTTTGTGCTGTTGTTTTGTTCAAAATACTTTCGACAGTTTTGGTCATTTTCAAGAACCATTTGATATCTATGTGAAAGGCAATATTCCTTTGTCTAAATCCTGGTACTCTTCGTAAAACTTAAAGCAAGAAACAATCGGTCGCTGCTTGCTGTTGATCTCACGGTTCAATTTAGAGGAATATCAGGATACCAACGGAATCTTGCCTTTCATCAAGCTACCAAATGATTCTTTAAAATGACTGAGACGGTTGAATGTACTTAAACAAACTTACAGCACAAACATGAACTTGGAACAATTTATCCCGATTTTCGATCCTAATACGCAACACCGTATTCGAAAATTGGATAAATATAATAAAAAATAAAACAGACAGAACTTTTCGATTCTTTTTAATCAAACTTGTCTAAATTATATTAGTATTATCATTAATATAATAACAATTATGATGATAATAATGAATTAAATGATTTTCGTAACACTTCTAAGATTTTTCAACACTTAGGGAACAACGTGATATAAGAAAAGACACAGTGTTTTACAATGTGCATTAATATTTCAACAGTATGTCTCACTTCTTCAGGTATTGTTGAAAAATTGTAAAAAAAAATTATTATTATCGTTATTATTATTGTTTTTAATGAAACAAAATGATTGCTGAAATTCGTCCAGTATTTTTAACACTTAAAGGAGAACGCAATTTAAGAAAAAAAAACAATGTTTGACAAAGTGCAACAATATTTAATCAAGTTATGTTTTAAAATTGTATACAAGTATAAAAATATTAACAAAATCTTCTGTACAAACGTCACTTGTCTTGAGAAAAAAACGGCTGTACCGGTAAGCAACGCGTCAAAAAGAATGAAACGCAGCCAGTGTAAATGGCATGCAACTGAAACCTTCTCATCTTGAATTTTTTCGTTAGTTGATTAGTTACGAATTGTGCAAACAACTTAGTATAAATCCTATGGACATAGTGTCCAAATATTGTTGAATATTATAAAGCAGTGTCTTTTTCTTTTCTTAAATCGCGCTCTTCTCTAAGTGTTTATACTACTACTACTACTACTTAAAATATTAATAATAACAATAAAGGAAACCCTTCTTAAATAAATATAAAAAATGTACTCACATATACAGTTTACACATTACAAAGAGCTTTATCTAAGTAATTGTGTGTTTTTAGATTTTTCTTTTTTACAAAATAATCGGTGGAAAATGTTATGAAGCCATTTCTGGCCTTAGCTCTCTTTGGTTGAGACCCAGAAGGAAATGAGTATGCAAAAGAATACAAAGGAAATAATAATAATAATAATAATAATAATAATAATAATAATAAATAAAAAAATGAACATCAAATTAAAAACAAAGCAGTCTCGCAGACATGAAGATCCACCTTGGAAAAGAAAAATAGAAAAAGAAATCGTACAACTTAGAAGAGAATTATCAGTACTCGATAAACTGACAAGAGGAATAAATGTAAGAACTAGAAAAGGCAGAAGAGTCGAAAGAAAATACAACATTAGAAATGAAAATGAAGTCCTATCAACTGAGGAAAAGATAAAGCAAACCATACAACTGAAGGCTCAAAGAATAAGACACTATGAGAAAAGATCAAGATTCTACAGACAAAACAAGATTTTTCAAACCGATACAAAGAAATTTGACAGGGAAATAGGTAAAAAAAGAATTGAAGTGACAGTCCCCTCAATCCCCAAATGGAAGAAGTTATACAGTTCTGGGAAAAAATATGGGCTTGCCCTAAAGAACATAACAAAGAAGCAGACTGGATTGCGCAAGAGATAACACGAATTAAAAATAAACCAGAACAGACATGGGCTGGAATCACTGAAGAGGATGTTAAATGTGCATTGAAAAAAGCACACAATTGGAAATTTCCAGAAATAGATAAAATTCCTCATTTTTGGCTATATTATTTAAATACAGCACATAAAAAACTAGCCAAAGAACTTCAAGAAATGGTTAATGATCCCACTAAAATTCCTGCATCGATGACCAAAGAAATTACATTTCTTCTACCCAAGAATGGTGACACAAACAACCCGAAAAACTAAAGACCAATTACATGCCTTCCGGCAACATACAAACTATTAATATCTATTTTAAAAAAACAGACATATTTCTTCTTGGAAAGAAATGATATACTACCACTTGAACAAAAAGAGTGCAAACGTTTCTGTTACTGATGTAAAGAATAATTACTGATTACCAGGATGATTTTGGAAAACTGCTTCAATGCAAAGAATAATCTTAGTACTGCTTGGATAGATTATCGTAAGGCATTCGATAGTGTACCACATTCCTGGATCTTAAAGACTTTGAATATGTACAAAATATCACCCGTCATCATCAATTTCATCAAACAATGTATGTCGATATGGAAAACAACCCTTTACCTCAGTCATATAAATGGAACCTATAAGTCTGGTGAAACAAAGGAATATTTCAAGGTAGATTTTAGTCTCCCTAACTATTTTTCATATCACTAATAGGATTAACGAGCCAACTTAACAAAACGGAATGTGGTTATAAAATGAACCAAAAGAATATTAGCCATCTATTTTACATGGATGACTTAAAGTTGTATGCTAAGAATGATAACGAGCTGGAAGGTCTTCTGCAAACTGTAAATTTCTTCAGTGAAAACATTAGAATGAAATTAAATTTGAATAAATGTGCTAAAGCTACACGTTTACGAGGATCGTTACAACAAACATCCTTAATTAGCTTAGACCCTGCTGTAACAATAAAAGATTTAGAGCAAAAAGAAGCTTATAAGTACCTAGGAGTAAATGAGAGTGAAAGAATTCACCATAAGAAAATGAAAAAAATATTGCGTAAATAGTATTATAGAAGGTACGACTGATATTAAAAAACTGAACTGAATTCTCAGAAAAGAATTATGGCCATTAATAGCCTTGTCCTCTCAGTAGTCCAATATAATTTCAACATCTTGAACCGGACTCTAAATGACATCAGATGAATGGATTCTAAGACAAGAAACCCTTATTTCTAAGCATAAAATGCATCATCCAAAGACTGATATAGACCGTTTATACAAACCCTGTAAAGAAGGTAGAAAAGGTCTTATACAGCTAGAATTGTCATACAAGATAACAACTATTGGCTTACTAACATACATAGAAACAACAAACGACTGGATGATACAATTAGTCAAACAACATGAAACCAGAAAGAAAAGATATTCAATAATGAAAGAAGGCAGTAAATACAAACACGTTTTACATTTATTAAAGATTCTGGAGAAAACCAAGTACCAACTTTTGCGGCAAAATATATGAAAAAGAAAGATCAGGATAAAGCTCTTGAACAGATGAAACAACTCTGGCAAGACAATATCTAATAAATCCAATGTTGATAAAGTTAATACTAATCGATGGTTACAAGCATCTGTATTAAAGTCTGAAACTGAAGCACAAGATCAAAGTCTTTTCACTAGAAACTTTCAGGCAAATATCATATATAATAATGTCGATCCAAAATGCAAGTTCTGTGATAAATACCAAGAAACAATAGACCATCTAATCTCAGGATGTTCTGTACTTGCGCAAAATAAATATAAAATCGCCACAATAGAGTGGGGCAATATTTACATTGGGCAATGTGCAAACACTATGGAAAATGTGTAAACAAACACTGATATGAACATCACCCAGCACTGGTTACAGAAATAGAATATGTCACAATTCTATGGGGTTACACCATCTACACAGACAAAAAATTGAAGCAAATAGGCCGGATATTATTGTTAAAAACCAGAAAGAAAAAACTTGCTTATTAATTGATATGGCTTGTCCAGCGGATTGTAACATAGCAACAAAGGAATTCAAAAAACTGTCAAAGTATAAGGACCTGGGAATTGAAATAGAAAAAATGTGGAAATTGAAAACAAGAACCGTGCCAGTGAGAGTAAGTGCACTTGGAATGATAAAAAAATGGAACAAAATAACACATTGAAAGAATCCCTGGAAATCCCAGCTTAAGAGATATACAAAAAATTGCCTTGTTAAGTACAGCCCACACACTAAGGAGAACTTTGTCTATGTACCGTAGGGATGTTAGGGGAGATAGAAAAACAATGAACTGCAACCATAACAACACACCACGACCTGCCTTGGGTCTTCTCGCAGATTTGGTAGGTAGTGCGACCATAGCAGAAATATATTTATGATGAAAAATGACATAATAATAATTATTATTATTATTAATATTATCATTAATTTTATTGATACTGTAAAAGGAATACATGATAGGTTAGTCGGTGCCAGCTAACCTATTATGCCTAAATATAATTCAACGTACTCTTATCATTAACCAGCATGAAATTAATGGAGAAAAACATCATAAATGAAAGTAAATACGTGTAATGGCAAAACACTAACCTTGGAAACATAACATTAATCTGAAGACAAATATATTCGGCACATGAAGTAACCAGAGAAAAATTTTGTGGTGAAAAGGTGGGTGTGTTTACGTCGTGATTTCCTGCCCTATGTTCAACTGTACTGCTTCTTTGCTTTTTATATACACAATTGTTTTCTGCTTAAAGAGTTTTTATAATGTTTTGTGCAGAAAATTTGCTGTCAATATTACAGGCTTAAATGCTTCTACTGAATATAACCCATAGTTATATTCTACATAAGATGTGCATATGCGTGTTTATACCAGCAAATACAGCATTTTCAAATACTTACCGTGTAATAATTGAAACTTTATGACAGTTAAACTTTAAAGTTGGCTTTATTTATTTTCATACAATTTTCTACTCAGCAGGAGTCTCGTGTTAAATGATTTTTGAAATGTAGCATGATTTTTTTATTATTTTAGAACTAGAACTGGAGATAGAATTTTGTTTTACTCCTTGTCACAAGAAAACTTCACGCTTCCATCCTCTGTGAACTTGACATCATCCTGAGTGATGAACGAGATTAGATGTTTCTATAGGCTTTCTGATTAATTGAAGTTCTCATTAAGATAATTTTGTAGGCATCGATGTAATTGTTCATGCAAAGTTGCAAAGTTAAGTGAATTCGATGGGTGATGTAGTACATCCTAACAAAACTGTAGTAATTTCTGTTGATGTTACAGACAGACGTGAGGTCTATCTTGATGAAGACGGCACCTTTCCGATTATCCAGTTCCTGGTAGATAGATAGATAGATAGATAGATAGATAGATAGATAGATAGATAGATAGATAGATAATGGAGAGACTGAATTAGTTAATAAGCATAGATAGATAGATAGATAGATAGATAGATAGATAGATAGATAGATAGATAGATGTGTTTAATCATGTCACCCACGCAAAGCAATAAAATCACTAAGTTGCAAGGGGTTACTGATTGTTAGAAGATATGAGAAAAAAAACGCTGTTAAGGAAAAAGAACAATAAAAGAACATGAATTAAGAAGACAGAAGATAACGATTGACATTGCATTTAAACTTTTGACAGAAAATTTGACTGGAAAACAAGAAGCCGAAGAGGGCTCCACAAGTGAGAAGTGCGAGGAAAGAAACTGTTAACGTAGAATTTACGATGACATCTAGCCATCACAAATATAAAATGATGAGACCTTGCCGCAAACCTATTTCTGCGATTAGATTTTATAGTACTGCGCTTAGATTTCTCGGTACTTTAGAGGAAAATGATATTTATTTTGCATGTTATACAAAAATTTGGTGATATGCCAAAAAACGGGGTCGGGCAAGGTTGGTCTTCTTACATAAATTTAACTAGCCACAGTCACTGATCCGAACAGACCAAAATATTCCTTACATCAAAACAACACGTTCTTACATACCATTCTTACTACATCCACCATAATACCTCAGAATCTATAACCCTAACTTCTTCCCATTTGTACAATCTTTTTTTCTGTTGGGCGGAGAATAAAATAACATCTTTTAAAATGATACCCCTGGTGTGTATTTACAGTGTATGATAAGCTATTCGCAAGAAAGAAAATGCTTCCAATGCTTAATTGTGGCAGAAATATCAGTTAACTGGATAAAATTAATGCGGACTTACATAATTGAAAACAGTCATTCGTCCAACTACTCACGTAAACATACATTCGTTCAAATTCATCAGCAGATACGAAAAAGACACTTCCGAAAGGTGTCTCGCAACCACTAGAGGTCTGACATTTCTGGTAACCTAGTTTGAGGAGCGTTAAACTAAAGAAAGTTAGGGATTGAAATGAAAGAGACAAATATGCTTAGATCCTCTAAATAAATAAACTTTGAAAAAAGAAACTAATCTCATTTTGGACTGAGTTGCTAATGTTCACTCCAGTTAGAACAAAATCCTAATGCCTAACCGGCATCAAAGTTTCATTCTAAATCAGTTTCTCATACTCGACAAATACGCGCAAGTACTAAGCTGATGCTTAAAGAACAAGATCAGTTGGGAAGAGGTGAACTTCTAATCCCCTTTCTTCTGACGTACCGTCCATATGACGACTTTCAAAGCAGCTAGCAAGCAAAAGAGCACATAATACTCAGCCTTGGTCAACAGCAGTACCACATTGCTACAAACAGAACTGGCCTCGAGGTCAAAGAACTTTCCGCGCAATAAAACTTCACAACGGCGCTACACTCCTGCAGCGGAAGAAGACGTGTTCCAGGCTTTCTACTGAATCACCGCAGCAAACGAAGATTGAAGATGTTTTCCAATCTCTCCGAAAAATGTCTCTTGCCGATCCAGAGGACATTTCGTATCACCAGCCAGGTAAGTGATGCCTCATCATTAGTGAAACATTTCAACCCGAGCGCCCAAGGCCATATGGAGCGAGCCTCTTGCTTTGTAAGATCGACATCACCTATCAGATAATCTTGAACAGATCGTCTGTCCAGAGGAAAGACCTGGGAAGAGAAAAACTCTCTTCCATCCACCCAACCACACGCTATAAGACTTATCACGTTTGACCTTGGCCACTGTCATCGGAACGTACCCTCTGCATTCTTTGCCGACTTTGTCAATGTCGGCTCTGATCGACATAAGAATAGAAATATCATTAGCATAGTCCGAGGTAGTAGCACCAGGTAACTACATTCCACAAAGAACCGGATTCACCTTTAACTTGAGAAGGAAACATTCCAACGCAAGAACATGAAAAAATTTTTGAAAGAATGAGACAATACAAAATGTTCCGATCTTACCTCATTCATTTCTACTAGCGCGCCGGGGGACGCATACATAAGTTAATCCAGGTGCGAAAGTATAACCCGTAACGGGCTTCCATAAGAACAGCTTCCAAAAATTGATGGTCAACCCTACTGAATGCCTTGGACTGATCTAAATTAATCAGTGCGGCTTCACTGTCGACTTGTTCGATGATCAAGCGTAGCAAACAAAGGGTGTCCTGAATACATCCTACCCTACACATCACAAATTTGCTCAGGGCCAATCAGGCTAGAGAGAACAGTCCGTAAACGGCTGGCTAAGATCTTGACTAAAACCTTCAACTATATTTAACATCATCAAAAGCCAAAAGTTACTTATCCCATCCCCACTGTTTTGATTCTTGTGTAGCAAATTGGTCACAGCCCGAATGAAGAGTTCAGGTAGAGATCCCTGCTTCATCCAGTTTTGCACATCAGTTCCAGCAGAGGGACAAGAACCAACAACTACCTCAACTATATTTCGTAAGAAATACCATTTATTCCAGGAATATTCTTCAACAATCTTCAGATTTTTGATTCTGTAGTGGGACCCTCGAATCCAGCTACTTCAGCCACCTTGAAGAAGGGAAAGCCGGTCAAATACGTGTCGAAATAAGCAAGGTACAGTCCGGGCTCCCTGGTGAAAAGATCCTGTGTCGAAAAGTAATCTCGAAAAGCCTTATATATACCTGCGTGTGTAGCCACGCTTCACTTATCTGGCAATGTGATGCACGCGATATGTCTATTAGATAAATTCCGAATTTTATATGCAAGCAATTCAGCGGCCATGTTCGCTTCATCAGAAGACAATCATTTTAACCTAAGTGAATGATCCTCTGTGATAAGCAAGGGGGCCAACTCTGCGCCGGCTAAGGCTAATTCTCCACTCATCATGGGTCTTATCGCCTGATCTCCATCTTCCTCGCATTCTGTTGTCGATGCTAACCTATTTAGATTGAGTCGACGGCTATAATCAGCTGCAAACGACTTAACTTTGGATTTTAATTTATCCCACCACATATTCTAAAACATAGTCCCCGTCAATTCGCGCTGTAGCATTAATAGCAGCTGGTACTGGAAATATCCTTCACCAAATAATGATGCATTAATCCAGTAGCCAGATACCATAACCCTAAGAATATCTTAGTTTAAGCAGCCTAGAATCGCCTATGAGCCGAGTAAATAGTAGATTGAAAAATTGAACAACCTAAAACCCTACATCGACACTCTTAACTGGGACTCAATCTAGGTAGATAGAACACGCTACCGTTGTCGAGCTGCTCCTAGTCGTCCAAACTACCTCTAAGAGGTGCTCATTACGACACTTTTTGACAAGATGAAACTTGTCAATAAAAATGAAATGTCTTCACATCCAAGTTATTAGTACCCGATCTTTCCCCTATAGGATCTGTGTCGGGGTCAAGAACGGTATTCTAATACCCCGCTGAAACTACCCGACGAAATGTCGTCAAAAACGGCTCGATCTCGATTTTTGGTTTGTACCATTTTATCGAGTGGGTTAGACTTTGGGACCTTCTCAAATAGATTTTTATTTACAGACCGACCTATGTCAGCCATGATGGACTATTCTTGAAACAGAAGATGATTTTTAATAATTTGGCCAAGCACAATTGTTTCTCTATAAAAAAGAAGAAACGAAAAACAAACTTCAAACAAACATTATAACCAATTAAATACAGAAACTTAAAGTTTTCGTCAAAAGAAATTAATTAAGGAAATTAACAATAACCAAATACTAAAGTAAAAAATAAATCGAATAGACAAAAAATTAAACTCAAAAAAATAAAATGCTGGTTATACTAGTAACATGATCTTAGTCCAAGAATACGTAAAATAAGAAGAGAAAGAGTGAGAGGGAGAGACAGACAGACAGACAGAAGATCGGCGTAAAAAATAAAATAAGTAAATGAAACAAAAAATGACTTACGAAAAATCTTAAATTAAAACGAATACAAAGTTCAAAATAAATAAATTAAAAAATATAGGAAAAATTAAAAGAAAATATACAGGAAACGATGTAAAGGAAGTTTATAGAAAACAATGTTTACCCTAGAGAAAAAGCCTTATAACAAAAAGAAAAGGAAATAAAAATGCTCAATAGAAATAAAACTAGAGACTTAAACGAAAAAGAGTAGTTTAGAATAACTAAATGTTACACCAAAAGAAAAAGAAAAACATTCAGCTGAAAAGCTAAGAGTTGGAAAAAAACTAAATTAAAATTGAAAAAAAGGAAAAATTTATAAAATCAGAACAATGTAATAAAATTCATAACTTAACCAAAGCAGATAATAATAAAGTCAATAACTTAACAAAAATTTATTCACAAATTCATTTCTTAAATTCATTTATGAGTCTTCCACAGTAAATTTACACCGAAGTTCATACATTTCTTAACAAAACTACTATAACAATATTCAGAGAGAAAAAAAATTACAGCCATATCACGTTGAAACACTAGTTCCCGTATGAAGTACGTAGATGGGTAATAGTTTGGAATAGCATCGATGTGCCAGTGGTGTGATGAATAAATGAAGACAACCAGTAACGGACAAAAAAAAAACTATCTGCTACCAGTCAATACTAAAAGCGAACTGATCACTGATTACAGTACCAGCGAAGAAGGTTCCTCAGAACACTTACCATAAAAGTATTTATAGAAAAGACACAGGGAAGATACGTTACGACGATAAAAATCTGACTGAAGGTCAGAACTAAATACATTGCAGATTCCTGTTTGTATTTTATCAGTCAGTCAGTTAAAGTGCCATACGTGATACACGCTTGGGCGATCATGTCTCGAAAGAGACATGACTGACTGGGCAGGAAATTATCCCGCAGTAGGTTGCCATTGCTTTCTGCGGTAGACTGGTTGCCGACCAAGGCTAGAGAACCCAATCTGTCCTGCTATTTAACCCATAACTGGAAGGAATAGACGGATTAATACATTTCCCAAGGGTATTTGCGCGTAAGTGAATACAATGGATTCAACTGGAATTCGAACTCGGCTCCCCGGTTTCTCGTTCCGAGCCGATATCCATTGTACCACAACGCACATCCTCGTATTTTATCAAGAATACCTAAATTTATAGACGAAGCACCAGACCTGTGCAGAATTACTTTATTATTTTTTTAAGCAAGAGAGAAATATCCCAAGTTTTATTGATTCAAGGAACAAAAAGCAATCCAACAACTTTCAATAGTGAAACATGTTGAAACATCCATTGGTTGATTATAAAGACGCTTGAGTTTAGCAGGCGAGATTTAATGAAAAAGAAAGAGGTATTTTCAGCAGTTGGTCAACGTACAATTACTCGAAATGGGAAGAATTTGGCAAACCAAATTGTAGCTTGAATAAATATTTAATGACTATAGTACATATCTTTTGGCTTGCTAATAGCGAAACAGATATTTTGGCGTGAGTAGACAAAAAAAGAGACACCAGGGTAGGAGTGACACAAATAGGGGCTGGAAAGGCGTGTACGACATTGTAACAAGAAGTAAATGACAGAGAGATAAACAGATTATCATATATTTTACAAATACAAAATGCAGTTTGATTTGGAAATTAAATGATTCAAATCTAAAAACGTTCCGTGAAATCAATGAGACATCGAAAAACCGTTATTTAAAAATGGGCCTCTGCTTAAAATTGAATACTGAGTGTTTGCAACAAAAAGTTAAGCACCTAACCGCTTCAGTCATCTAACAGATTACAGAGCAATTAATTAATGAGTCTTCTACGGAAAATCTATGTCCAATTTCATACATCATATTATCTTTCTTAACAAAAGCATTATTGAAATGTCAGGTATTTAAAAACTACACGTAAAATAAACAAAAACAAATCTTATGGCCATATCACGTTGAAACAACGATTCCCGTACGAAGTACCGAGATCAAAAACCGTTTGGGAAGAGCTTGGATGTGCGGATGGTGTAATGAATAACAAGACATGCTTGTTAATCGAGTAGTTGAGTTCCAATTCCAGTCGGGTTCTTTATATTCACTTACGCGCAAATACCCTTGGGAAAGATAAGGATCACCTCTTCTCCTCCAAGCTATGCGTTAATTAGTAACACTTGTATAACTGAATCATTATTATCTAAAGAAAAAAGTTTTTAAGTTCTTACAATCTAAAAATATTTTATGGTTTTAAAGACTCTCTAAAAGACTGATAAACAGTTAAAAACAAAAACCATCAAACAAAACCGATACAATGCTGAATTAGGTCAACTAGACTTGTCTATCGAGACACGTCGGACGCCAGAAATTTAAAATTTAAACTTAAGCTGAACTTTAATTTTCAGCGTTTCTTTCGATCATTAATTACGACTGGAGTTATATTTTCTTCCCTCCACACACACACACACACACACACACACACACACACACACACACACACACACACACACACATATATAACGGAAAGTATCGAAGTTTAACAAAATGGACATACATACAACCGACATATTTAATTCATTTCTTTGAAGACTATTTTTAATCGATTCTCGTATTTAAGTAGTCTGTTTTTAATCAAACTGTATAGTTATATATTTATTTCTACCGGCCTGATTATTTACGAAAAAATTTATTTGTTACAAATATGTGACAATAATACGTATATATATATATATATATATATATATATATATATATATATATATGTGTGTGTGTGTGTGTGTGTGTGTGTGTGTGTGTGTGTGGTTATTATTATTAATGTAACCATTATTTAGAGTGGACAAACGTATTTGAATTGCTATTCTTGTTTGTTTTCTTTTAATTTAACCTATACCACTTTTTCGATCAGAGAAACTCCCAGTTTTTTTTTTACGTTAGGCTTTAAATTGCGAAAAGGCTGCAATATCTGTGATTTATTTCTTATACATACATACATACATACATACATACATATATATATATATATATATATATATATATATATATTACTCTTCTTATATATATATATATATATATATATATATATATATATATATATATATTTAAGAAGAGTAATCAGGAGGAGAATAGAAAGCCACTAAGACGCAAAGAGCGGAAGAATTAGAAAACAGAAACATTACTAAGGAACAAGGGCAAGAAAAGAGTAATCAGGAGAACAGCAGAAAGCCATTAAAACACAAGGGTTGACTGGGTGTGGCAGAATTAGAAAAAAGAAACATTACTAACGATAAAGAACAAAGGGGTAATCAGGAGAACAGTAGAAAACCACTAAGATACAAAGAGCGGAAGAATTAGAAAATAGAAACATTACTAAAGAATAAGAACAAAGTGTAATCAGGAGGACAGTAAAAAGACACTAAGACACAAATATTACTAAATGTGGAAGAATTAGAAAAAGAGACATTACTAAGGAGAAAGAACAAAAGAACAGGGGAGTAGATAGCCGTTAAGACACAAGGGGTTACTGGAAGTGGAAGAATTAGAAAACAGAAACCTTACTAAGGAGAATGAGCAAAAGAAGAGTAATCAGGAGGACAGTTGAAAGCCACAAAGACACAAGGGGTTACTGGAAGTGGAAGAATTAGAAAACAGAAACCTTACTAAGGAGAATGAGCAAAAGAAGAGTAATCAGGAGGACAGTTGAAAGCCACAAAGACACAAGGGTTTACTGGAATGTGGAATTAGAAAACAAATATTTCTAGCGAGCAAGAAAAAAAGAAGACTAAAATTTGAAAATTAAATTTAGTTGGAAAACCTGGAGACGAACGTTGTTCCACAAATGAGAAATGCGAGAAAAGAAACTGTTAGCATAGAACTTGCGGTTACATCTAGCCAACTCAACTATATATTACTAAGTCCTTTACGCTAGATCTGCTATGTGCGTAAATTCATAACGTCTAGCGAAAAGCTCATCCGTACAGTTGCCATGGAAACACAGGGAGGCAACCGGTGGGAAAGTGACTGAAGCCGAGACTCTAGATCAGGACAAATATTATTGCTTATTTTTCTTAACAAGAATCTCTACGTATATGACGGTAGCAATAATACTCTAAGCATGGATGAATGGTAGATTTACAGATATGTAAAGCAGATTCAAGAATGAAAGCTAACACGACACAGTGAACCTACTTTCTTAGCTGACCTAGCAATAGATTCAATATAGCTTTTCTACTTCATGTCAACTGAAAAGGTTAGACCGAGAAGATGCAACGAGTCACTCTCTTGGTTATTAGTATCAGTCATGCTGATGGAAGAAAGAAACGGGCCTCTCAAATGATTAATAGAGGACACTTAATTTTGGAGACGCTAATATTAACAAGCCATACTTGGCCACAGTTAATAAAAGACTTTAAGTCGTTTTTACATATATTAACTTATAAAAAAAATATAAATAAAGATTACATTATAAAAAACAATTTCAACCACGGCAATAACATTTATTCACTTCCGTTTATTATTTATTTATTTTTTAATCGTTTCACCCCGAGCAAGGCATTCCACTGCCACTGTAGCGCAGGGGATTACATAGGGAGTGATGGGGAAATGATGGTTAGATACAGGAAATGTCATAAGGAGGGTGATAGACGGGTAAGGGTACCGAGAATGAGGGTTGGTTAGGTGGTGAGAGTGTTTGAAAGAATAGAAGCAAGTTAGTGTGTTAGGAGGTGTCTATTGACCTTACACTTTAACTCCTGGAGAGTGTAGCCGTCGGGGAAGCAGGCATGTGGAAGGGGATTCCACAGGCGGGAAGTGCGAGAAAAGAAGCTGTTGGAGTAGAAATTGCGGTTACATTTTATCGGTTTCACTGTGAAAGGGTGGAATCTCGTTGCCAATCTAGTATCTCGTGTAAATTCGTACCTAGGCAGCACCAATGACTTAAGTTCATCGGAGCAGAGGCCATGAAAGTACTTGTAGAAGAGGCACAGGGAAGCCATGTCACGTCGGCGAGAGAGTGGTTGCAGCCGGTCCGCATTAAATATTAAATTATATTGTTTAGCATCCTACATAATTTACCTTGATTTCCAGCTAGCCGCAAATATATTAGCATTCTTACATTTCCACATTCTGAAAAACTAATGATATTTTTACTTCTCTTTATAGATATATTTGCAAAAGAAGATTTTTATATTTGTCTTGATGAAAGCATAGGGTAAATTAAATTCTTCTTTCGTATTTATTTACTTACTTTTGTGGGATCTCCTCCTTTTGTATATGATAATGGACTCGACTGAATGTACATATACACTTGCCATAGAGAGAACAGTAGTTGCAGTTGGCAGCGGAGAGTAATCGTAGAGATCCGTTACATTTATCGCAAGGTTCCAAGAGATACCGAAGTTACCCTGAGACCAGACTAGCTCTGACCTCCACCCAGTTAGAATAATATACACGGATATACTATTTCCAACGACTTCATTTCAAGACTTATATATATTTATTTTCTTACTAATAGTATTCCTGGTTTTCCTAACCTGCGTTCAAGTTTGTATATTACATTCAATATAACCTACTTTTCTATCTCCATATCTGTTTTGTTGTTCATTATTTTGTGCAGTTCCTCACCCAGAATCCACAACAAATTGGCGACAAAGATTCGTACACAAGTCGCCACAACAAATTGGCGACGAAGACTCGAACTCACGTACACGTACATCGCCACAACAAGTTTGCGACGAAATTTTTGAACACGAGTTGCCACAATAACTTGGTGACGGAAGATTAAAACTCACGTATACCACACAACAACAAAACTCATACAGAACAAAATAAAAACCATAGTGCCACACAGGTCGACCACAAACAATTAGGCGATACTATCGCAGATAATCTGCTGGCATTACAACTTTGGAACGTAAAGAGATAAAATTAAAAAACTGTAAATAGGGAATTGAAAGTCAATATTTTCCACAAAATTTTTTACGAGATTAATTGCCATAAAGCAATAGTAAAAAAGTGAAACCCCTCATGGAATCAAAGCAGCAAACCATGATTGACTCTCAGAAAGGAAGACTAAAAATTATAAAAAGAAGTGAAGAAAGACAAATAGAAGCACAAATTAAATTAGAAGAAAGACATGTAAATTTAAAAGGCAAATGAAGAAAAACAGATGAAAATCCAAAGGTTGAACGAAGAAAGACAATTACAACTGCAAGAACTATTACTAAAATTAACAATCAACACACAAGCAAAGAACACGGAAAAAGAGGCGACGTTTTCGCAAGACGCTGTGTGGAATGCAACAGAAACCTTTAAGTACTCTATTGATTAAGACAAAAATTTTGGCGAATACTAGAGGCGATATGAAGATATTTTTAATATCGATTGTCAGAACTGGACAGAAAAGAAAAAGTTAAGGTTTTTATCGGAAAATTAGGTACGGTGGAATACACTAAATTTGTAAATTACATTCTTCTAAAGAAGACAAACTACAATGAAACAGTGACATGCCTCACTATTTAGCCCAAATATTTCTTTGTTTCACAAAAGGTGGAAATGCCTTAATCTCGTGAAAGACGAAACCGAGGACTATTCAACATTCGCAGCCATCGTCAACAAGCATTGTGACGACTTTAAATTCGCTGAGCTAACTCCAGACAACTTTAAATGCCTTATATTTGTCTAAGGATTAGTCGCTGCTAAAGACAGCGAAATGCGAAAACGAATGCTTATTAAACATCCAAATGAACCAGGTTTAACGCTGCAAAAACTATCAGAAGATTGCCAAAAATGCCTAAGTATTAAAAAAGACAGTAAGGATATTGAAGAATCAGGAGTCGCGCATATTCGTAAGTTAAACAGAAATTTACGTTTTTCACCCTCCCCAAAAATAAAACAAAATGTTAGTAAAAATTACAAGATATAAAACAACTAAATTGAATGGCAAAATTCCAAGATATAAAAAATTAAAAAAATTATATAATTAATTATATCATTATATAAAATAAAGATCGCTCCCTTAAAAGAGAAAAATTTAAAAAAAATTCTTCATTACATCAGTTAGGCGAATACACACACGCATACATACATAAACATATATAGACACGCAGCATATAATCAAAGAGCGATCTTTATTTTTATTTCTGTTTTTTGGTGTCTCTATTTGTGAATTTCATTCGTGTAAAATCTTCTGTACAATAAAGACGGAAGCTGACGATGGTTCGCCTAAAATAGGCCTATACTTCCGCTTAACTATGGAATAACATGTCTGTCTTATTTTCCACACACACACACACACACACACACACACACACATATATATATATATATTGTTTGAACATTATATTTTGTCGATACTCGTATTTAAGTAGATATTCTGTTTTTAATTAAACAGTATTATATATATTTATATCTACTGGCCTGATTATTTACGATAAATTTTTATTACGAAAATGTGTGTCATTCGGCAGGATTCAAACCTGCGACCCCTATCTACATAGGGGAAGCTACCATTTGATCTGACAACGTCTTAGACCGCTCGACTACGAATGACCTCCAGTCTAAACGAGGTTTTAATCAAGCCTATATAACACAATTTTCGATTCATCGCAACAACCATATTTGCTCTTAAATGTATCTTAATGTCAACAAATGTAAACAAATTTACATTTTTATATAAATATATATATAATACTGTTTACTTAAAAACAGAATATCTACTTAAATACGAGTATCGATAAAAAATAATGTTCAAACAATTAATTTCAAATTGTAACCAAGTTTCGTTAAAATCCGTTTATTTCCGTAATATATATATATATATATATATATAGTGTTGAGTTGTGCTAATGTTTAACGCAAAGGTTGTTGTTATCACGAGTAAAATGTATTCTGCTAAGTATTATCATTTTTCAAATATTCCTCCTTTCAAATACTCCTCCTTTCAAATACTCCTCCTTTCAAATACTCTTTCAATTCATATACAGTTCGTGTGCACTTTAAAAAAAATTATAACTTTATTTGTATTTGCGATAGAAATAATTTGTAAAAAGGATCAGAAAGAAGCAAATCTATATTTTTAAGGTTTTATTGAAATCTAATTTAAGTTTTCACATGTCCTCGATTATTAGCTATAAAAAGGGTAATACGATTTTGCAGTTGACGAAAAACATTTGCCAACTGATTTACAGTAATACCTGAAATCACATTAGTTATTTTATCTTTCAAATCTTCTAATTTCTAAGGTTTGCTTGCATACACAATTATTTTCACATGTCAGTTGAAGTCATGGATCAAATTGATTCTGAAAAAAGAAAATATTTTTTACTTATCTAAAAATTTTTGCAAATTGTGTGGGAAAGAATTATTCAATAACTATACTTAAAACTAGGTACATTAAACTTTATAACATTTTTACAGATTATTTCTATCACACATACAAATAAAGTTATAAATTTTTTAAAGTGCGCACGAACTTTATGGACACCCTGTATATATGAATTAAAAGCATGGAAGATATATTTGGAAGGGCGATTCATTTTAATGGGTCAATAGGATTTGAATCAATGTCCCAAAGAAATGTTATTGCTTTATTTCCCTGTTACGCAAAGCAAGAGCCATTATTTTCACTGTGAGTGTGATTGTTGGATTCTGCGCAAAAGTTTTTTATACGATTACTGATCGTAAAAAACTCGCTTAATTCTATGAATGCTACACACAGTGAGGCGGACACACGAAAAAGTTGTGGCTTTCTTCAGTGGGAAGTGTACCGAAACATTTGAATGACTATGATGTGATGAAAAGGCGTATATTATCAACTCGTAAAATTAACACTGATTTCCCTGAGAGACCGCTGAGTCCACCTATCACATAGAAATTAATGGCTGCTGGTTTGGAGGGAAATGAAGCAAAACTCTTTCCTTGGAGACCCTGTTCTGAGTCCAAATGACCCACCCGAAAGAAGTAAATCGCACACGCACACACACACACACACACACACACACACACACACACACACACACACACACACACATATATATATATATATATTTATAATCACTTTGTATTTGTGATCTATTCAATAAGGCTTGTGGTTCTATTGTACTAGTAAAGTGATCTCTGTGATTTTCAATTAATCTAAAGGAAAGTCAACCGTCCATATCTTATTGATCCTTTCCCGCTAACAATCGAGTGATCGGTCTACAGTCATTAACGATCTATGCGTGCCTGTTCTAATGTCACGCTGCATCACGGTATCGCTCAAGGCTTGATGTATGCAACTGATACAGCAGTACAGGATTAATTTAATATACTAATCTTAATTTTTGATATTCCTTTACTCATTGAAATGTCAACTTGTCGATGGCCTCACACCAACAGACCTTGACATTGACCCAGCCTAGTCGGTTGCGTTCATTAAAACACCAGGAATCTATCTCTTCACTCCAATCAACTCTGGATAAAGAATAGATAAGAAACGGACTCCTTAGCCTTGTTGTAAGAAACATTTAAAACTCAAATCTGAATTAAAAACTGCTGAGGTGGCACCTTCTTCTTCGATGTTCTGTGTCGTTTCAGGGCGTTGGTGATCGTGACTCTCCACAATTTACTGTCTTTTGTAGGTCTGAATAAATTTTATCTTTTGGATGGGGGAACAGGATTTACAAGAACAGGAAATAATAAAAATAAAAGATAACGATTGATATTACATTTAAAATGTTGAATATCAAGGTTCACTGGTAACATGAATATGTTTATGAAAAGAAGTTCTAATGTGTGTATATGCAAAATATGCTTTCCTGTTTACAATTAAAAAAACATTATTTTTAATGGATAATTAAGTTTGAAAAAGACGCCCCGGTTTTATTTTTAAATAGTGCGTGTATTGTCCTGCACACTGAGAAAATCTACATTTGATAAGAAAATGTGTTCTCTGGCAGAGTACAAAGCTGTGTTCTCTTTTGTGGGAGAGACCACTATTTTATCCAACGTGTTTTATACCAGAGTCACGTTTTTTTTGCTCCATTTCTCTCTCAATTTATGACGAAACTTTAATAGAAGTGAAATATGTCACATTGAAATACGTTTCCAATTTGTTCTTCATTTTATCATCTTATCGGATTCCGATCCATATTTGATCTACTATCTTGATCTTTAAGTTAATATATATATATATATATATATATATATATATATATATATATATATAGTGTATCAAGGCAACAACTAATTTTCTAAACATATACTGTTAAATATAAATGACAATGAATGTACATTATGTTTCATCATGAGCCGTTCTAAACGTCGTATTTTGGCTTTAATTTCAGTTGAAAATAAAGACAAAAATTCTCCAACATTTGGATAATTTTTTATTAATTTGTTTCTAAGCTTTCGGCTCACATGAGCCATCTTCAGAGAGGTCACCAAGACGGTAACACAATAACATCCACCATCACCGACGATTTTATTTTGTGTTGGCATAAAACTCCGCTAGGCAATAGTTACCAAAAATAACAAAAGCAGTTCGTAAATTTGCAATGTGGTTCTATGACGTCACACCGCGTGATAGCGCAAAATGACAACAGAACCATGTATTCAAATGCAATGTAATATGTTATGGCCAGATTTAAAAGTGATTTTATTAAGTGTGGGTTTATATATATATATATATATATATATATATATATATCTGTAAATTCAGCTAAAACTTAGTAGTGAAATAGCCATTTTTAACTAATCATTTTGAGGCATGCATTCTTCGACTCCCTTATAAACAGAGAATAAGGAAAAGTTCTAAGCCCTGAGGTTAGGTAAAGGAAGCGGTTGGGATGTATTGGTTTTTATTAGGTTGGGCTTGGAGAAAGAGGTTAGTAGTAATTCTTCCTTGGTAGTCGGAGGTATGTGGCCTGCCCCTAGGGCTAGTAGTGGTAAGTAGTGGGGAGGTAACTTCCTGGTCAACTTTTTAGAAAGTTTTGAAATTTTTTTATCGGGACCAATTTGGAGAATAGGATAATTATTGTAATTTATAATTATTTCTATGGCGACGCATACTTATGATCTTTCTTCGTTTGTTCAGGAGTATATTATGGTCTTGAAATTTTAAAATGTTAATTTTTTCTGTCAAGCATAGATTACACTTACCTTTTAAGCTATTAAGGGTCCTAGCCTTGTCTATGAGTTCCCATTTTATATGGGGATCTAAGTTACTTTTTTTAATTCCCAGTATTTTCTCGAAAGAGCAGTTTGGTATTTTAAACTAGGGTTGGTGAAGGAGTGCATGTGGATGTAAAGCCGTTGCTTCCAAATTCCCGCCGAAAATTCCGCTATAAACATTACGTCTCTTCTTATTTTCCTTAGGATAGATGGTGGCTTGATCACATTTTCAAATCTACACTTACCCTCAACCGGACATCTATTTCTAGATCTACAGTTACAGGTGTTTATCATTCTATTTCCTGTATTGGATTCCCTACACTTCTTCAAGATTTGGTTATTATGGGAGCTAATAATGTTATACACGAGTAACTAATTTTGATAGTTTTTCTATTGAATATCTTACTCAGGGGGTTATCTCCATGAAAATGTTTACTTGTTAATTTAAGGAAGATATTCCCAATGTTAATAGTTGATAGTTTAAAGAACGGGGGTTAAACCATATATATATTTTCTTTTCCTATTTCTACTTTTGACTTTTAACGGTTCCAGATTTTTAGTGGGTGTTAAATACGTTAATTTCTCTTTATATATTTTTTTTATTATTCCTGAAGATTTCTCGGTTAGTGGATAATCGGTTAATTCTAATATTCACGGTCTCTGGCATTTGTTTTATAATGGTGCTAGGGTGGTTTGAACTGATATTGATATAGCTAGGAATTTCATTGTCTTTATTGTATGGCTTAAAGGAATTATTGTCCAGGTTGAGGGTAATGTCTAGGTAATTCACTATTTTTAAGTCAGATGCGATTTCTATTTTGAATCCTAGCATACTGAAGGTCTTAACGATTTTCTTCTGGATTTTCATAGTCAAGGGTCCATTACTATTCGGCATAAGCATAAGTCCATCATCCCGATATAGGCCTACCTGTTTAGGATTTACAACCTTACCCAGGGTGCTTAGGATATAGATGCCTATTAAATCGGCAACTTGGGATGGATCATGTACCCCCAGGGGAACGTCAAACTTACTATTGGGACTTTTGTCCAGGTAGAAACATGAAGGGTTAGGAAGGGTTTTCGCGATGCTAGTATAATGTTTGCTTCTTCTTCTGCGATCTCTACATTTCTACACGAAATTGATAGATTTTCCTAGGAGCTCTCTCGATATAGAAGGATAGAAATCAATAATGTCAAATTTAAGAAATGTGGTTCTAGTTTTATCTACGATATTGTTAAACCAATGGATAGGGTCAGCCGAATCTTTCTAGAGGTTGATATGAAGGGTTTGTTGGAGCTTAATAGTTATATTTTTTATGATATTTTTTAGACTAATCCTAGTTCACTTTTGGTCGGATTTATTAATCTGGATTGTACCCTATTCTCGAAATTTGGTTTATGATCTTTAAACAGAAGGTATGCGTTTTTAGTACTTACTTTACCTACTCTATCCTTAATTTTAACTTGTCTGCAAATTTTGCGATATCTTTCTCGATCTCCTTAATTATATTTTCCTCTCTGTCAAGCCTATATGTGTCAGTAATCTTATTAGATTAAAGTACTGAGCATGTTTACATTTGTAAATATTTTTAGATTTATCAGCCTTAACCCAAATTTCCTTCGAGTCCCTAATGGATTTAGAGTCTTTCTCTAACATCCTTTGGAAAGGGTTTGGGTGTTTCTTGAATTTCATCTTGGATACAATATTAAATAGGTCATTTTCAAATGGATCCAGGAACTTACAGCAGGGTGGCATTTTCTGGGACTTCAGATTGTAAATATCCACGTTTTGGTCTCTGGTATCGGGGGTGGGGAATCGGTAGAAATGCGCTTTTCATCGCAGTCTCTTCACAAAGCTGATGATTTTTTTCCGTGAGGTAAATGTTGAATGAATGTAGATTGGGATAAGGGATATTTTTCAGGGGATATTCGGGGCAGAATATATTCATGATGGGTCGGCTGGGGGGAATCTTGAAGTCACAGAGGATTACTTACGAGAGAGCTCAACTACGATTATAGGAACAGGTAACGGCGGTAAAATTCCGGAAAGAATTGGTAAAATCCGGGATAAGGTTAGTAAATAATCCAGGGGGAGCCTAGTAATATCGTTAAAATATTAAAACTGATCCAATAATTTGAAAGTCAGTTGATTACACAACCTTGGTTTCAACCTTTCGGTATCTTCAGGAGTTTTATATCAACTGATTCTTCAATTGTTTTTTTCAAACGTACAACAAAGATTTTCAGAAAACACAACTGGAAGTTTCAAATAACTGAAATTTCCTAAGGCAAGAGTTTAATCAAGAATTGTAAACATTTTCATCTGGGTTTGTATGATTCTAAAATATATATTTTCTGATATATTTACATCCTGGCATTACTTCGAATCTTTCATTTAGTGACCTTTCTCGTTCTGAAAAGAGTATTATAGCTAATATCTCTTCTCTGCACAATCTGTAGACATCACGTCCGTTTTTAAGTCTGTATTTTTTAATATGCTCGATTTTATATCAGGGTTTTTGTCGTTTTTTCTTTCAATTTGCACGCATGATTAGCTAGTTGTGCGTTTTAAAAACCTCTGTTGTACTTTTGAAGAAAAACGTTGGCGAATCAGTTGATATAAAACACCTGAAGATACGGATAAGTTAAAACCAAGATTGCGTCATCAGCTGACTTCCAAATTAAAAATATTTAAAAGCTCTACATTACATATCTATTGAGCACTTTTTAATACAACTGTATAATGGCCTAATTTAACTCTGACCAATAACTGGTTAATGATTATATATATAAAGATTGTATGCATAAGTATGTATGAGTTTGTTAGTGCATTTGTGTGTTTATCAGTTGTTTAACTGTGGTTTGTAAAAAAAAAAAACAGATGCAAAAGGAGAAATAGAAAAAGGGTTCTAGGAAATCGGTGAGCATAACTGATGGAAAGTCAGATTCAGATAACATTTTTCTAACAGCAGAGGACAACTCGTGAACACACACTTGTCCGCCATTTCTCCAGTCTCATAATCAGATCTCAGAAAATCAACAAGATAGAAACGATGAAGAAACCTAACCTGATACTTTCTTGTGCTTTATTTGTATTTTTTCCCGAACTTAATCCAAACAAAATTATTTTAGATACGAAATACGGAGAAAAAATGACCATAAATAGCGAATCACTGCGATTTCATCAGCTTTCTCTTTTGTAAATAAACAACCGACTTATCATATAACATAATGATCCTACATATGTGGATTCGGTACTACTTTTTGTTGTTTCTATAATGATATAGCCACCTGTTTTATTTAAACATATTTTATATTATCTAAAAAGGTTTATTTTATTTCAAATTCTTCTTATTTATTGCTGACAGAAAAAATAAACAGTAACATATTTGAATATAATAAAATAAGAACATCTGAAAATCGTTTGGTTTGTTTTGTTTTTATGGCATATCAGCCTCAGTGGGTTAATGTCGACAAGATTTTGAGGATAGACTCGTCTGAATATAATATGTATTTTTGTAATATATCAGTTTGTAGATTTTTTAGCAAAGAGGGTTTTTATCAATAGTCAAATGAATGACTATTAATATTTTTTCTTTAAAGTTATTGCTTATAATATTTTTTAATATTATATAATGTCGCCAAGATTTTGAGGATAGATTATTATGAATGTAATATGTATTATTTGTAATGTATCAGTTTGTAGATTAGGTTTCATTGACGACTTTTTGAAAAGAGGGTTTTTGTCGAGAGTCAAATGTGTAACCGGTGATATTTTTTCTTTTTGAAATTGTATTACTGGTAATATTTTTTTCAAAAATGTATTGCTGGTATTTTTTTCTATAAAAATCTATTTATATACAGTATTAACCCTCTAGGGCCATTCGTATCATATTTGATACAGTATTTCCCTATAAGGAAACATTTGGTATTTCCCTATAAGGAAACATTTGGTATTCATTGATTGAGCAGTCAGTACTGCTTTCATTTGAAATTTATAAAATATTTCTCTTAAAAAATTTTTCAGGAAAATATTTCTTTCAAGGCTTGTTTTCATACTGTATCAAATATGATACAAATGGCCCTAGAGGGTTAACCACGGTTTGGGAGTTAACTATTTGCCAATAGATAGGATCCTAACAGGTGCTACCAGTCCGAATCAGAGTGAATCTGGGAACAACAGCGATTGAGATGTGGTTCCACGCTCCTTAAAACGGAGGCCTTGCGACCGGATGTAGTTGATCAACATACCCATGAGTACATATATAACGATTGACCTTTCACTTAAAGGAATTAAGAGTTTGAAGATCAATGAAAAACCAACTCCTAAGACGATGCTTTTAATCTTAACCTGTTCAATTTTAAGATTAACAGTTATCTTCCTCTCATATACGCATAAACTGTGCCTCCTACTCAGTAAAATTTCTTATTCGAGTAGCTCTCAGTACTTTTACAGGGTGAATATCATTGTAAAAAAGTCAAGTCACGCCTAGATACTGCATGTCTCCTGAATGGAGGAGTTTTTAGGCAATAGTAGGCAGTTATACACTCTGTGTTTTGGCACGTCATCTTCCAATAGTCAACGTAGGTTATTTAAGGAAAGATTTTTTTATAGATAATCAGGGAGCAGCACGTCATTCATCGAAAATATATTGAGAATAAAATCTACAGAAAGGTGTTAAGAGTCTCTAACATCCAAGTTAATCTCCTCACAAGAAATTCTTAGTAAGGGCCTGTGACATGTCGGGTGTTGAAATAAAGCGAACGTTCAAAAAACTTTTTACAAAAGAACTTTTGTTCTTTTTTCAGTGCAGTCTGATCCCAGAACAGGAAAATGTTGATTCGCTAAATTAAATGTCGAAAGGAGCAATAACTTTAAAATATTTTAATGGCAATCCACCTTCTTACTTTCATAAAAATACACGTTAAGCGTATTTTTATGAAAGTATATCGGCTCAACTTAAATAAGAACGCAGAAATAAGATCCAGGATTCTAAGCTAGATTCAAATCTAATTCTCCAAAAATATCGCAAGAAAATTAAATTTCGGCATAAGGAGTTGATATGCAGTTAAACAAACAAACAAAAAGAAGTAGAGATATTTATTGGTTATTAAATTAAATAAAAAAATATTAGCTAAATCTAAACATAGAAAAACTGAAATTGCGTTTTTGCCGTAGGAGTCGCAATGATAAAAAAAGTGTGTTGCCGCCAACAAACTGTTCACACTCCACCCTCGTCTATTGAGCAGGTGGAGAGGCTCATCCCTTCTTCCCTGTTTAGGATGTGGTTTCTGGCTTTCTCTTTCCCAATCTTTTCACTCTTACGTAGCCCGTAGCCCCTTGTACATCAGTGGCGTTACCGCCTTGCTTGGGGTGATATGATTAAAAAAAAAAATTATATTGATTGGAATATGAAAGTTTGCGATTTTTTTCAATTTTTGAATTTTACCGCCATTTTTGAGCGATCGACACATTTGTAAACAAAAGTTAAATCTCTGTTTTAAAATCTTTCAAAAATAAAATATACATCTGTGATACATTATTTTTAAAAAATTAGCAAATTTTATATTAAATTAATCTGATTAACACAAGTATTACTTATTTATAGCTTGAAATTTAGAATAAAACTATTTCATAATCACAGATTTGAACTTTTTGACCTGTCCGCCGTATTTCAAGAACTTGTTGATAGGTTCTTGATTAGAGATAAAAATGTATGGCCTTTATATGTGACAAAATTGTACATTTTTTTTCGGGGAAGGAAGGAAACTCCTTTTAATTTGCATATAGAATTTACCATACAAAATAAAACTTCCAATACATAAAAAATTAATTATTTTAAAAATATGAAGGCCAAACGATTTTTATTATACTTTTCAATTTTCGATAGGCAATATAATCATCAATTCTTTATTAAAAAAAACTAACCGCAATAAATCCTTTATAATTTTAAAAATATTTTTGAAATTTTATAAATTATAGTAAAAAAATGAAAACAATTCTTTTAAAATTTCATTAGTAATCGAAATTTATTTCCTTCAGACTATAATGTCCCTAGGCATTTTTTTTATTTATTCAAGCAATTAAAAGCTTGTCAAATTAAAAAATATCAGTGTTTTATTGCAGTTTTTACTTTACTCTTAGTAAATGAGTTAGACGTTTTTTCCTTCGCCGTTTTCTTAGCCAACAATTTGAAAAAAAAAACGTTGTTGTTTTTGTAACTGAAATTGCCATTCATGTTGATCTTTTAGTTGTTGTAACTGTAGTTCTTGTCGTTTTTGCTGCCCAGTCAGTCATATCTTTTTCAAGACATGATCGCCCCTAAACGTATATCACGTAGGGAACTTAACTGTAGTTCATGCAAAGATTTTAGAAGTATTGAGTTGAAGTAGGCTTTAGAATAAAACAAAAATCTAATTCAAAACAGGTAACAAGAGATAAAACTAGAAACAAAGTCGGTGAGATGGGTAAACCAGATGGTAAGCGAATCTATCAATTTTAAACAAACAATTACTCCATAAAATTTCGGGGTTCCAACGCAGAAGGCTAGGAGTACATATTTGAAGGAACCCGTAACCTAATCCTAAATAGGATAAAAAGGAAAAACCTTTACTCCTGTTCAAAAAGGAGAACAGATACTACGCTTGGCCACGGTGACGGGTATAGCATGAGGTCGGTTTAAGTGGAGAGCGCGTGCATATGGGCTAAATTAAAAATTGTCCGATCCTTGCAACCAACTTCGCGTTGGTGTCAACCTTCCACTTTTGTGCAATGAGGAAGTACAGCCGCAGGATTAGAATACCTAGGAAGAGGCATCTCTTATTTATTTGTTATGATCTATCTAAAGATAGAAACACAACTGAGAGATAAAACGTAAGAAGTTAGATACTACACTTTTATCCCAAACTGAAGGCCTGGGAATCGTAAGCTGAACACATATAACCTCGAAAACTGGATAGTGTCCGCTCTAATCCTGTCTCTGTTTGTAAACAAACGCTCCATCTACCCAGTTTCCCATGGTGGCAGGATGTGACACGATGTCGGTTTTATGTAGGATGCCATATATACTGTTGTGGTGCCCTCCTACGAGGAATGAACTTTTCCTCTTGGCTATATATAAATTACCTGCGTGACTTCTAGAGAGCAGTTAATCAGGAACAGTCAAGAGCAGTTTAATGAGCAGCCAAGTACAGTAGTTAACGACAGCTACTAGTCAGGCAGCGAAATAATATTTTCGGACTTACTTATTTCGATATTACTATTTAACACTTCCTTTGTATATCATGTTATATTAATACACTGTTTTTAACCTTCTTGTTCCATGTCTTACTTCCGGCACAAACCGGTCACTATAACTTTGCGACGGAGTTTCGCCACAAGTACATGACATATTGGCGAGGAAGAGCCACAACATATACCATAAAAACTGGCTAGTCCTCGCAACGACTATTACGTTGACGTCGGTATCAGGGGCCCGACTGAGGCGCTATCTGCCGAAGACAAAGAGCTTTACTGAAAATTGTGAGCTCTCGCAGAACTCTGGGTATTTACCCAAATCCTCCCTACTGAGGCAGGATACGACACAAGGCCAGTTATTTTACTTGGCTATCCTAAGCGGGTACACTCAAGATTGGGTTTGTCTGTTCTTCCCAGTTGAGTCTCTAAACGTAAATATAGCGCCGACTAAGTCGCTTTCTGTCAAACAGAGAGTTTAACAAGTACGATTTCTCTGTGGCTACATGCGATACAAGGTCAGTTTTTAACGTGGGGTTTATGAGCACGTCAACACGAACAAAAAATACCCAGATACCGCATACGAAAAATCGTGTTCTTGCATATCCCCCCCCTCGACTAGGCTTTAGCCTGTAGACATAGCCTCGTGATAGTCTCTCTCTGTCCGAAAACAGAGTCCGACAAGCTCGAGTTCGAATGGAACTCTGGGTATTTAAACAAATCCTCCCCAAAAGAGTCGGGATGTATAGAAAGGTTCAGTTTAACGCGATGCTTCCTAACGAGTACACTCAATCCAAAATTTCCTATTTCCCGCATAAACGGGATCGGATTTTTCTTTTTGTCTCTTGGGAAAAGAAATTGGAGAATTTTTCCGTTTTCTTCTGATGTTTTTTTAATCATCTCATCCCAAGCAAAGCAGTACTGCCACTGGAGGTTGCATAATAGGAGAGTGAAGAGGAAGGAGAACAGATCACAGTAGGTGTCAGATAATGGTTAAGAGAAGGACGAGAACACTGGTGTGAAGAGAGCTGCGTGAGAGTAAAATGTAAAGCAGGAAGAACAAGGTACGGCGTGTCGGGGAACGGATGGGAATCAAGGAGATAAGAGATGGCAGTTGACGTTGCATTTAAACTCTTGGAGATTTTAGCTATCAAGGAAGTAAGATTACGGAAGGGAATTCCACGGAAAGCAAGTGCGAGAAAAGAAGTTTATAGTGTAGAAGTTGTGGTTACACTTGATTGTTTTCACTGTAAAAGGGTGAGACCTTGTTACTAGTCTAGTAGCTCGAGTAAATTCGTACAGAGAGGGGCACCAAGGAGTAGAGTCCGTGAAAGTATTTGACTCCAACGATCCTCTAACAAACTCTCTTTGAGTTCTTTATTTAAGGCGTCTAGACTGATTTATTTTCACCAGGAGTGTATTATTTACTTTGCAAGAAAGAATCTGAGAATACAATGGACGGCGAACGTAAACAACAAGAAAGTACGAAGAAAAATATAAACGGAAAGAACATTTATTTAGAATCAGAAAGAGGCAGTTAAAATTACTAGGACACTCAGTAAGGAAAGTAGGCTTGGAGAATTTGACACTCACAAGGCATGTTGAGGAAAGAAGGGATAGGAGAAACAGCGAGTAACTTGTTTAAATGCCTGTCAGAATAAGGACTGGTCGGGATAATAAAAAGACAAACATTATATGAGCTACAAAGTATAAGCAGTTGTGGAGAGAATGATCACCTACGTTCTAAAAGAACAGAGTGGGTAGAAAAAAAAAAGAATTAATTAGTATGGGGATCTCAACATGATTAATGATCAAGTAGTGATTTCCATTATTATTTTGCACCTATATATGCAATTATAAAATTTAATGTACTCCATGTGTTACCACAAATAATGTATACAAGCATATTCTTTGTATTGAAGATAAGAAATCTTGCCCGCCATTCAGGTTTTATTAGCAGGAATTCATGTTAATTGTCAAATTCTTTCTGTCTGCGTGAGTCTGCATATTGACAGGTGTGTCTGTGCATATGTTAGTATGACCACACGCGTCCGTGCGCATGCAAATCTTTCCCCGGATGTGCGTCTCTTTTCATAGTAGCGTGCGTATATATGTATAAACCAGGCTCGATCTAAAAGCAGTTACTACAATTATATCATATTAACAACGTCATTGGCGGATGTTAGATGATATGGCAAGTGTTAAACCTTCTCACAAATAACCCTTTCATGCTTTGCTGCATCTAAACGGTAACTTGGCATAATAGCTTCTGATATGAAAGGGAATTATTTAGTTTGATGCTAGAATAACTATTGCACACCATTCACACCAAGCCTCCGAAGAAGCGACTTCATTTTGGTTTGAAAGTGTTGATTAACTGATTTGTCTGGAATTTTTCAAACTGGAATGCAATCTTCAGGCCATGTGTAACTCAACTATATATGCTGGCCAATGGGGGCATTAAATAATGAACCAATTAACAAACTGCACAAATGCATGCATAACTGCATGTAATAATGTAATAATAAGAATAAACAACAAATAATTGTAAAGCAAATGAGAAAGTTTATTACTCTACTGGGTTTCGGAGTTAGCACATTGGGTTAAAATTTAGAGTACAAGAGCAGTCTTTTTCAAAATAATAAGTATATTTTCTGTCACATATACTTATTCTTGTGCAGTGGATATTGGCTTGGAACGAAAAACCGGACAAACGATTTCGAATTACAGTTGAATTCCTTGCATTCACTTACGCGCAAATACCTTGGGAAAGGTAAAAACCCGTTTCTTATTTCCAGCTATGGGTCAAATAACAGAACAGATTGGGTTCTATAGCCTTCGTTGGCAACCAGTCTACAGCGGAAAGTAATGGCAACAATGCGGAAAATCATCTGCCCAGTCAGTCATGTCTCTTTCAAGACATGATCGCCCAACCGTGTATCACGTATGGCCCTTAACTGACTGTTTCATTCTCGCATTTATTTCAAAACACGTAAGGGAAGCAAATTAACGTGCATCTATTAATTTATTTACCATCAAGCCATGTGACACATATGATATCTTTGACTGTCAAGCAGTTGTTTAAAAAACAATGCTAATGTATTGTAGTGAACTGTATAAATATAACTTGTGCTATGCATATTTAAATTTATTTACTAACATTATTAAAATATATTATGAATGTGTATTATTTTTCAAACGCATAATAGTTGAAATATAATATGCCAGTGTTGGTTAATAAACGCAGATTGATATAAGAATGTGTATCGGAAACAATGAATTTCCTATTGTAAATGTCGTAAAAAGAAAAAAAAAAGAAAAAAAAATAGTCCTCACTAAAAACTTTTCTCAAGTAATTTTAATGAAATTTGGCATTGCATTCGATAAGGGTTTGAGGTATAATATGCTTCTAAATTTATTAGGGTATCATGCACTGTTTAATCTGTATCTCAGGAATATCATTACATAGATATTAATTTCAGTATTATATATATATATATATATATATATATAAAGCATGTCAAAAATTCCGAAATTTAATTTCGTTAAATGGCCATTTCAGCGAGAAAATTCTCTCTTCATCAGTCTCATATATATATATATATATATATATATATATATATATATATATATATATATATAATTTCATGTGTTCTACTCATTTTCTCTAAATTATTTTTTAATAATTACAATAGGTACAACTGACATGGTTTCTGATTTCAACAAGAAAAGCCTATTTATTTCGGTGAGATGGAACGCAAATATTGGTGTCGAACAATGATGTGATATGAACATGATTAAAATAACGTGCCTCTGATTTTGATATACATGTTTGTACGTGAAAGAGGGAGAGAGAATATGATTGAGAGACTAACAAAACAATTAGGGGAGCGGTGAGAGAGAAAGGGAGACGAAACACTTGGCGCGAGTTTGTTCGATAAAGAATGTGAAAAAAGTGTGTTAAACACAATAGAATGGACAACGAAGAAGACAAACTCATGTGTGACAATTGAGGTCATATTAACAAACAAACAAACAAAAAATGAATGAAAAAAGCAATGTATGTAGAGGTAAAATTTATGTCAGATTTTCATTAGCATTAAAACTTACCTGTAATACAGAATTTTGCATTCGAAACCGGTATCAACAACTGATATCATTATGTCCTTTCGTTTATCTTCGAGTATCTTCCCCACCAGTGTATTTATGCATCTCTGTTCACTCCCCTGTAAAAATGTATACGGGTCT
Organism: Ascarosepion bandense; assembly: GCA_037127315.1. NCBI lineage: Eukaryota > Metazoa > Mollusca > Cephalopoda > Sepiida > Sepiidae > Ascarosepion > Ascarosepion bandense. Next base: position 5,193,484 of record JBBBDQ010029369.1, on the reverse strand, counting down.
GTAATTATGATATTATTTTAAAAGTTTTCAGTCTCTTTTTTTAAAGAGGTTCAAAAGTGTTGTTTTATTTGTTCCTTTATTATAATAGAGAGCACGACAGAAATACATCGAATATTTTAAACTGTCACCTGTGCGATGCTAATAAACTTAGACAAATAGCAATGGTATCTGTATCTAACTAGTGGTTTACCATTTTTTTTTATTTCAACAGTTACTACCATGCTTGGACCGGTTCATACCGTGCGTTTGCTTTTAAAACGTTTTCAAAGACTAGTGAATCTATACTTGCAACACGGAGAGCTTTTTGTGCTCATATCATGTTTATATATATATATATATATATATATATATATATATATATATATATATATATATATATATATATATATAGGCATAGTGGAATACTGGAGAAGTTGTCGGATTGAGGAATTAGATAGCCGAGTTCGAATTCCAGTCGAGTTCGTTGCATTCACTAATGTGCAAATACCTTTTGACGATATATGAAGCAATTCCTTGTCCCCCCCCCCCCCGCCAACTCAGATATAGGTAAATACTGCTTCCTGTAGCCATGGATGTTAACCTTTCTAAAAAATGGTGACTGAATTCAAAACCTGGGGAGAGTCGTTTGGGGACTCTTCTTTGTATTTTGCTCTTTTAAAATGTCTGGTTTGTTTCAGTACAAACATTCACCGCTATAATCAAATGTACAAATTAATCTGTCTGTCCAATTCTAAGTGTTGCATGTACACATGCATATATAATATTTAAAATTTAGCTTTCATTTGTGAGTGTCTTGTTATTTCTTTGGTAACTGGCGAATGATTAATCATTTGGTAGAGGCCAAAGAGAAAGAGAAAAAGGGAGGATAGATCAGCAGTTGAAAGAACTTTCACCTCTTCACCACCAGTAGTAAGTGAGCGATTCCAGACCTCCCCTCCACTACCACTCTTCTCATGTGTGAGTCAGTCAGTTAAGTGCCATACGTGATACACGCTTGGGCGATCATGTCTCGAAAGAGACATGACTGACTGGGCAGAAGATTATCCCGCAGTAGGTTGCCATTGCTTTCTGATGGAGTAGAATTTGCGTTTAAAATTTATTGGTTTCACAGTAAAAGGGTGGGACCTAGTTGCTAATCTTGTGGCTCGAGGAAATTTATATATAGGGTACCAGTGAGCTAAGTTCATCGGAGCAGAAGCCGTGAAAGTATTTGTAGAAGAGACACATGGAATCTACACTGCGTCGGTGAGAAAGCGACTGTATCCTAGCTGCTAAGTCGGCATTGATCACATTACGGATTCTCCGTTGGATTCGGTCGAGGACACCTAAGTGGCTAGCAGAAGCACCTGACCAGATATGGCAGCAATACTCAATGCACGGGCGTATGGTAGACTTGTATATGTGCAGGATTGTTTGGGACAAGAAAAACTTCCTGGCCTTACACAGAGAACCGACTTTCTTAGCAGAGATTTTAGCTATGGATTCTATGTAGTTATTCCACTTGAGGTCTGATGTGAGAGTTAATCCGAGGAGACGCTGTGTTTTACTTTTAGGGAGAGAAGCCTGATCCATGTTAATGGGCGGGAGGAACGATTGTCTGTGGTGGTTATTAGATAGCAGCTTCGTTTTGGAAGCATTAAAATTTACGAGCCATTTCTTACCCTAGTCCACCACGGATTGGCGGTTCTTGTCAAGCTCGGCAGCAAGGTTTGCTTTTTCAGCCTGGGTAGATTTTTGATCGAGACGAGAGTAAACTGTAGTGTCGTCAGCATATATGCCCACTTGGGATCTTATTACATCAGGGAGGTCGTTAATATAGACAAGGAAAAGCGTAGAACCTAGAATATAGCCTTGAGGGATACCCGCATTCATGTGATAGTACTGGGAGGCTTGTCAATACTACCCTCATTGTACGGTTTGAAAGGAAGGACTGGATTAGGTCAAACAATTGTCCAGTTATACCATAGCCCTGCAGCTTCCATAGAAGGCCAGCATACCAGACCTTGTCAAACGCTTTGGAGATGTCAAGGGCAACAGTTCGGGCTTCGCCGTTTTTGTCGAGGGCCTTATGTATATACTCAGTGATGGTCGTGAGCATATCAGTAGTAGACCTGGTGAAGCGGAAGCCATACTGTTTGTCAGAGAAGAGTCTGTGGGCTGTGAAATGTTATACCACCTCGGCGTTGATGATGGCTTCGAACACTTTGCCAAAGATCGGTAGGAGGCTGATAGGGCGATAATTATCGGAGTCCATGGGTTCTCCAATATTTATATATATAGGAACCACGGAGGAGGATTTCCAGCAGGCAGCAAAGCAGGAAGCAGAAAAGCAGTAGTTATAGAGTTTAGAGAGAACGGAGGAGAGTTCAGGAGCACATTTCTTTAGAACAATGATTGGTATTTCGTCGCCACCGCTCACCTTATGGGGGTCAAGCTTAGAAATTATTTTGGTGACCACCGAGGAGTAATTAGTATGTCAGTCAGTTGGGCCTGGGTTCTCAGAGAGAAGTCGGGTACAGATACTCCAGACGAGTCTAGTGTCGAGTTAGTGGAGAATCTGCTAGTGAAGCACTCAGCCTTGTCTGGTGAAGAGGTGAGGACCTCAAATTCGTTGATTAGAGGGGGGATTGAGAGCTTACTGTTGTTCAGCACGCTTTTACAGAGTCACTAGCAGTCTTTGGAGCAGAACTTAAGGTATGCAATGCGCTGCTTCATTCTGGCTGAAAGCATCAGGTTAGCTCCTTTAAGTACCTTCTTGCATTCATTGCGAGCCGAGGCAAAAAGGCACCTGTTATGGTCTGACGCGTGACTCCGGTAAAGCCGAAAGAAGTGATTTCGGTGGGTGATGGCTGCTGAGCAGGCAGGGGAAAACCAGAGGGATGAGTGGGATTTAAGTCTCAACTTTCTGGCAGGGATGAAAGCATCGATGCCAGCCTTAACCCAAGAGGAGACCTCAGTCGCACAGTCTACAACAGGAAGGCTAAATACTTTATTCCAAGGGACGTCACTCAGGAAATCGTGGAACGAGTCCCAGTGGGCTCTTTGATAGCAATAAGATATTCTGCTGGTCTGAGTTTCTTGAGTGGGGTGGAGGTGGAAGGAGATATTGACGGAAACTAACGCATGGTCAGAGTTTCAAAGAGGGCAGAGTTGCATGACATTGCAAGAATCAGGGGTGGAAGTAAAGCACAGATCTAGTAGTGAATCGTGTCCGTTAGAGTTATGACAGAAACGCGTGGGGAACTCCACCACCTGCGTAAGGGACTGAGTGATAGAAAAATTCATGGTGTGTACACCAGCAAGATATGTGACGGAGTTATGCAGCCACTCAGCATGATGGGCGTTATAGTCGCCAAACACAAATATATGGGCAAACGGGTGGGAGGAAATAGCCTTGTCGATAGTGTTGGAGATGCTCTCAAGAACGGAGCAGTCGGGAGATGATGGGGAGCGGTAGAGAAAGAAGAGATAGGTAACTGAGCTTAGAAGAGAGAGACGGAAACACATATAAGAATGATGTGAGGATTCAAGAGAAATCATCCTGGCTAGAGGAAGGCGTTCGCTGACGTAAACCCCAAGCCCATGCTTGTGGACATTGGAGGCCTTTCTGAAAAGGGGAAGGTAGCCAGGGGATAGAGAAATCAAAAGAGGGAATTGATGGGTTGAGCTTAGTCTCACAGAGAGCTAGGATGTCAGGGGACTTTTGATGGAAAAAAGATTCAACGCTACTGAAACTGGTTCGGATACCGCGGATGTTAGTAAAGGATTACAAGCAGGACAAATTCGCTATACGAAGAATCATTAAACGCAATATTTTTTACCGTAATTCCCAAAAAACATGTAAAATTTATAATATATTATAGAACATGGAAAACCGCAAACCTTGTTGTCACTTATCAAAATAACCCCATTACATCTAAACTAGCGATGGCCAATATAGTATATCAATTTCACTGCCCCGCACAAGACTGTATTTCTTGTCACAAATCAATTACCTATATCAGACATATTATCACCTCCTTGAGTGGTAATATGTCCTCACACGCCATTTATCAGACCTTAAGTGCTATATAAAATTCTATCAACCCATAATTTACAAGAAACTTTAAGAAAAGTTCTGGTCGAAAACACTAACATTCTACTTAAATCACATTAATAAAAACATCTCGCTATTCTATAGGCCCTGTATATCAAATATTTCTCCCCGACTATCAACCCCACATTATTTAACTGTAGAAATTGAGTATTAAAAATTTTTGTTTTTTAAATAGAAAAATGCTCACGCGAATTTCAGGCGCGTGCACCATGTGAACATATTCAGAACACACAAGAACAAATTACAACGTAAGTCAAAAAATGAGGAAAAACTAACATCAGAGACAAAACACCCCTGAAAATTACCTGTGACAAGTGACTTGTGAAAATGAAAATGATGAAAAGATTTTGTATATATATATTTATCTAAATTTATTATATATCGTGCTCATGGAGAGAGCAAAAAAACAAGGAATTGAGAAGTAAAAAAAAAAAAAAAAAGATTAATACACTGTAGAAAACTTTTCTGTTTTTTTTATCTAAAACAAAAAGTTTTATTTAAAACAAAATGTCAAGATGATAATTTGGGGATTATAAAACTAATATGTAACTCTACTTAAAAGACCTGCAAAGAGGATCGCCTTAGTAGTTAGAGATATGTAACTGCTAAAACGTCTGCGACAAGCAAAAGGCACAATAAATATTTTACTGCTCTCGATGAAACAATACAGAAGAATCTATTTATATACAACAGATTTATATTGTGCCTGATTCTTCAGCTTTCACTTCCTGTACTTTTGTGCGCAGACAATAAATGAGTAGTGATATAAATGTCCCACATTCATACGTGACGTCAGCGTCGATGATGACTGAGGTGCCGCGCTGGGATGATGATAAAGGCCGTTATGTTGACAGGTTTTGTAAAAAACACTATCATGGAACATGACTGCAATAGACATTTCACACATCATGAGAAAATTCCTTGAAAATGAATGTAAAGAAACAATGAAACAACCTAGTTTTATTTCATTAGAGTTCTGGAGAGCCATAATCGTTGACATTATGAAAAAACACAGCACAGAATGAAGAAAGTTGTGGAGAACCATGATCTTCCAAGTCAGAAAGAGACACGGCACATAAAAAATGAAGTGAATGGATTTTAGAACAGGGACAAAGAAGGATAGTAAAAAGTAAAAAGTTACCTAAACGACAAAAGACAAGAAGTTGTGGGGAGCCTTGATCGTTCACATATTTAATTTTTAATATTACAGCTTACTTTTTTCTTCTATGCGGCACATCTCTTCATGGAATAGCTCTCCACAACTTCCAATTTCTTTGTTGCTTTTAGTAGTTTTTATCCCTTTGTTATCCAACTCCCAGTTCTGCCATCTATTTACATAATCTTGTCGAATAAGTCACTCACAATAAGTTTTCTAAGTACTCTTTCCTCACTAAGGAATTTCAGCTGATACCTCCTGATTCTGAGTAGAAGTGTTCTTTCTGTTGCCGTTTTCTTTAAAACTTTCTTGTAGCTTGTTAGCTCCATCAATAGAATTTTCAATATGCTTCTGAAAAACCAAATTTCTGCTGCTTCTAGTTTTTTTCCTCATCCGTCGGGAGATTGGAAAAAAATTTACTACCATTTCAGAGGATGGATATCACATAGCAATCGAGAAGTTTTTCTGTGTATCTAGCGATTGTTTTCGTTTCTCAGAACCTTGCTTAGTTTTTGAAAAACTTGAAACCTTCGGAACAAAAGAAGTCAATTTTATTTGACGGTGAATATAGTGCTATTACAGATAATTGCGTAATATTCATGGTGATATTAGCTGTTTCCTTACAAGGAAACTATAAGCATTCCTTGAATGAGCAGCCAGTATTGTTGATGATTGAAATTTATATCTTTCTCTTAAAACAAATTTTCAGGAAAATAGGCTTCTCAAATCTAGCAGTTGTTATTCTTTTCGCTATTAACAGAGGTTTTCTTCCTATCGCTCGGTTCACACTCCTCCCACGTCTATTAAACAGGTTAAGAGGCTCATCCCTTGTTCCCTGTTTAGGATGTGGTTTCCGGCTTTCTCTTTTCCAATCTTCTCACTTTTTTTTCAATTGGAGTAGATAGATCTATCTATTGCCCGGTTCACACTCCACCCACGTCTATTGAACAGGTTAAGAGGCTCATCCCTTGTTCCCTGTTTAGGATGTGGTTTCCGGCTTTCTCTCTCCCAATCTTTTCACTATTACGTAGCCCCCTGCACATCAGTGGTGTTACCGCCTTGCTCGGGGTGATACGTTTAAAAAAAACAAAAACAAAATCATTTTCTTGAAATAGCGCAGAAAGTCAAATCCTTATTATGTCATTAATTTATTTTAGAGCTACATAAAATCCATTTTAGTTGCTGTTGTTAAAAGTCCTCAAATGATGTGGTTTCTGTTATCTGATACAGTTCTTTGTGTGTAATAAAGTAACACCAGTCAACAATGTACGAAGTAGTATGGTCTTCACCAAGACTTCTATCACACAACGACTTTTTAACCATTGATCTTAGACTGCTGTTGTATTCATCTGGCAATTTAGATATTTCTGAACGGGTTTTGCGCCATACATGACATTCTTATGTCTTGTTCTTAAATAGCCTCGTCAAATCTAGTCTATCTAGTCTATGTTTAATTTTCTTATATCTTATACTAAATTTTTATATCTGGTATGGTTACGATACTTACGACGGACTCCACCAAAAGTAATATTTTACATTTAAAAGGAGCACTTTAACACTGTTGAATTGAGCAAGTTTTCAACTACAAAAACACGGGATTTTCATTTTTTTCTCGCAGCAACATTAGCAGCTCAGAATTAGAAATCAGGGAGCCGATTTCGAATCCCTGTCGAGTTAGTTACATGTACTTACGCTCAAATACTCTTGGGAATAGGAAGAATCTTTTCCTTTTCTCCTCAGCTACGGGTTGGATTTGGAAAAAATGATCATCTAAAACAAATGTTGATGCAATATTTACTCGCAAAAAATATTTATTCATACAATCCAATATATGTTTCAGCTTTAAATAACACACAAAATTGGAATAAATGCAAATATATTAAAAGGATTTTATTCATTTTTAATATTTGTGCATCTTTCTTAGAAAAAAAAAACAGGATCAATCATCACAATTAACAACGCTTAAATCAAAACAAGCACGTGACTACCAATGGGATATTTTTAAAAAAACTAAAAACAACGGTTTTTCTAAATATGATTTGTTTTAATGAGATCTAATTTCTTGAAACAAGATGGATATATTTAAAATGGTGCTTGTATTTCAATCATGCGTGTGTGCATGTACTTGTGCCAAAATATATCCTGGACACGATAAAATTGCTTTCGCAGGCTTTATTCGTACGTTTTCCGATGTGATTTACACAGGTTTTGATATTTCATCAAACTGTCAACTCTTTTCTCTTCTTTTTTACTCAGAGCAGTTTTTGTCTTTTGCTTTCTTCTTTTATTATATTTTAATATGCTTCAGTTTTCCCTATCTCTATATCTCTCTCTTTTTCTTTCTCTCTCTCTCTCTCTCTCTCTCTCTCTCTCTCTATATATATATATATATATATATATATATATATAGAATACAACGCACTTGTGAGTGCATGCCAACTGAACTGCTCCGCATACCAGATTCAAACAAGATCTTGGGGTCTCCAAGAGAGAAGGCGCACCTTTTCAGGGCCTCCCTGTCGACAGTTGATGATACGGTTCTGCGCACCGTCTCGACCTCTCACGGATATGAAGCCTCTCTTGTTGTTTCAGCTGGCTTCGTGTTGTTGATTTAGCATACATTCAATTTTTTCTAACCAAGAGTCATCGTTTCTCTTCAAACTGATCCAATGACTTACCTTTGATATTTTATTACTGCTCTTGCTTCCCGTTGTTGAAGACTAATCGACAGCAAGCATTTCCTTGCTCTGTGTCTAATGTAACCTCTGCAGCCAACTTCTACTGGGTAGTGAATCGCCTGTCATCCTGCTTCCTCCTGTTCTTCTAGTAATGACTGGTATTGCTCATTCTTTTTATGAGCTGCTTCCACATTATCTTTATGGGGCACTATCAGTTCCACCAAGTAAAATCTTCCATTCTTCTTCTTCATGTACCGTGTCTCTTCAGGACGTAGGCGATCATGGACTTCCACTTGACTCTGGCTCTTATCGCTATCAATATTTTTCCTCTTGGTATCTTTTCCAAACACCGCTCCGCCATCCATTTGCTCAGACCTATCAAGTAGGTCGCGCACTGCTTTTTCTTGTCTCTCTTTCCCTTTATTCGTCCTGTGAGTATTAAATTCTCTAGGCCCTCTTTCCTCATTACATGTCCAAGGAACCTCATCTATCTCTTCCTGATGAGTTTTCTTCCCGTTTGCTTCCTTTCCAACACCTCATCGTTGCTCACGTGCTTAGTCCATGGTATTCTCAGCATCCTTCTGTAAAACCACATTTCTGTTGCCTTAAGCCTCTCCTTCATCCTTGATGAAATCATTCAGCTTTTACTTCTATACAGAAGGACAGATATCACATAGCAATCCAGCAATATTTTCTTTGTTTTCAATAAGATTTTCCTGTCTTTCAGTACTCTGGTTAGCTTCTGAAACAAGTGCTTGGCCATGCCAATGCGTCTTTGAATTTCCACTGCGCACTTTCCAACTTCCCACCAACAGAAAATGCCTGGCTTCTTCTCTGTTGTGATTGGGAAAAACTGTCATAATCTGTGAAATCTGCTGTCATATTCTAGTTTCCATTCCATTTCTCATCATCCGTTGTTCTCTCCTTACCCTTGTAGTTCATTAATCAACTCTATCCCCTACCCATTCACTCTCAAAATTCTAACGGACAATTTACAAGACTTATTCCCTGGTTACTAACCCCACCTACATCCCATACACAACTCACCAAATATAAGAAAAGAGACTTTCCATTCCTTTCCACACCACCTGATGAGACATTGTCATTTCAATGTCGAAACAAAATGTACACATTTGTAGTGGATATAAATTTGTACATGTTCTAAACTATAATTTATAATAAATATTCACAGCTCTATATTATATATCGTGCACTGTTTTAATTTAATGTTTTGAACGTTGTAACTTTTTCTTCGTTCCTTATTCACTCGTATATATATATATACAGGTAGGCTTAAAAGAATTACTCAAAGCTGAATCAATCAAACACCGTTACCATAAAAATCCTAATGATATTATAAATATGCCTCTCATAAAAGCAGCCACACATCTCAAAAATAACAAAAATATTGTTATCCGACGTGCCGATAAAACCAATACTTTTGTTATTTTAAACAGACAGGAATATCACTCAAAATTACAGGCCATTCTCGACGATCACAACAAATTTAAAAAATTAACTTGTAATACCACAACCCAACTTAAAAAACATATTAATAAACTTATTACTGCAAACAATGCTGAAATAGGATCCTATAAACTTCAAAAGATTATAGGTGATTATCAGCCCGGCTACCTTTATGGAAATGTAAAAATCCATAAAAAAGATCATCCTCTCCGACCTATCATTTCTCAAATCCCCACACCAATATATAACCTTTCCAAAACACTTAACAAACTAATTACTCCCTATCTTCCTGGAAAATATAGCATTAACTCCACGGACGAATTTTTACAGATTCTCCATTCCGTAAAACCTAATAATCAAATGATTGCATCTTTGGATGTTCAAAACTTATTCACAAATGTTCCCGTCCATGAAACAATTGACATCATTATCCGTGATGTATACAACCATGCTACTCTCCCATCAATCAATATTAAACCCACTATATTAAAAAAAACTATTATTAGCATGCACCACACAAGTACCCTTTCACGACCCCTTAGGCAATATTTATACACAAATAGATGGTATTGCGATGGGATCTTCTTTAGGTCCCCTCTTTTCTAATTATTATATGGCAAATCTAGAAAATAAAATAATTAATGACAACAATAAACCCTCTATATATGTAAGATATATAGATGACATCTTTGTTTTAGCTAAGAATATCGATCAAATTAAATATCTTAAAAACAAATTTGAAAGTCACTCCGTCCTCAAATTTACATTAGAACTCAATATTAATAACAAACTCCCATTCCTTGATGTATTCATTGATTCTAGCACACATAAATTTACTACTTCTCTATATAGGAAACCAACTAGCATAAATTCGTGTCTTCTTAATTATAATAGTGAATGTCCCCAAAGATATAAGTTAGCTGTTATAAAAAACTTACTTCAACGCACACAAATGATATCTTCTTCCAAATCTATATTTTATAAAGAATTACACAACATTAAGCAAACACTAGTCAATAATGGATTTCCTAACTCCGTTATTGATCAACAAATTAAAATGTATCTCAACAAACTTAACAATAGCTCTAACAATAATGATAATATTAATAATAATGGTTTACATCAAAATAAACATAACACTATTAACTTATACTATTGCAACCAAATACATAATAATTATAAACAAGATGAAAAAACTCTCAAAAACATAATACGTAGAAATGTTAAACCAGTCGAAAGTAATAATCAAATTAAACTCATTATATATTATAAAAAGTTTAAAACAATTGACCTCATAGTCTATAATAACCCAACAGGCACTAAACTAAATTCTTTACAAAAAACCAATGTAGTGTACCAATTTACATGCCCATTCAGAGATTGCATCTCTGATACTACTCAAAAACCTAGTACATATATTGGTTTTACCACAACCACGCTCTCCCGTAGACTTACATGTCATCTTTCTGATCAGAGTACTATTAAACAACATTTCTCTGAAAAACATAAACATGTAGGTAATATCAGACAGATTTTGGTCAACAATACGGTGATCCTTACTCATACACACAGTAAGAGGAACCTGCAGATATTGGAGGCCATGTACATCAAATCAAAACAACCAACACTCAATAAAATCAACTTTAAAACAGGAAATAACATATTACATTGCATTTGACTAGATGGTTTTGTTGTCATTTCGCGCTATCCCGCGGTGTGACGTCATAAAACCGCATCGCAAACTTAAGAACTGCGTTTATTATTTTTGGTAATTATTGCCGTTGCCAAGCGGAGTTTTATGTCAACACAAAATAAAATCGTCGGTGATGGTGGATTTTATAATATTTCAGTTTAAACTACCTCTCTGAAGATGGCTCATGTGAGCCGAAAGCTTAGAAGAAAACCAATAAATAATTATCCAAATGTTGGAGAATTTTTGTCTTTATTTTCAACTGAAATTAAAGCAAAAATACGACGTTTAGAACGGCTCATGATTAAACATAATAGACATTCATTGTCTCTTATATTTAATAGAATATGTCTAGAAAATATATATATATATATAGACATCTGTTTGACCTCATCCAGTTATTCCTCTCTAACCGCACATTGAAGGTAGTATTAAATGGGCATGCCTCCCAAAACTACCATACGAACGCGGGCGTCCCTCAAGGTTCTATCCTAGGTCCCACGCTCTTACTGATGTACATTAATGATCTCCCCGACGCCATTAGATCCCAAGTAGGCATGTACGCCGATGACACCACAATCTACTCTCGCCTCGATCAAAAACCCGGTGTGGACGACAAAGCGAACCTCGCTGCCGAGCTTGAAAAGAACCTCCAATCCATAGTGGCCTGGGTTAGGAAATGGCTAGTAAATTTCAATGCTTCTAAAACGAAGCTGTTATCAACTAACCTCCATAGACAATCGCATCTACCTCCCATTAGCATGGAACAGGCTTGCCTCCCAGAGAGTAAAACACTACGCCTCCTTGGCCTTACACTTTCGGCGGACCTCAAATGGAATGACTATATCGAATCCATTGCCAAATCTGCCGCTATGAAAGTTGGCTCTCTGTGCAGGGCCCGGAAGTTTTTCCCGCTTGAATCTATCCTGCACATAGACAAATCTACCATCCACCCATGTATCGAATACTGCTGCCACATCTGGTCGGGTGCTCTTTGGGCTTCTTGGCAAAATACAAAGGAGAATCTGTAACGTGGTTGATACTGACTTGGCAGACCTGCTGCAACCACTCTCCCACCGGCGTGATGTGGCTTCCCTGTGCCTCTTCTCCAAGTACTTTCATGGCTTCTGCTCCGATGAACTTAGACCATTGGTGCCGCCTAAGCACGAATTTACACGAAATACTAGATTAGCAACTAGGTCCCACCCTTTTACAGTTAAACAGATAAGATGTAACCGTAAATTCTACTCCAACAGCTTCTTTGCTTGCGCTTCCCGCCTGTGGAATTCCCTTCCACATGTCTGCTTTCCCGACAACTACAATCTCCAGGTGTTTAAATGTAGGGTCAATAGACACCTCCTATTACACTAACTTCCAATTATTCTCCCAACACTCTCATCTACCCAACCCTCATTCTCGGTATCCTTACCCGCCTATCACCCACCCTCTGACATTTCCTATATTTAACCATCCTTTCTCCATTCTATGTAGCCCCCTGCGCAGTAGTGGCAGTGAAATACCTTGCTCGGAGTGAAACGCTTATAATATATATATATATATATATATTGTGTGTGTGTGTGTGTGTGTGTGTGTGTGTGTGTGTGTGTGTGCCATGATTGTTGTTTTTCAGTAGTTTTACTGATAAAAGGTATTTTAGCAAGCAAATTTTTTAAAGTTCTGGATATCTTTATGGAGATGGAGCGTTGATAGTTTTAGTACAAAGAATTTGTCACTTTAACTGAGCAGGTTAAAGTGACAATTTCTTTGCAGTAAAAATATATACATATATGTATATGACAAAAAGGCTAAAATGCCAACCAACCACGCGACCGAGTTTCATCTGTGAGGTTTTCTCAGACAAGTGGGTTGCAAAGGCAATATTGTTATATATCTTTGATCTACATATTGAATTTTGACTTTTGTATTGAACACTTTCTTGTTGCTTATATATCATTTGTGCTGACATTTGTGTGACATATATATATATATATATATATATAGAGAGAGAGAGAGAGAGAGAGAGAGAGAGCGTTGATAGTTTTAGTGCAAAGAATTTGTCACTTTAACTGAGCCGGTTAAAATAATTTCTTTGCACTAAAGCTATATATATATATATATATATATATATATATATATAGCAAAAGGCTAACATGCCAACCAACTACGTTACTGAGATTCACCCGTGAGTTATCCGACGTTCTTAATTAAAATGAAATATACACAGATTGCACTGAAAAGGAGATAATCTATCAGAGATAAAAAAAAAAAAAGAAAAGTGCCATTCAAATATTACATGAAAAAAAAAACACTTTTATTTAAACAGATAAATACTAAACACTGTTAAATTTTTCTTATCGAATTTAAAAAATTTTAAAATTCGGTAAGAACTTAAAAATTCGGTAAGAATTTAAAAATTCGGTAAGAATAAATAAATATCTCCGAAAAAGATCTTTTTAAAATTCGAACAGAAATTGGATTCTAAGTTTTCAGGTTTTACAACAATGTTGCAATGTTGTTCACCCTGTAAAAGACCCAAGAGCCACTCTAGGTAGGGGGTTACCAAGTGTGATTCAATATTTTCAGTTATAGGAATTGTGTTTCTCAGGAAAAATCTTAATTCAAAATTCTGTTATCGTATATATTAGGTTATAGAAATAGATTGTGTGCATGCATATATATAATCTGAAAGAGAGCAACGCATAAAGCCATAAATAACTGCTGTTTATGAAACTTCCCCTCTCTAAAGTGCTCAATCAGTAAGGAGAGCAAGATAAGTAAATCTGTAATATAGCCTGTTTCGCTATATCACAGCTCATCAGTGTAGCTAGATTCAATGTCCACCTCAAGCCAGGACCGAAATGATTCATCAGCAGTCGGAGATTCGCCCACCAAGCCATCGGCGGCTGTTCGAGAAAGGACGATTATATATATATATATATATATATATATATATATATATATATAAATTTAAATTGGAGCTTTCTTTTATTTATTTTATATGAAAAATAGTACAATTTAAATTTTAGATTTCATAGCGGATCATTTTTAAATTCTGATTTATTTTATTTTGATTATCGTTTTCAAATGTTTATTTATTGATATCTGTAAGATTGAAATTGTTTCATAAGATTTAATTCAACTTTACAGCGATGGGTTATTCTTAAAATAAGTTCGCTTACTTCTATAACACCATGTCAGCTTACCACGTCTACTTTGTAGCAAAAATATTTTCTCAGAAATTTTAGTTGGGGCGTGTACCCTCTACGACACTCTGTGGATCCGCCCCTGGTTTTAGAGTTAGAGGCACCACCCCAAGGAAGAGGATAATGCCGCCATTACGGTAAACCTTTACTCGTGTTCAAAATGTTTGCATAAAAAGTTTAAAGGAACATCTTTATAGGGGTTTTAAGATTGTTAGGATGGACACGAAATACACATTGAATTAGAAAACAGAAAAGGGGAAAAATTTACACCCCTTCAAAATGTTTACATAAATAGCTTTAAAAATCCATCATTAGTAGATAGATCTATCTATCGCCCGGTTCACACTCCACCCACGTCTATTGAACAGGTTAAGAGGCTCATCCCTTGTTCTCTGTTTAGGATGTGGTTTCCGGCTTTCTCTTTTTCAATCTTCTCACTTTTTTTCAATTGGAGTAGATAGATCTATCTATCGCCCGGTTCACACTCCACCCACGTCTATTGAACAGGTTAAGAGGCTCATCCCTTGTTCCCTGTTTAGGATGTGGTTTCCGGCTTTCTCTTTTCCAATCTTTTCACTATTACGTAGCCCCCTGCTCATCAGTGGCGTTTTAAAATTGTTAGGATGGACGCGAAATACACGTTGAATTATTAATGTAAGTGGAAATCTCCTGGAGATAAATTAATGCCGTAATGAACTGTTTTCAGAGAATATTTTCCAACAAGTGCTTGTTTACTTGTTTGTATAAGAAATCTAATATTATTAAGAATGACTTATTTTTTAACATTCTTGACATTGATAGAGATAAAGGCTGAATATCATCTATTTTTCCTTTTTTTTTTCACTTATTATTGTCTGTATACATGACTATTAGGGCTATTTCTTTCATGTTCTTTTACACAGATCATCATCCAATTTTCTGTAATCTCTGGATATCTTTGAAGTGGTTTTGTAAGACAGTTCTAGTTGAACTAATCCTCTGCCTCCTTCGGATCTGAGAACATAAAGACGAACAGAATCGCACCTAGAAAGTTGCATTCAGTGGCAAGTAAAAAGCTTTCTCGTTTTAACATCCATTCGCTTCATATTGGCTACAGTCCAATTAAGAATATTTAAACTGTATTACACTAAAGAAACAGCCAAAGTTTTATGGCTGATATTCTGTTTTGTGAATTTCATCCAGTATTTAACACCATACACACGAGCTTTTATTAATTATTCCTTCATTTGGCTATTCTATACTCCTTCGCTGACGCTGACTCCTAGGGTTTTTTTTTCTCCAGTTTCCTATTCTTTGTGACAAAATCTAGGTCTATTGAATGTATTTCTGTAATTATATTATCGATGAAGAATAGGTGATTAAACACTATCATTTTTACTTTGTATCTATAGGATGTGCGTTGTGGTGCAGTGGATATCGACTCGGAACGACGAATCGGGGAGCCGAGTTCGAATTCCAGTTGAATTTCCTGCATTCACTTACGCACAAATACCCTTGAGAAAAGTATTAATCCATCTCTTCCCTATAGTTATGGATTAAATAATAGGACAGATTGGATTCTATAGCCTTAGTTGGCAACCAGTCTATCTCAGAAAGCAATGGCAACCTGCTGTGGGATAATCATCTGCCCAATCAATCATGTCTCGAAAGAAACATGATCGCCAAAAGCGTGTATCTCGTATGGCACTGACTGATCTATAGTTATTATTATTTCTTTGAACACAGTATTTTTCGACTGTTTTGGCATATGAGGCACGCTTTTAAAAATAGCTAAAATAAAAATCACTCAGCGCCTTTGCTTAGTTTTATTTCCAAAGCTCATTACCATAAACTATTATTTTGCCTTAAACGGTTCTATCTATCTTCTACCTATCCCAAATGAATAATAATATTTAACTGTAAAAGTATACGCAATTGTTATAAATCTGGTTTTTGGATTAAATTATGAATTTAAACACTGTTTACCCAATGTCAAGATTGACGTCAGAAATGAATTACTTATGAGTGCTTCTTTGCAATTTTAATAACTCATGCGAGAATACTTTTCACGGGAAGTACTTAAACACCAGGTGGAGAAGAGGACAGGTCTGAACGACAGATTTACTCATCCAAAAGTATCTACAGTGACAGCTTACACTTCTAAATATTGATTTTAGGTATATATTCAATGAAAATACACTCATTATATACGATACAAGTAAATGTTCTGATAAAGTCTGCAAAAATTAGTTTAGTCAAATTTAGGGAAAACATTCTAAACTACAACGCTGGTAAAAGAATATGTTCTTTTAGAATGTAAGGGCAAACTTATCATTATAACGTCAATCTTCATCATTAAACGTTAATAATAGTAAGTAAATAAAATTCAAATGAATTTTAAAATGAATTAACCAATTTTTAAACGAATCATTTATGAATTAAATCAAATAATAAATAATTACAAATATGTGACTCTAATTTTTACAAAGAAATCGATTATAATTAAATTTAAATAGCGAAACTTTTAAAAAGCAATACTTTATAAAAAAAAATGACCGTGAATTTCGGTTTTCATCAGAATTGCAATTGATAAGGTTTAATTAAATTTCAGTTAAAATAATGAGTAAGGAAAATTGCCTAGTAATGGTTTCAGGTGGTTAAGCAGTGAATATTAGTTAAATGTCGACTTTATACGAATAAAAAATCAAAAAAAGGATTTTTTCAAGATATGTTAGGAATAGAAAACGGAAAGAGGAGACAGAGGAGGCGATAGCACTTTCTTGTTTTTAACGTCTGCTTCAGTGAAATAGCAAGCTTTTGTCAATTTTTAATTTTTTTAATTGTACTTCCTTACCTCTTTAAATGTAAAGAAGTAAGAGAGTACAATTTCTGTTTATGTTTATTATTGTAATATTTAGTTAAATTTTTAACCTCAAATATTTAACGATGAATTTCCATGATTATTTTATAGTCGTAGAACTCGCAAGGGTCTTATCTACTCATTAACTTAAAACATACGATTCATCAGAAAAGTTAAATAGTAAAATGTGAAATCTTCACGAATAGTTCTAGTAATACAATAATTTATACATAGCTGTAACATCTGACTTTTGAATCAAAACATTTTTAGTAAAAGTCAGTGGTTGATTTAAAACCAAAGTTGATTTTTTTACATTGAGGCACGCAATATAAAATAAAATTCATTAAGGTTTTCCAAATGACGCAAAAATGTCCCAAATGTTTTGTACCCGATATTTTTAATGATATAGCAATAGAGTAAAGGCTTTTCTTTTTCTTTTCTTTTTTCATGAAATGGTTCTACATAACATAAGGTTTATATTTAAAAAAAACTCTTTTCTTTGAGGGTACTCAGTTGCCACAAATTGAAATAGACATTTTTCTCGCAATCACAGGTTTTCTGTGGCTCAAACAATTTCAGAGTCCATTAACAGCCCGGTTATTTAATTTCTGATTTTTTTTTTTTTTTTGTCGCTCACTGTCATTTACTTCAAGGTTTTATTCTTTTTCCATTTGTGAATCGCATAAAAATATTTAGGCAATGAGAATGCTACCAAATTAATTAACCAAAACTTTAATCTGTTAAGTTATATATAGTGATGAATTTTGTGGCGTATTCATTTTGATTTAAACCCCCGGGTTGGGTAATACAGACTTAAACTCAATGGAAACAGGGCGTGCGATACTAAAAAGAACAAGACGAGATATGACAGTTGAACGACAACAATATACCACCGTAAATTAAATAAAGTAATCCCTGAAAATTTACTCGAATCGACAGACGCCTGAAAAAGTCAGAAGACTGCAACAACCGAAACGTCGTCATAACAACAACATAGATGAGGATACTAGTTTGATTCTAAATAATGCAAATATTGAAATCATTTGGAACCGCTATAAAAGGTATTATTTTCTTTTTAAACTTGCAACACCCGTTTTGTATTGGGTTTTGGTGTTATCTGTTGTTTCAGATATCCGCCGTGGAAGTGATCTTGAAATATATCAATCGCTGTATATTAATGGCTTTTATGGGTTCTATGTGTGAAACCGATACCAGCATCACGTTGAGTAAAGTTTTGACATTATCAGTATACACACTGACCCATTTAGAACTATTAATAAACACGCATACATGCCTTCATAAAAGAACGCTTGCGTATCGGCTGCGAGTTCTTTTTTATTGTTCGGCATTCAGAATTATGTTATCACTTCAAGCTAAAAAGCAACGCGCTGACGACATCCTCGTTTCGTCTTTTTACATACAAAAACAGCAGCATCCGAGATCAGAATTAGCGGTTTTGAGAACAGAAATGCAATTCTGAAACCATAATCATCAGGTTACACAAAAGCTATTTGTTTTTAGAGATTTTCGACTATCTATTTATATGTCCTACTCTTGAAAAAAAAAAAAAAAAAAAAATGACAGTGTGTGCAAAAGATGGTGAAATTGCCGCTAGCTACCTGTCAGGAGCTGTTCTCTCTTTTTTATATCACGTGGGGAACCCTCTCTAGACATGCTAACCCAAAAAATGTCAACATATTTTATCACCTAGATGGGTAATCGCTTCGGAATACCAGGTGATGTAACCGCTGTTGTGTGGGTGGTGTACATGATAATAGTTCGGAGTTGGACAGCCAAATTCCAATTCCATCTGGGTTTGTTATATTCCTTTACGCGTAAATATTCTTGGGTAAAGGTATCAATCCACCTATTCCCGACCTAGATATAGGTTAATTAGCAAAACTTCTCTCAGCAAAACCATTATCTAAAAACAATGCGTGCCAAATATTTAGAATTCAGCATTAAATAACCCATAGAGGTTGACAAAATAATTAACAAAACATTTTATCAGCTAAAATAACTTTATCTTTCTTCTATGTGTCGTGTCCTTTCAGTGTCTAAGTGATCATGACTCTCCACAATCTCCTATCCCTTGTAACATAGCAATGTTTGTCCTTTTTGTCATTCCTACTGACCACTGTTTCGCCATCCATTCATACAAGCTCATCCAGTAGCTACCTCGCTGATTTCCTGTCCTCTTTGCCTTCGATATGTTCTGTGAGTGTTAAATTCTCCAAGCTTTCCTTCCTCTTTATGTGTCTAATGAATTTCAGCTGTCTCTTTCTGATTCTGAGAATAAGTTTTCTTTTTGTTTTCATTTTTGCTTGCTTGCTCCGTACATGATATTTTCATCATCCTTCTGTAGAACCTCATTTTTCATGCGTCCAGTTTTCTCTTCATCTGTGAGAGTGTCCAGCATTCACTGCCATATAGGAGAATTGATATTACATACCACGCTTTATTTTTTTTTCAAATTAAATTTTCCTATTTATTAGTAATTTAATGAGTTTTTGAAATGCATATATTGCTATTCCAATGTGCGTTCGGATTTTAGTGTCAATGTTCGAAAATTAGTTCGTATTGTATTATCTTTGAATAAAAAAATGTTTTAATGATTTCACCCCGGTCAAGAGGGAACCGCCACTAGGAGGTTACAGTGAAAGGAAAGACTGGGTACAGGGGGTGTTGAAGAAACGATAAAAGATGAAAGGGATAAAAAGAGATAAGTGATGGCAGTTGACGTTGCATTTAAATTTTTGGAGAATGTATCTATCAGAAAAGCATATAAACGGAAGGAAGTTCCACGGACTTGAAGTGGGAGAAAATAAACAGTTACAATAGAAGAGGCGATTACATTTAACTATTTCAACGGTAAAAGTAAAAGCCAATTTAGTATCACGCTTAAATTCAGGTGATCGGGGCACCAATAAAAAAGTGCATAGAAGAAGTTACAAGAAAAAAAAAGAAACAATGCATTGATAAAAAAAAAAGATTCTATCGGGTTGGTCTATAAATAATTTTCGTTTATTCTACAGAAAATAAAATACTATTATTTTTATTCAGTTATATAATCACAATAACTTGTCGTCACTTATCTAGAAGGTTTTCGATACTTTTGATTAAAATTCTGCAAAAGTTGATATGAAAAAGTTTTCGACAAACTCTTGATTTTGGTTTTCATTTGAGAATACATCTTTAAATCTTCCAATAGCCCGTACAATGTTGCCGTATCTATTCTGGTGCTCCTGCAGTACATTTCGAGATTTTCGACAACATCCAAAGATGAGTTAGTAATGCAATCAACCCTGACCAGGTATCTCGACTTAAGTCAATTTCTCACCGACATGATGTGACTTCTCTCTGTCTTTTCTACAAATATTTCCATGGCAACTGCTCTAGCGAGATTTTTCCCTTGTGTCCAAATCCACCTCAATTAAATCGTGCTACTAGATTGCCATTTAGGTCCCATCCTTTTACATTTGAATTAGTTAAATGTAATACCACTTTTACTCGAACAGTTTCCTTTCTCGTACTTTCCGCCTGTGGAACTCCCTTTCATTTACTTGCTTCCCTGATAGCTACAATCTCTAAAAAATTAAATTCAACGTCAATTGATATCTTCTCTCTTATTGAATACGTTAATCTTTTATCCTTTCTTTAATACCCCCTCTGCCTAGTCTTTTCTTTCACTGTAACACCCTGCACACTACTGGAGGTTCCGCCTTTCTTAGGATGAAATTTTTTTATTTTTTTTATTTTTTTAATCATTTCACCCCGAGCAAGGCGGAAACGCCACTGATGTGCAGGGAGTTACATAAATGTAAAAAGATTAATTAGAAAAGAGTGAGGAGTACAAACTAGTTAGAAAGGAACAATAGAAAGCAGGTGCGATGACAGATACATAGGTGGAGAGAAAGGGAAGGTTATACAGGAGAGGGGAGAGAGCTAGAGTCCAGTGGTTAGTAGATGAGGGTTAAAATATAAACTTTTGAAATATTTTCTTGTGTTATTCTTGCTGTATGCAGCCTTGCGTTGTCATGAAGGTGAGCAACATTCTTTCTATTGACAGGCACAGGCGGATTTTCGGTCAAAATTTTATGGACACATTGAAACTGCTTATCTTATAAATATTAATTTAATATTTTACCTCAGTTTAAGATCTGTAAACAACTATCCCGCCACACATGCAACATTTTTTTTCTGCTAAGAAGCTAAGCTTTTTTCTGTTTTTTGCGTTGAAACTTTTCATATTAGTATATTTGTGTGTACTCCAAATTTATTCCTGACGGCCGGGTACGATTAGTGGTCAGGATGATACATTCATCAATACGATTGATTCCCCAAATCGGAAATTACTTACGACTCCAATATATAGTGGGGTGGGGATAAATACAACAAGCGCCAGTTAAAATTTTACATTGGAAACGTTAAAGGTATAGGGACGCGCGATGTTTCTAACATAAACTAGCAAACCACGTTCAGTTTCCTATCGCTTTTTTCTTTTTTTCCTTTCCTTTTTTTTTTTTTTTTTTTTTTTTTCATCGCTTTTCTTTATCAGGGTGTGAGCGTTTATCAAAAATCAGTTGTTACGTTGTGAATATGGCGGTTGGAGGATAACAGACCAACCGAGTTCCAAACTTTTCTCCTGCGTTGTCATGTGCCAACATTTTTTCTTCAATCCACTGTGTTCCTTGCCATTGCCACGCAAAATCTCAGGTATGTACGTTGATTCCAAATTTATTTAAAGTTAACATGTATAATTAATAGTTAAGATGATACGTTCATCATTAGAATCGTTTTGCCAGAAATGGAAATTACTTATGCCTCAACCTACAAATCCTAATTATTGCCTCGTTGTTCACAAACTCTGTCTGTGTCATTGTTTAATATTCATCTGTCGAACTACATATTTATCGTTTCAGCCACTTCTTCATCAGTGAGGAAAGGGTCTAGCTTTCACTGCTAGATAGATAGATAGATAGATAGATAGATAGATAGATAGATATCTGTTATAAAATTGACCAGCTTTCCTTGCTAGATAGATAGATAGATAGATAGATAGATAGATATGAACAAAGTGAGATAGATAGATAGATAGATAGATAGATAGATAGATAGATAGATAGCATATGAGTGAGAATTCTATATGATAGACCGTATTTTCTTGTATATATAGATAACTGTCCCCATTCATCTAAATTAAAAATCCCTGAAATCTATAAGTGAACTTCTATCCGTATATTCTCTAACAATATGCATAAAATTTCATTTTTTATGACATTAGTGTTTGCATAACTAATTTCCTAACAATGGATTGTAGAAATCCATCTGTATCGTGTGACTGTGGCGTCTACTGAGGTAGTTAGGTAATCCCTGTTGTTGACTGTTGATTTTAATAACCCACAAAACCAAGTTGTGCAAGATAGTTAAAAAAAAGTGTAAAAATAAAAATGGAAATCTCGCAAGATATTGAAAATAAAGTCCGGCATCAGATGCTCCAGTCACTAACTTAGCGAAGAGTTACAAACTTGACATGGGCTGGGTACCGAAGCGTGTTTCGACACATCAAGGTACAAAAAAAAAAAAAAAAAAAACTCAAGTCTTAAACTTTACACACAAACTAAACTCGTCACAGTTAATCGCCTTACACGAAAATCTATTGCCGATCGAGTACAAGTTTTTGAAAAGTTGATTTTATTCCTCTCTAATTGGGTGTATTTCATTCGGTTACATTTTGATTGGCTCCATTCTATTTTGATTGGTTATATTCAATTTGACTACTTCTATTACATTTTGATTGGCTCCATTCTATTTTGATTGGTTATATTCAATTTTGACTGCTTCTATTACATTTTGATTGGCTCCATTCTATTTTGAATTCTTCTATTACATTTTGATTGGCTCCATTCTATTTTGATTGGTTATATTCAATTTTGACTGCTTCTATTACATTTTGATTGGCTCTATTCTATTTTGATTGGTTATATTCAATTTTGACTGCTTCTATTACATTTTGATTGGCTCCATTCTATTTTGATTGGTTATATTCAATTTTGACTGCTTCTATTACATTTTGATTGGCTCCATTCTATTTTGAATTCTTCTATTACATTTTGATTGGCTCCATTCTATTTTGATTGGTTATATTCAATTTTGACTGCTTCTATTACATTTTGATTGGCTCTATTCTATTTTGATTGGTTATATTCAATTTTGACTGCTTCTATTACATTTTGATTGGCACAAATTTATTTTGATTGGCTTATTATGATTTATAAAACATGGTATAGATGCCTCTTAAAAAACAATTTATATTGTTGATATCAGACAGTCCCCGTACTAAGATATAACATAACTGATCGCAATCACATAACAGTAGTTATAGATGAGTCCATGAATCAAACATTTTCTGACTCTTTTCCTGAAAGTTCATAATCTAGAACTGACACCAAACTCGACTTAAACCGCTCGTTCCACTCAAAAACCTTCAACACAAAGAATCTTCATCAAAAGCCTCACAGGAGAAATTCTAGGAACCCGATCAAAGATTTGCTGCGCTTTGCGTGAAATTTGGTGCAGGCGCGCATTTATTCGGTCGAATTGTTCAGTCATAGTAAAGCTCACAGAACCGTTTCAGCACATCGTAATAATTGAACATGAATAGATAACTACGAAGCCTATTATGCCACTGAATAGGTACGAATGAACAGTAGGTGTGCACGTGTTACCGTTAGTCTGGGAACATTCCGGTATAACGAGAGTATTTTCTGGTTAAAATGATCGAAAAAAAAAAGATGAAAGAAATTCTATGAAAGACATATAGATATCTCCAATCGTAAATAAAAGCTTGTATTATCTATATAGGACAATGGAAACAGACTACATAAATGTTGTCAACTTCTCAGTTTAACTTGAATGCTATAGTGATATTTCATATCTACAGTTTGCTCAAGGTCAGTCTTAAAAGGACCTGAAGGTTGTTGTGTGTTTACAATTTTAGGTCACTCGGTTAAGAAAAAGCTGTACGTTGTTTGTAAATATAGAGACCTCATTGGTAGCATCTAATTCCCGTACGAACAGTTAGTCAATAGCCTAACGAGAAAAATAATTTATTTTAAATAAAATAATTATTTTTTGATATTGCTGTCTTGTGAAGCCGACTTCCAAGAGGATGCTTCCATCATCAGTACAGTCTTAGCCTGTTCAAGTCTAGGATTAAACGTTATCTTCTCTACAGATCTCCATAATTTCTGCCTTTTGCTCTGTAACTCTACTTCGAGTGACTCTTGGGCCTTTTAGAATGTGAAAGAAGGAAAAAGCTGCAAGAAGTGTGATCTGGTCAATATTGTGGCTGTCGAACCTAGGAAATGTTGAGATTGGCCAACAACAGCCGCGCAAATAATGGATCCTGATGAAACCTCTTCGATGTGGTGAGACGGCCACACTCGGAACACTTTCCTTCCAAGCATTGCTATAAACAACGGGAATGAGCGAGAATATTATAACTTCGTATGTATGTGCGAGACAGTTCAAAGGCAATCTGCGCCAAGCAGCATCACTTTGTGTGCTTTAGTTCCGTTACCATAGTTATATATACACTTTGTTAGAGATAGCAGCCAGCTAAAAGTTATTCTAACATAATGAAATAGAAGCGGAGCAACTCATTGAATTCTACCATACGAAAGAGCACTGCACCTATTGACATGCAACGACACTTTTTAAACGTTTCCAGTAAACAAACATCACACGTAGGCAAAGTAGGGCGTTTCAACTATTATAATACAAGCTCTGTCCCATAACAGGTGTTTCATCCAGTCTGTTAAATCAGTACCTAATTGTAACAATTGTTATTTGACAATGGTTGTAGTATAATACAACGAATTATCTTTGTCTCATAATATCTGCTACATTTAATGTATGAAATGTGTAAACATAGGTAATAACTTTTGTGGAACAAAAGCTGTATCTAAACTTATTTATAAATGGAACTTTCTGTGTGTGTGTGTGTGTGTGTGTGTGTGTGTGTGTCCGTTACCTATAGACTCCGAAACGGCTGAACCGATTTTCTTGAAAATTTACACAGTTGTTCTATAAGCGTCTGCGAGTGTTCTTAGCTAGGTTTTGTGTTGAGGTACCCCCGATAAATATCGAAAATCGATAATCGAAAAAATCGGGTTATAGTTATTTAATCAAATTTGATACACTCATAGACAAAGACATAAGAAACGATATTCAGAAGTTTCAAGGTTGCAGTTCTTACAATAGTGCAGAACATTGATGATGATGATGATATATATATATATATATATATATATATATATATATATATATATATATATATATAAAAGGTAAGATGTTTGTGTGTGTGCCTGTTTATCTGCCTGTATGTCTGTATTTTTTCAGCCCTTTTATAGTTTTTGCTTCGGGTTTGGCTCTAAGTAGGTATAATTGTAGTTCTTAGTCTCGGCCATGATACCATTAACTCAGAGGACTTATTTAGCCTTCAAAATTCAGTTTACGACGAAAAAAACTTATTTGATATCGAAACCAGGAAATCAAAATTTGACTTACATCCATTCATTTTTCTTTCAGACTATGGTTTCGCTTTAACTAGAAACGACTATTGCTTTTTAGCCAACGTCCAAAGAGTCTGAGTTATAGGACCATGAATTAGTTTTATATCTTTCATTACATCCGAGCAACGCCGGGATATACTGCTAATTTATCATAACGATCAAATTTTAAGCTTATCACGAGCACAACGATCAAATTTTAAACTTATCCATTGTAGCCATGGTATTTTTGGCAAGGATCTCAATAAAAAAAATCTCGAGCTACAACGGATAAATTTAAAATTTTAGAATAATTATAACAGGACATGTTTTTATATCACCAATACACCAATCACAGTTACATGACATACGTTACACACACACACACACACACACACACACACACACACACACACACACACACACACACACACACACACACACACACACACACACACACACACACACACACAGAAAGTTCCATTTATAAATAAGTTTAGATACAGCTTTTGTTCCACAAAAGTTATTACCTATGTTTACACATTTCATACATTAAATGTAGCAGATATTATGAGACAAAGATAATTCGTTGTATTATAATACAACCATTGTCAAATGACAATTGTTACAATTAGGTACTGATTTCACAGACTGGATGAAACACCTGTTATGGGACAGAGCTTAATAACAAAGACAATCGAAACAAACAAAAAATAAAGAAGCTAAATGAAATTGCCTAGACTACATAGCTTAAAAAAACGAAACTCGTCAAACAGAATTTTTATTGGCAGCAAACTTCTTGCACACGAATAGGAAGTGAATTCGGCAGGTATACAAAAACAGAAAGGGGCGTAAGACAAGTAAATGTTTTCCCACCGGATCTATTCAACTTAGACCGATAAACAATTCTGAAAGAAACAAAATCGTTGTCCGGATTCATCATTAGCGGCCACAATCTCAACAATGTAACATAGGCGGATGACACGGTGCTGATAGCAAACACAGAAAGGAAATTGCAGCACCTCCACCAGAAGGTAGCAAGAGAAAGTGAGAAGAAAGGACTAGGCCTAAACTTCAAGAAACTGAATCTATAGCCATCAGCAAAAAGAACACCACAAAATGCCAACAACAGGCCAGAGAAAGTAAAATAAAACAAGTAAAGAAATTGAAATACCTAGGAAGGCTCCTGTCAGAGGATAGAAAATGCGACATCGAGATCCAAATACGCATTGGCATGGACAAGGACGCATTTCAAAAGCTAAAAAAGTACTGAGAAATAGGAAAATCTAATTGGAGACAGAAAAAAGATTGATGGATTGCTATCTGATATCTGTCCTTCTGTTGGACTATCGCATCAAGGATGAAGGAGAGGCTTAGGTCAGCAGAAATGTGGTTTTACAGAAGAATGCTGAGGATAACATGGACTGGCACGTCAGCAACGATGAGATGTTAGAGAGGAATGAAAACGAGAAGAAAACTCATACTTAACATCAGGAAGAGACAGCTGAGGTTTTTGGGCCATGTAATGAAGAAGGAGGGCTTGGAGAATTTAATACTCACAGAACTTATAGAAGGAAAGAGAGACAAGGAAAAGCAGTGCGAGATATACTTGATAGGCTTGATCAAATGGATGGCGGAGAGAAAGTTTGGGAGAGATACCAAAAGAAAAGTATTGAGAGGGACAAGAGACAGCCAAGTAGAAGTCCATGATCGCCTACATCTTGAAGAGATACGGCACATGAAAAAAAAAAAAGAATCTTTAATCTGTATATAACGAACAACTATTTCTAACAATTTTTTTCAAACTATTTTGAGACATATTTCATAAACCGAATGTAACAATTATATAAACTGGATATAATAATTGTTACATTTCCTATGGATATTTCATATATTGAAAATAAAGACAGAAGTCGTACATTATTATTATACAACATTTAATCCAAACAGAGAAACTTTCTTGCCTACCATCAGAATGGATTATGCTAATCTCCTAGAGAACAACACACTTCGACTCCTCGGCCTTAATCTCTCAAATGATCTTAAATGGAATGACTACATCTAATCCAAAGCTACCTTTGTTGCTTGTACGGTTGGGACACTGCGTCGAGCCATAAAGTTTTTCTCGTTAGAATCCACATTTATAAATCTACGATTCGACCGTGCGTTAAATACTAATCCCATATCTGGTCGGGTGCTTCGGCTATTCATCATGGGGTTCTCGACAAAATATAATCAATCCTGACTTGGCAGCCCGCCTTCAGTCACTTTCTCACCAACGTGATGTGACTTCTCTCTGTCTTTTCTACAAGTATTTTTATGGCAACTGTTCTGACGAGCTTTTTCCCTGGCTCCCCCACTACATGTATTTATTCGTGTTACTAGATTGGAATCTAGGTCCCATCCTTTTACATCCGAAATAATTAAATGTAACCACCTCTTCTACTCTTTTCTCTCACTTCCCGTTCGTAGAACTACTTACCGCTTCCTTGATAGCTACAATCTCCAAAAGATTAAATGCAACGTCAATTGCTATCTACTATCGACTTGTTTCCTATCCATCTCTTGCCTTTTGTTCGACATCCGTGTACCTTGTTTTTTTTTCTCACTTTAACCCCTTACCTACCAGAGACAGTCTTACTTTGCTTGCGGTGAAATGATTATAAAAAAAAAGCATTTTTCCATAAGAGTGATTACATTTGCATACGGATTTCATACACTAAACGTTCAAAAGTTATGGGATGGGTAGTATAGTATATGATCAGTTAATTGTGGTCCCATAATAGCTGTTACATTTGTATAATATTTCATATAAGAAATGACTAATTATGGGACAGCATTTGTTCATTATATGATTATAGATATTGTGTTCCATAGCCGTTTCATTTGTATGCGCATTTCATATAATTAATGTATCAAATATGGGACATGTGTAGTATATTATCTAGTTGCAAGCCCTCTTAGGTATTACATTTTTATAGACATTGCACGTGCGTTGTGGTGCAGCGGATATCGGCTCAGAACTAGAAATCGGAGAGCTGAGTTCGAATTCCAGTTGAAAGCAGGTCCGCTTATTTCCACTTGATGAGGATGGTCTAGATTTGCAAGGGATTGGTATATGATGAAAACTAGATTTAAGACCGCAACGACACAGTGTAGATTTGTATATATTTATATATATGGAATAATTACAAAATTACAAGCAAGTCACAATAAGTGACGGAAAAGAAATATCAGTTGGCTGTTATTTCGGTATAATAATCGTGTTATATTATTTCTACGGGATGATCAGTTGATTGAATTTTCAATATCTCTATCCGATTATTTTCCTCTTATTTCTATCAGTGGCGAGTTTTCAGGCCGACCGTATTTCAAATCTCTTTTTCCACGATTCGGAAGCCGACTCACTCAATTCGTCTTTGCATTCTGATTTTATTAATGTGTGTCATTCGGCAGGATTCAAATCTGCGACCCCTCTCCACATAGGGGAAGCTACCATTTGATCTGGCAACATCTTAGACCTCTCGACAACGAATGATCTCAAGTCTAAACGAGGTTCTAATCAAGCCTATATAACACAATTTTCGATTCATCACAACAACCATGTCTGCTCTGAAATGTATCGTAATGTGAACAAATGTAAACATGTTACGAAAATGTGTGTCATTCTGCGGGATTCAAACCTGCGACCCCTATCCAATTTCGTAATAAAAATTTATCGTAAATAATCAAGCCAGTAGATATAAATATATAATACTGTTTAATTAAAAACAGAATATCTACTTAAATATGAGTATCGATTAAAAATAATGTCTAAACAAATCATTTCAAGTTTCGTTAATCTTCGTTAATTTCCGTAACATAGCCCAGAGGTAGAGTCGCCGACTGACGCAAATTCGGTCGGGTTTCAATCCTGGGTTAAAAAGCAATCGGAGTCTAACCGTACTGATGAGCTGTGATACAGCGAAACAGATCTGTCTGCGGATGACAATATTTACGCTCTCACACCCTGATTGAGCACTCTGGAAGAATGGTAGACTTTGATAAACAATAGCTACTCTGGCGTGTACGCATTGCTCATTAAGTAAAATGAATTAGAGCACTCTAGCTATTGGGCGTGTATAATGATGATATATGTGCTAAAAAGTTTGCCTTCTTCCAACGAACGCCCATAGCCCAGAGGTAGAATCGCCGACTGGCGCAAATTCGGTCGGGTTTCAATCCTAGGTTAATAAGCAATCGGAGTCTAACCCTACTGATGAGCTGTGATACAGCGAAACAGATCTGTCTGCGGATGACAACAGATATATAATGAATACATACACACATATACATACATACATATATATATATTTATATATAATGGAAAACTCAATGACAAGATGTCAAAACGATTCTTTGTGTGATACTTTTTTAAGACGTCATCGGACTGAAGTGATTTCATACTTGTACAAAGAAAAATTTGAATTAATAAAATAAGATTACTCTTTCGATTCAGATCGTTACGTTTACCCTAATTCTGGAATTATCAAATATAAATAGGACAAGTATATTCTGGACTAAACTAACCAGAACAGAATTGTTCTACTATCTACCAAGTCAGTGAACTGGTAAAAAGATTCAATTTGTGATGAATGAGTATACAATACGTGATATGTGTTCTACTAAAAGTAAAAATAGATCTATGTCTTCTTCAGTTTTCTTTGTCTCAGTTTCTGATTTAGGATTCTAACTATAATTGATCTTTGATCTTTGATCTTTAAAACTTCTTCGTTGCTCATACGTCCCGCCTATGATATTCTCAGCATCCTTCGGTAGAACCATATCTCTGTTACATTGTCTCTTCTACAGCTTTGAGAAAATTAACGCCACTTTTCTTTTCCTATTTTTTAATAATCTGTTTGGTTTTTGAAAGGAAAAATATGAATATATTTGATAATAGACAATGTTGTATTTATTATGATAGTCATTAAATTTTAAGTGAATTTTCTATCAACCTGATATTTGGTTAGAAATCTTGGGAATATATTTGGATTCATATATTAAATATAACACGAGAATGTCAGTCAAGAATTTCTGTTTTTTCTTCTTTTTTTTTTTTAATCGTATCACCCCGAGCAAGGCGGTAACGCCACTGATGTGCAGGGGGCTACGTAATAGTGAGAAGATTGGAAAAGAGAAAGCCGGAAACCACATCCTAAACAGGGAACAAGGGATGAGCCTCTTAACCTGCTCAATAGACGTGGGTGGAGTGTGAACCGGGCGATAGATAGATCTATCTACTCCAATTGAAAAAAAAAAAACACAATGTGAGAAGATTGGAAAAGAGAAAGCCGGAAACCACATCCTAAACAGGGAACAAGGGATGAGCCTCTTAACCTATTTATTTGTTTTGTTTTTTTTTGTTGTTTAGCGGTATAACCAACCGTATGAATTATTTAATACCAAAATTTAAATATAAAAACTAAAATTTTATAATTAATTCGAAAGAATGACGTCATTTCATGATTAAATGATTTTAATTTATTCTCAAATAATCTTACAAAATCAAACGTGAAGTGAAAACTTCTTTCACCTTCAAAAAATGTGATTAATCATAACAAATTATTTTTTCTATTTTTTGACAATGTATGACATACCTTTAGTTTTACTTTAAAATGTATTGTTGGTAGTTTCGTTATGAAATGTTTTTGTAGAGCAGCTGACATTCCTCTTTCACCCTCTGAATGGTCTGTGGATTGAAATAGCGATATAAATAAAAATTAATAGTAGTAAGAGTTATTCGGAGTGTTATTGACGATTATTGTCGGACTGTGCTCTCTGCGAATCTAACAACTTATCTGTATTTGTCTTGCTTGTACTTAATATCCATTAGCACGGATATTGTGCTGTAGATATTTCAGCGCACATCAGCTGTAATTGTACTGCCACCTCGGCGAGACAACAAATGTATTGATTGTAATTTCGTTATAAAATGTATTGTTGGTCATTTTACTATAAAAATGTATTGCTGACAATTTTGCAATAAAAATGTACTGTTAGTCATTTTTTACAGAAATGTATTGTTGGTAATGTTTTTAATAAAAATGTATTGATGGAATTTGTACTATAAAATATGTATTTTTATACTTTGCTAAATTTTTGATTATTAGTTTTCCGAGCGCTGAGACCCTATAACAGATGCTACCAACCCACGTCAGGGTGAACCTGGGAACAACAACAATCAAGAGGTGGTTCCATATCCCTCAAACTTACGATACAATAACATTTAGTGGTGTGACATCAAATTATTAAAATTGTGAGCTGTTCATCATATTTCAAATAAGCATATCAGTCAAATAAATGACAAAATTTAAAAACTTTTATATAAAGCGTTTCATTTTTTAAAATGACTTCGCCAGACTAAAGTAATACTAATATTCATAGAATTATATATAAAGGAATATCAGGGAAAAGAATAGTGTAGGAATAATACTTAACACTGAAGATAGATTAGAATAGATTTATTATACAACAGTACAATAAACCAATAGACGTACAAGAACAATCAACGAATAGTAACAGGAATAACGATCAAGTAGAAAATGTCTCCGCCTATGACGTATGCGTCCGTCTAGTGACGTATGCATTATTTAGCTGTCCCTCCTAGTAAGTGCAACATATGACACATGGTCAGTTTATAACTGAGCTTTCCGGGCTATATGGCCCGGCCAAAAAATGTCTGTCTGTTATTCCCCAGTCGTGCTTCTACCCTTTGGCGGAACCACGACTGGGTTATTGCTCTCTGCTCGGAAGCAGAGAGCGCCCTTTACCCGAAGTCAGAGAGCTGACAGTGTCATAGATCCGTCTAGTGACGAATGCATTATTTAGCTGTCCCTCCCAGTAAGGGCAACATATGACACATGGTCAGTTTATAACTGGGCTTTCCGGGCTATATGGCCCGGCCAAAAAATGTCTGTCTAATGTTCCCCAGTCGTGCTTCTACCCTTCGGCGGAACCACGACTGGGTTATTGCTCTCTGCTCGGAAGCAGAGAGCGCCCTCCACCCGAAGACAGAGAGTTGACAGTGTCATAGATCCGTCTAGTGACGAATGCTGACGTATGTCCCTAGTCACAGTCTTTTATAGACTGGACCATATCCATTACGGCTAGGATAGGGTGTTCCTCTACAACAATATTTATATAGTTGGCATAAATGTAAAAGTGGGTTATAATTATGTACTGACGAGGAATTTTAAATTTAAGATTTTCTAATATATCCTACTTTAACTAAAAGAGAAAGCAATTTTCTATGTAAATTACTTTCCCTTTCAATTTTTTAATTTCCTAATTTTTTTAACTTTTTAATTTTTAAGGAACTGCGACCATGTCACATTGAAACGCCAGTTCTTGTCCGATCCCTGGAGTTAACCAAGATTGAGATTGATTAACGCCTATATTGGTCACTACTTTGTTGTAAGCATAGATGCGCAGGTGGTGTGACGGACAACAAGAAATCGCTTAAATTCCAATTGTGTTATATATATATATATATATATATATATATATATATATATATATATATATATATCATACGAGTGGGCACGTACCGTAAAAAATGACAGCAAAATATTTATATCGATATGCCGTCTAAAATGACGGCAACATATATATTGATGTACCTACTACTGACTACTGAGTATCTTACATTAAGACATAAGAAAAAAATAATCCTAACCCCTGAACGTTACAGGAGAAATATATATATATATATATATATATATATATATATATATATATATATAGTCATCCGCAGACAGATCTCTTTCGCTGTATCACAGTTCATCAGTACGGTTAGACTCCGATAGTTTTTAACCCAGGATTGAAATTTGAATGCCCATTACAAGTGTATATATATATATGTATAATTTTCTGATACCACAGAACTTGTAAATAATTTTAAGCAAACAAAAAAACCTTTACGAGACACCACCTTATCAGAAGATCGTTGGCGACCAATAAAATGTTAACGAAAATCGCGGAATGATAGAGAAACTGGTAGAAAACGAGTAGTTACGATTAAAATACAGTTTAATATTATAAAAGGAGGAGAAACAAATAAAATAGAGGGAAATGACAAACATAAAATAAATAATTTTTGTCATTTTTCTATATTTTTTTTTTTTGCTCTACTAATGTGTCTTCTAATTTCGGTGTCGAAATTTTCATCCTCTGATAAAACAGTTCCTAGATGCTTGTACTTGATTGATTCTGGTATCGCCAATACGTAATTCACATCTTGGGTTTCGTTTATGCCTACAAACATCTATTCTACCTTATTCGAATTGATGCTTAGTCTTTTTTTCTCACATTACTTAATTCCTGTAATTTCTTTTCTGTGTCTATTATCAACAGGGTGTCATCTGTATATCACCAAAAATGAATCCTGGTAGAATTTCTAGTTTTCTCTGGATCGCCTGTAAAGTTGAATAAGTTTGGTAAGAAGAAGTATCCTTGTTTTGCGTCCATTTCTATCTTTCTGTATTCGCTGAATACATTTTTCTTCCCTGTATAATCTCTGGAATATTCCTAAAATAGTAGTCACAATTTACTATTCACTTCATTAATATTCTCACATTTCAAGTTCAATGCAAATGTCTCTTGTCCGAGAGCAAGTCTCTTGTTCTTCAGTTTTAAGGCCAAATCTAATTAGAAAAAGAAAAGTTGCTACAAATGTGTGCACGTATTGTGTGTTTATGATGCTTTTTCGACAATTCATACACAGAGACGCATGCGTTGCTAATTGGTTGATCTCAGATGTCGAAAACATTACATTCCAATGCAATTCATTGTCTTTGATCCAACCAGAAAAAAGGTCACTGCCATGTTCATTATATTGCCAACAATGAAGTCAATCGACAATGAAATAATTGTCGAATTTAAGCAGAACGGAAATCTGAGATTCCGCAACTCAAGTTCAAAGAGCAACACTGACATTGTAACGCACTCTACTCCAACCTTCCCCTCCCCTGCAAAAATTGGAAGTAATGAAAATTGCTACAAAACCAAAACATAAGTCTATTTGGTGCTCTTGCTAAGAATGTTTATGATTTGAGGATGTGTGGCATCTTTCTGATTCGAACTGGCGTGGCTTATATACAAAGTGCGATGGATGAATTGTCGTCCAAATTGTGTAAAAATGAGAATAACACTGACATCTCATTTTAACATATATATTTACCAAATTTATGCAAAAATATCTTGAAATACTAAATAACAGATTTATACAATAAAATCACCATCGGCTTCAACCACAGTCTCCAGACGACTTCGTAGTTTCCAGCGTCTCTTCCGGGCGATCTCCTTATTTAAATTGGTGGATGCTGCCATAATCTTTGCCTTCAGTTCATCTTTGGTATTATAAAGAGTGTTTTCAGTCTCTCGATCAACTGTGCCCTAAGTATGATAATCAAAGGGGTTGAATTCTGAGGAGTTATGTTGCCAGAGATAAGGGTTGATGCGGTCGCAGAAATTGTGTGACAGTCATGATTGTGTTCTGCTTGTATGGCATTGTACTGAATTCTGTTGCCAAACATAGAGTCTTCCAGCAGCCACTCTCTTGATCCAGGACAGAACTACCTCCTCAAGGCACACCAAAGACATTCGTAATCACCATTAGACTCATCCAACTCTTTCCGAACCCCCTGCAGTCCTCAGGTTGAGACCTAAATACATGAAATGCTCGTATTGGAGCATCCCGCGTGAATGCTAAGCAGTACAACATGCCGTTTCAAAAGTTCTGGTGAAGTGAATTGACTCATGGCGCTCTACTTCTCACAGAAGATGCCCAACTAATGACACTTTTATACTGTTCTGTTGATCAGAAACAACACGTACGTGAAATTAAACATATAAGATGGTGGCAATTTATCTATCGCAACTTATATATGTATATATATAACTGCAACAAAAATGGCAATAATTAAATAAAGTGTACCAAATAAACTGTCATATATATATATATATATATATATATATATATATATATATATATATATATGACAGTTTATTTAATTATTGACATTTTTTTTGCAGTTATTTGAAACAAAAGCAAAAGATAAAATTTTAGTAGCTTAAAATAGAAGAAAAACATAAATGTTAGATCTTTGGTTCAAACTAAATAGGCTATCTTTTTATATGTCAGATAATTTTTTTCTCATGAAGTAAATCTAAAATTTCTTGTTGTTTTTTGGTGTTTCTTTTTTTATGGGGCGCCCTATATATATCATTGTGTATTTGGGGAGCAATCACTCTTTTATACAAGCTTAGTTAAAAACGACTGACAGGATACTGCATTTCAGTTTTTTTTATTATTTGATTTTTCTAGTGTTTTTATATTTTCTATTCTGGACATAAATTTTGTAGAAATTGTCCGAATGTTCTGTATATCCGAGCGCTTTTGTCTATTATTTCAGCCATTATCTCGGGTGATTTTATTTCTATTTTTACTTTTAACTAAATGTATGAATGTTTTATGTATGTAACTAGAGTTATAGGAATGTTTTATTTTCTAAACACTGTCAGCTCATTGTGGCCGTGTTCATAACTGATGTTATTGAGTGTCGGGCTTTTCTTTTTAATGAGTAAGTCTTCCATTATTTTAGCCTTTTTTATATGTGGATAAGACTATTATATTTGTACTGCCAACGACTATGTTGCGGATGTAGTTTGTTAACTGGAGTACCTTGTTAGTTGTTTTTAACTTATATATATAGTCATCTGCAGACAGATGTGTTTCTCTGTATCACAGCTCATCAGTACGGTTAGACATCCAATTGCTTTTAGCCAGGATTAAAACCCGACCGAATTGACATCAGCCGGTGATTCTACCTCTGAGCTATGGATTTCAGCGTGTGTTATGCCATGTAAACATATGCCAGTAGCTAAGAGTGTTCAAATTTATTACTGAATGAACGATATATATATATATATATATATATATATATATATATATATTATAAGAAAGTGAAGGAACAGATAGATTAAAACCCACTGTTTCATGCATTTACTTTTAGAAAGAGTGCTTAATACAAAGTAGACTCCATAGTTCAACCAAATTCTCGCTTTCGATTAACGGCGTAAAGTGGATAAGTTTCATCAGAATTTATCTCTCGGTAAGAGTGGAAGGATATGAGTGACAAGTGTCACCGGACCGTTATCCTGCGACTGTTCGCAACGATAAATAAAATAAATTTTGGATCCTGGAACGTTAGAAGCATGAACAACTGTTGACTTCTGGAAAACGTGAAGAAGGAGATGACTACATTAGACATAAACATTTTAGGTATATGTGAAACGAGATGGAGACTTCATCAGTGACGACCACAGAATTATATATGCAGGAGTAGAAAATGAAAAAGAATACGGCGTTATACTAGATAAAGACACAAAAATGCCAGATATTGGAAAGAATTTTCGTAGTTAAAATGAAAGGAAAGCCTCTTAATATATCGGTAATAGTGGTATACGCACCGACATCACAAAGTATAGAAGAAGAAATCGAGACCTTCTACTCCATGCTAGATTATGCCAAGGCACAGTGCAAATCACAAGAATCAGAATTATCATGAGGGATCTGAATGCCTAAGTTGGCCAAAGAAGAGAAGGTGAAATGGTTGGCAATTTCGGACTAGGACACCTCAATAGCCGTGGTGAGAAATGGGTCCAATGGTGCACAGCGAATGACCAGATAATAACCAACACCTGGTTCCATGAGCACCCAAAATGGCTATGGATATGGAGAAGTCCAGGACGAGAAATTAAAAACTAAATTGATTACATTGCTATCAACAAGAAATTTAGAAACGCAGTCCTTCACTACAAAGCCTACCCAGTCGTATGCAAACTAAGAATAAAACTAAGGAGTTTAAAGAAACTTAACACGGCCCTAAGAATTCAGCATAATAAACTCATGAATGACCTGAACCTTCACGAAATGTATACGGAAAGCGTGAAAACGATGTACGAAAGATAAATTGAAAATGGAAGCTCAAAATGGGACGCATTAAGAGCAGCTCTACTGACATCGGTGAACGACATTATTCCAAAGGAAAGATCACTCCGAAAGAAAAACGAGTGGACTAACGAAGAGATTATTGACCTGATGCAAAAGAGGAGAAAACGATACCAAGATATGGAACAGAATACTAGAGACTACACAAGAAAATACGGAGCAAATGTAGACAGGCTAAAAAAAGATGGCTCAACGACAAATGCGCCGAAGGAGAGCGACTGAGCACAACAAATAATGGAGACATGCATAAAAAATAAAGGAACTAAAAAGGGGGAAAGACATGCTCAGCAACAGGATTTATAAAAGCAAAGGATGACAAACTAATATTAGAAAAAGAAAAATACTTCAGAAATGGGACGAGTATATCGGAGATCTCTTCCCCGACAAGAGAGAGCAACCAACAATTCACGAAATTACCGATAGACCAGAAATATTAAAAAGCAAAGTGGAATCGGCAATGGCCAAGTTGAAGAGAATCAAAGCAGCGCGACCAGACGGGATTGTAATAGATATGTTGATGTCCCTAGAAGGCCTTGGCATAGGCAGACTAACAGAAATAAGAAACGAAATCTACAACAGATATCGGAGGACCTAAGCAGATCAATCTTCATAAGAAGCCAGGTGCAAAAGAATGCGAATTCCATCAAACAATCAGTTTAATGAGCCGCATATAAAAATTCATCATCCGGATTCTGATGAACAGAGCGCGCAGCTGAATCTGCCCAGAGATAGGATAAGAACAATGTGGCTTCGTTAAAGATACCAGAACGAGGATTGCGATATTCATGCTCAGAATGCTATCTGAATGAGCAATACAAATGCAGAATGACCTTTATCTGTGTTTTAAAGTCTACGCAAAGGCGTTCAGAAAAATAACGACACAAAGACTTGATAGAGATGATCGACAACCTCGACATTTTCGGAAAAGACATTAGGATAATCAAGAATCTATATTGGCAGCAAAACGCTTGTGTACGGATAGGAAGCAGGTATGCAAAAATAAAAAGAAGCGTAAGACAAGGATGTGTTTTCTCATCGGATCTTTTCAACCTGTACAGCAAAGCAATTATAAGAAATAAAACCATGTCAGGATTCGTCATTGGCGGCCACAATCAACAATATCAAATACGCGGATGATACGGTGCTGATAGTAAGCACGGAAAGAAAAATGCAGGACCTTCTACAGAAGGTAGCAAAAGAAAGTTAGAAGAAAGCACCGAGCATAAACTTCAAGAAAGCAATATATGGTCATCAGCAAAATGAGGAGCCCAATATGCCAGCTACAAGTCGTAGAAACTAAAATAAAACAAGTAAAGAAATTCAAATACCTGGGAAGTGTTTTGACAGAGGACGGAAAGTGCGACATAGAGATCCAAAGACGCATTGGCATGGCCAAAGATGGATTTTAGAAGTTAACCAGAGTAGTGAAAGACAGGAAAATCTCATTAGAAACAAAGAAAAGAGTGCTGGAATGCTATGTGACATCTGTTCTGTATGGAAGTGAATATTGGACGATTTCATCAAGGATGAAGGAGAGGCTTGAGGCATCAGAAATTTGGTTTTACAGAAGGATGCTGAGGATACGACGGACGGAGCACGTGTGCAACGATGAGGTATTGGAAAGGATGTAAACTAGAAGAAAACTCATACTTAGTATCAGGAAGAGACAAATGAGGTTCCTGGGACACGTAATGAGGAAGTAGGTCGGATAACGGAAAGGGGAGACAGAGTAAAGCAGCGTGAGACGTATTTGTTAGGTCTGAGCAAATGGAGGGCGGAGCGGAGTTTAGAACAGATTCCAAGAGAAAAAATATTGAGAGCGACAAGAGACAGAGCCAAGAGGAAATCCATGATCGCCTACGTCCTGAAGAGACACGGCACATGTAAAAGAAAAAGAAGATTGAGTAATATTGACACGCCTACAAGCTTATTGTTTAACTTCCTCCAACTTTCTAAATAACCATGAATTCATCTTTATTTTCTAATAAATCATTTTCACCATTCATTTTAACATATCATCTGAAGAAGAACAGTATTGTTCTGAAACAATTTTTTTGTGTAGTGATATAATGCTTTTATAAACCATTGTAATAACAAAATTACAATATATATATATATATATATATATATATGTTTTCATTTCGATTGAGCTCTCTAAAGAAGAAAATTTTTAAAACAATTTTCACTTCTGCGATATATGCGTTACTCTTCAGAAATGAATTGAGTTCTTTCGGTGACTGGCGTGTGTATACACTGCTTAAAACTTTCCTTTTCTGATTCCATGCGCTTATGGCATAGGTGGGTAGCGACTCCGACCGACACTAAATCGGTAGAGTTTCGATCCCGGCCAGAAACAAGTGGATGTGTCTAGCTACACTGATGAGCTGTGATACAGCAAAACGGGTTGTATGTGGATGAATAATATATATATATATATATATATATATATATATATATATATATATATATATATTGGTTGTTTTTTATGGCTTATCAACCCTTTGAAGTTTACTTAAAGCCAGAAAATATTATTAGATTATAAGAATTTTGTGGGTGGAGATAATAATAGTTTAACTGTAAAAGTTTTACTAATTAACGAAGGTGGAGAAGACGTAGATCCATACCTTTCTCCAAGGTATTTACGCGTAAGTAAATATAACAGACCCAACTGGAACTGAAACTCAGATTTCTGATTAACAGTTCCATGTCATTATCCATTACAGCCCCGGGTATTACCAAGCAGCCACACATCTATTTACTGAGACCGTTATTTTTAATATAAAATAAAATCATTTATACTACATTTTTTAACAGTTCTAACACCTAAACTATCAAATGATAAAAATGAACGTCAGTAGAAACTGCAAAGTTGATGAATATATATTTTGGTAAGCAAAAACAGAAATTGAAATAAAACAAACAAGAAATATGAATTCAGAAATCGCCGATAACTGTGGATAAAGTTAATAATAACAAAATTACTAAAAAGTTATTAACAATAACAACAGTCAAAAACCGTAAACCTTCGCCAAGGAAATATCGACATCATCTTAGTGATTAGCAAAATAATGACATAATAACTAAAATGAGAAAAACTGTATGAACTTGACCACTCTTTTAATTTATTTTAATTGGGAGGGGGCTTTTGGATAATAAATATTAAATTTATCTTATAAATAATAATAATAATGGTACTTTTGTGGAAATAATAGTGCGTTCAGAAAATGTAATGCCGTAAAGCAATCTAGGGGAGATAATTCAGTATTTGGCATGTGAAACATACGAAAACATATTAATAAGTAAACAGAAAAATAACACATAAAATGCTTATATTATCTATACATTCTCCTCGTGTAAAATTAACATTTTGATAAGATAACTAACATCAAATTTGCATAAGATGGCGATTGTGTTGGCTCGATCTTCAAAGTAGATAGAGCTGTTCTGCTGTAAAAAAAAAAAAAAAAAGAATTAAAAATCCTGACTTATTTGTTCATGAACACTGGCCACAGACATCGGCGAGGAAAACACTTCAAGACACTTCATGATTCGAACCCAAATGAATATCGTATATATTCAAGGATCTTAAAAAATAAATAGAAAATTTTCAAAAGAAAGAAAAGGAGTTGTAATAGAAAATTAGAAAGAAAGAGAAAGAAAAAAAATATTGAAGTTTAAAAGAAGAAAAGATATATAGAAGAAAGTTATATTAGAAAGAAAAAGAGTTATAGTAGAAAGTTAAAATAGATATAAACGAAAGAAAGAAACAAAGAGTTATACTAGAAAAAAAAATTTATAGCAAAAAAAAAAAAAGAAAGAAAGAACAATTAAATAATTGAGAAAGTAAGAAAGAATTAAATCAGTTTGAAAGATTTAAGGAGAAAGAAGAAAAATGAGTTATAGTAGAAAGAAGAAAAAGGAAAGAAAGAGAAAAAATAAAAATGCGTTAAAGTAGAAGGAAAAAAAGAACAAGTAAATAATTGAGAAAGAAAGAAAGAAAGAAAGAAAGAAAGAAAGAAAGAAAGAGTTATTTGTTTTTTGTTTTCTTTTGTATATATATAATCGTCTTACCCTAAGCAAGGCAGAACTGTCACTGATGCGCAGGGGGTTACATAATAGAGAATGAAGAGAGAAGAGAGCAGGTCACAGTGAGTGAAGAACGGGTACATTAGTGTAAAGAGAGCTGCGCAAGAGCAAAGTGTAAAGTGAGAGAAAGGATAGAAATCAGGGAGACAAAAGATGGCAATTGACGTTGCATTTAAACTCTTAGAGATTGTAGCTATCAGGGAAACAAGAATAGGGAAGGAAGTTCCACAGGCGGGAAATGCGAGAAAAGGAGCTGGTAGAGTAGAAGTTGTGGTTACACTTGATTGTTTTCACAGTAAAAGGGTGGGACTTTGTTGATAGTTTAGTAGCTCAAGTAAATTCGCGTAGGAGGCACCAAGGAGCTAAGTTCGTCGAAGCAGAATCCGTGAAGTTTTTGTAGGAGAGACAGAGGGAAGCCAAAGACTGGAGTCGGGCTGCCAGGTCAGATACTTAAATTGGAAAATGTATCGTAGAAAGAAAAAAAGAAAGAAAGATCGGAAAAGATTTTTTTAAATTATTTCTATAAATATTACACAGCTTAACCGTGTTGTCTTATGATTCAAAAGAGGAAGAAACATTATGTGTCAATTATCTGTGTGTAAGCGCTGCTGAATAATTATATCAGCTGATTGTAAATAACACATGCCTGTGTGTGTGTGTGTGTGTGTGTGTGTGTGTGTGTGTGTGTGTGTGTGTGAGATGCGCGTTTGT
This sequence comes from Ascarosepion bandense, assembly GCA_037127315.1. Lineage (NCBI taxonomy): Eukaryota > Metazoa > Mollusca > Cephalopoda > Sepiida > Sepiidae > Ascarosepion > Ascarosepion bandense. The sequence goes on along the minus strand of JBBBDQ010029369.1, from coordinate 5,150,954 downwards.
ATGAGCGTGCGTCCGTGTGTGTATGCTTGTGTGTATGTTTTGTGTGTTTGTATGTTTTGTCTGTATGTGTATGTTTTGAATGTATGCGTGCGTTTATACGTGCGTGCTTGTTTATATATGGTGCTTAATGTGAAAGGAGTTTGACATGCTAAGATCATCCCCTTTTAACATGAACACATGTTTAATGTATCCTAATTATGAAATATTTTAATTGTCTCGAATATGAATGGTCTCCATTCATTTCTTTAAATTATGCCAATGACCCTATTTATTAAGGACATTGAGAAACATAAAATATTTCTGAATATGAATTCAAAGAGATCTTATTCTGAAATTTACACAAGGAACAAAAGATTCTCGAAATCATGAGAATGCTTCATAGATAGAACTGGTTTTGTACAGATTATTTTTTTAAAATCTTTTCGTATTTTTGCGCGTAGTTCCAGCGAAATTTTTTTTTATATATTTCATATCACAAATATATTTTTACTTTTTTAAATCCCATTTTTATTGCACAGATAATGCAGTATTTCAGTCAGTTATTCCAGTTGAATTCATTGCATTCACTTACGTGCAAATACCCTTGGGAAAGGTATTAATCCATCTCTTCCTTCCAGTTATGGGTTAAATAACAGGACAGATTAGATTCTATAGCCTTGGTTGGCAACCAGTCTACCGCAGAAAGCAATGGCAACCTACTGCGGGATAATCTTCTGCCCAGTCAGTCATGTTTCTTTCGAGACATGATCGCCCAAGCGTGTATCACGTATGGCACTTAACTGAATAAGCCATCATGGGCGATCACGTCTCGAAAGAGACATGAGTGACTGGGCAAATGATTATCCCGCAGTAGGTTGCCATTACTTTCTGTGGTAGACTGGTTGCCAGCCACGGCTATAGAACCCAATATGTCCTGTTATTTAACCCATAATGATAGGGAAGAAACGGATTAATACCTTTCCCAAGAGTATTTGCCCGTAAATGAATGCAAGGAATCCAACTGGAATTCGAACTCGGCTCTCCGATTCCTCGTTCCTAGCACATATCCACTGCACCACAACGCACTCCTGTTGAATTCGTTGCATTCTATAGTACTCTTTACGTACTATTTCTTTCATTTTCTAATGGTGAATTAATTCACTATCATTTACACCTAGGTACTTATAAGATTCTTCTTGTTCTAAATCTTTTATTGTTACAGCAGTGTCAAATCAAATTGAGGATGTTTGTTGTAGCGATCCTCGTAAAACTATAGCTTTAGCACATTTATTAAAATTGAATTCTATTCCAGTGTCTTCACTGAATCATTTTACAGTTTGCAGAAGACATTCCAGCTCATTGTCATTTTTAGCATACAACTTTAAGTCATCCATGTAAAATAGATGACTTATTTTCTTTTGAGCTATTTTATAACCACATTCTGTCTTGTTAAGTTGACCGGTTAATGCTATTACTGATATGCAAAATAGTAAGGGAGACAAAGAGTTACCTTGAAATATATCTCTGTTGATGTTTATTTCACCAGACTTATAGGTTCAATATATATGATTGAGGTAAATTGTTGTTTTCTATATCAACATACATTGTTTGATGAAATTGATAATGACGGTAGATACCTTGTACATAAAACATTAAAGTCTTTAAGATCCAGGAATGTGGTACACTATTACGATAATCTATCCCGGTAGTACTTTGCATTGAAGCAGTTTTTCAAGATCATCCTATTAATAAGTTATTGGTCTTTACATCCGTAACAGCCATGTTTGTACTCTCTTTGTTCAAGCGGTAGTATGTCATTTTTTTCCAAGAAGAAATTTGTCTGCTTTGTTAAAATAGATGTTAATAGTTTGTATGTTGTGGGAAGGCATGTAATTGGTCTGTAGATTTTCGGGTTATTTGTGTCATTATTCTTGGATAGAAGAAAGGTAATTCTTTTGGTCATTCATGCAGGAATTTTAGTGGGATTGTTAACCCTTTCTTGAAGTTCTTTGGTTAGTTTTTTTATGTGCTGTATTTAAATAATATAGCCAAAAGTTAGGAATTTTATCTATTCCTGAAAATGTCCAATTCTGTGCTTTTTTTTAGTGTCCTCTTCTGTGATTCCTGCTTATGTCTGTTCTTCTTCTTCTTCTTCTTCTTCTTCTTCTTATTATTATTATTATTATTATTATTATTATATCATTTTTCATCATAATTTGATTTCTGCTATGTTCGCACTACCGACCAAGTATGCGGAAGACGTAAGACAGGTCATGGTGTGTTGTTATGGCTACATTTCATGTTTTTTCTATCTTCCTTAACATCCCTAGCGTTACATAAACATAGTTCTTCTTAGTGTGTGAGCTGTACTTAACAAGACAATATATCTCCTAAGTTGGGGTTTCCAGGGATTCTTTCAATGTGTTGTTTTGTTCCATTTTTTATCATTCCAATTGCACCTGCTATCATTGCTACGATTTTTGTTTTCAATTTCCACATTTTTTTTTTATTTCAATTTCCAGGTCTTTATATTTTGACAGTTTTTCGAATTCCTTGGTTGCTATGTGACAATCCACTGGACGAGCCATATTAATTAATAGGCAATTTTTTTCTTTCTGATTTTTGACAATATGTCCGGCCTATTTGCTTCAATTTTTCTATCTGTGTAGATGGTGTAATCCCATAGAACGGTGACATCTTCTATTTCTGTAACCGGAGCTGGGTGATGTTCATACCAGTATTTGTTTACATATTTACCATAGTGTTTGCACATTGTCCAATGTAAATATTTCTCCACTCTATCGTGATGAGTTTTATATTCATTTGGGGGAAGTACAGAACATCCTGAGATTAGATGGTCTATTGTTTCTTGGTGTTTATCACAGAACCTGCATTTTGGATCCACATCATTATGTACAATATTTGCCTGAAATTTCCTAGTGAAAAAACTTTGGTCTTGCGTAGTAAGAATAAAGCCTTCAGTTTGAGATTTTAATGCCGATGCATGTAGCCATTGATGAGTATTAAAAAATATATCAGCAATACATTTGACTCTCATCAACCATTTTTACAAAAATACGTCAATGAAACCTGATCTCCAAGCTGATATCTTATAAATAATGCATATTCTTTTTGTACGAATCTATTGTAAACATCTTGTCGTCATTGAATTACTTATGGAGATTGATATGCCGTAAAAGAAACTAAAATAAACCTAATATTCTCTTTGTCAAAATTCTTTAACAAGTGTTTTACCTGAGATGGAAAAGGTTTTGTTCTTAGAAAGTTATAATCTATATTATTATTAATCCTTTGATTTCTGTTGTATACTCATTTCCTTCCGGGTCCCAATCAAACAAGTTCCTAGTCGTAGACGGGGCTAGTCTAGTCGACCACTACTACTGAGAATTGACTTCGATCCTCACTAAGTGCAGCATACAAAATTTGGTATAAAAAAGAACGACAAACAACTTCTATTTTATTATTATAATTGCTATTTCTAAGAAATGAAGTAATAGTAATATTAGTAGCAGTAATATTTGTACTAGATGTTATGTCAACGTGCTGGTAGTATAATAGCTATCAGCGCAGAAAGTAAAATGGGTTCAAATTTTAGCCTAAGCTGTTACGCTCTCTTTCGCACCATGACTTTTGTAAAGAATGTTTCTTCTCTCCATCTCCTCTACCCTGCGAAATTAAATTGTTAATAGCTAAGTTAACTACAAAAGTAGACTGAGACTTGGGACTTGAATGGCAATCAACCTAAGAGAAGGATAACTCGGAATTAAAAACTATAGTGAAAGAAAGATGATAAAGAAAAAATCTAAGGAGAGTCAAGATCGCTTGGGTTTTGAATGAACACAGAATTATATAAGAGAAAAAAGTAGTAAAAGTTTCCATACATGGAGGCTTCCTCATGTGTCAAGTGACAGCAAGTTATAAAGGACAATCTTCGTGGTTATTAATCATATGAAATGTATTAATCTTAAAAAGAGAGAGAGAGAGAGAGAGAGAGAGAGAGAGAGAGAGAGAGAGAGAGAGATGAGAAAAGATTGTCTGATTGAGTGTTAGACCCTAGTATTATTTTAAAATGCAGAAGTTCTGTTCTGATCTACAACGAAAAAAAAAAGACTAAAAAGACCTTCTTGAGATTTCAGTGAATTCATTAGATTCCGCTGAAGCCTTTGACCTGATGCGATTATTTATTCTATATAATTTAAGTGGTTGTGACTGTGTTGACACCGATAATATTAGTCTATATAGAGATAATGGGTTTTTAATAATTGAGGATTCTACAAACATTAAAGTAGACTGTATTGGGAAAATGATCCACTTAGAACTAAAGAATTTAGGTCTTAAAGTCAAAATAACTACCAATATTAAACAAGTAGATTTTATGGAGCTTGCCTCAGACCTTAACAATAATTCTTTTCAACCTTTTTGAAGGTTATTTCTAACTCAGTATATGTACGTCCTAATTCTAACTATTCCCCCGTCAGCCATTAAGCATATACCCTCTTTAATTAGAATCAGCGCTAACTTTTCTAGAAAAGTAATTTTCGATAAACATAGAGAAATCTATAATTCTGCCCTTAGGAAGAGTGGTTATGAGGGTACTACTATTAAATTCAGAAATGCCATTAATAATGGCCATAAGAAAAGAGAATATTGAGAAAGATCATTTAGTTTACTGCCCCTTACAACCTGATATTAAAACTAAATTATTAAAAATTCTTAAACCTTATTAATAGACATTTCCCAAAACTAACTCTCTTAGTAAAATATTTAACAATAATACTTTTAAATGAAACTATTGTTGTGTGGATAACCTGGCAAAAATAATTAAAAACATAATAGCAATGTCATCAACAAGTATAAAATTCAATAAACTTCATGTATTGCAATGATGCAATCAATAATATCAAATATAATAAAACTCATGCCAGTAGATACAATTGTAGAAATTTTAATGATTGTCCACTACATAAAAATTGATTTGCTAGTTCTCTAGTTTATCGTTGCACTATTTCTACACGTGAAAATCCTAGTAATAAAAAATGTATATTAGCAGTACTAAAATTCGTTTAAAGCTCGCTGGTAATAGCATGTACTATCTCTCAATAATAGTACTTTTTTCGAAGAAAAAAACTTCTACTGTTAAATGGAAATTAATTTAAAGGTCTCGATCTTGGAATTTCCTATATACACCATGTTATCCTTATCTTAATATGAAGTTAGAAATCATCAGATTTAATGACAGGATTAACCTATTAAACCAAAGGAATGAGCTTACTGTTAACTGTAAACATAGTTCACCATTTATCTTAAAATATGGGGAGCAATATTAATAACTATAGACTATTATCACCGACGGCAATTATCATTTACCCTTATTTGCTGGGTATCTAATCTAGCTCTAGCATAGATTATGAAGTTAATATTTACTATGTATTTAATCTGGTATAAATTGTAAAGTTCATATTTAATAGGTATTCAATCTAGCATAGCCTGTCAAGTTAATATTTGCTAGGTATTTAAGCTAGCATAGATTGTCAAGTTAATATTGAATAGTTATGATTCCTTAAGCATTCATTTCATATGAACTCTGAATTCGTTATTATTATCTATGTTAGCTTGTGTGTATGTATGTATTTTTGCAGGTTTGTTTGTACTTGTGTTTATATATATATATATATATATATATATATATATATATATATATATATAACTGTCTATTGTATCAATTCATGTATATAGGCTTCACGTGGGTTTATGTACTTGCGTGCATATGGATATATTGATTTACCTATATGCACACACACACACACACACACACACACACACACACACACACACACACACATATATATATATATATATATGACTGTATATATATGTGCATCTATTTTGTTTATGTATGTGTAGATGTGTGTATGTTACTGTGTTGGTGTTTATGTGTATATTTGCGTGTATTTATGCATATAATTGTGTATAAGTGAATCCGCGTTTTTTGTGGGGGGTATATGCGGCTTTGAGTTTTTTTGGGTTTTTTGTGTACGTATTTTCCTTTTGGCACGTGTATTTGTGTGCTTATATATCTAATTATATTTATATGTTATGTTTATGTATTGGAATATGACTGTCTTGAAATCTATATAACTCTCTCTGTCTCTGTCTCTGTCTCTGTCTCTCTCTCTCTCTCTCTATCCTGCCCATCTTATCATCTTATCATCCGAATTCAAACTTAAACACTTCTTCATTCCCATTGAATTTAACAGATAAATTGACATGTCGCGAAAACAAAATCTGCGTGTATATCTATATATATATATATATATGTGTATGTATGTATACACATAGATGTGCTTATGTGTGCATGCATATGTATGTGCAAGTGTGTCTGCATAAAGTTATATATATATGTGTGTATGTCTCTCTTATACGTTTCATCTCTAAATAACTTTATAATACTTTAAACACGATGCTTAGTTAAATTTACAATTAATCATTTTTAACATTAATATGTAATTTTTAAAAAATGAATTTTAATCTTTATTTTAAAGTGAAATTATAGTAAATTAGTACTATTGATTTCTATTTTAATCAAATTAATGCACCAATAATGCACATTAATTTATATTAATGCACCAATAAATTGTTTTTTATAATATGCTGTCATGTGTCACTACGTAGAATTCAATTAAAAACAATGTTTAAACAAATAAATTAAATATGCTGGTTGCTAAAACAATTTCGTTACTCTTTGGGACATTTCGTAATATGATATGCTTACATTTCTTGATATTACAATACACTTTCAGAGCAGAGATCGTTATTTACATAAAATCGAAAATTGTGTTACATAAGGCTTGATTCAGATTCGAAGTTTGTGAAATCGTTCGTGGTCGAGTGGTTTAAGACGCACCAGATCAATTGGTGGCTTCACCTATGTTGTTAGGGGTCGCAGGTTTGAATCTTGCTGAGCGACACACATTTTCGTTACAAAATTGATCGTAAATAATCAGAAGAAATAAATATATAAATATACTGTTTGATTAAAAACAGAATATCTACTCAAATACGAGTATCGATTCAAAATAATGTTCAAACAAATAAATTAAATATGTCGGTTGTTAAAACCATTTTGTTAATCTTCGGAACATTCCGTAACTATATATATATATATATATATATATATATATACATACATATATATATATATATATATATATATATATATATATATATATAGTGTATCGAGGCAGCAGATAATTTTCTAAACATATACTGTTAAATGTAACAGGCAATGAATGCGTATTATGTTTAATCATGAGCAGTTCTAAATGTCGTATTTTGGCTTTAATTTCAGGTGAAAATAAAGACAAAAATTGTCCAACATTTGGATATTTTTTATTATGCTGGTTTTAAGCTTTTGGCTCACATGAGCCATCTTCAGAGAGGTTACAGGGACGTTAACATAAACGCATCCACCATCAATATCCCGAGAATTAACGAAATGGTTTTAACAATATATATATATAATGGTTACTAATGGAAGTACATTCCACAGTTCAATGGCAAAACATTGAATCAATAGTGTCTATGAGACGTACACACACCAATTCATCTCATTGGCAGACATCTTTACTCTTAATTTTTATTTTTTATTTTATATTTCTTAAAAATCTTCTTAACTGTATATATTACCAAATACATTTACCACATTTTACTACCTGATGATGATATTTTAACACCGAGATTTTATAGCAACTGAGTTGCAGTATGCTATTATTGTAATAATAAAAATAATTACCAGATATGCATATATATACTTAGATATATATGTTTAGAGATATATTGAGAGTTAGATATCTTCTTCTATGTCATCTGTCATTTCATGACGTAGGCGATAATTGCCTTCCACGTCTCCCTATCCCTGGTGGCTCTTAGCACGCTTTCTCCTGTTACACCACGCAACCCTCGCTCTGCCATCCACCTGCTCAGGCCCATCAAGTAGGTTCAACGCTGCTTTCTCCTATCTCTTTCCCCTCTATCTGGCCTGTTAGTATCAGATTCTCCAAGTCCCACCCATTCCTTATTGCATGTCCCAGGAACTTTAGCTGTTTTTTCATGATGCTCACTATAATTTCCTTTTCGTTTCCTTCCTTTCCAAAACCTCATCATTGCTCACGTGCTCGATCCATGGTATCTGCAGTATCCTTCTGTAGAACCACATTTCAGTTGCTTCAAGTTTTTCCTTCATCCATGATGAGATTGTCTATCATTCACTGCCATATTGAAGAACTGACATCACATAGCAATCCAGCGCTCTCTTCTTTGTTTTTAGTGAAATGTTCCTCTCTTTTAATACTTTGCTCAGCTTCTGGAATGCGTCCTTCTCCATGCCAATTTGCCTTCGGATCTCTGTGTCGCAGTTTCCGTCTTCTTTTAGAAGACTACACAGGTATTTAAATTTTTGTACCTGCTTGATTTTAGTATCCCGCACCTGTATTGGCTTTTTAAGCTGCTCTTTTGCTGATGATTATTCATTCGGTTTTCTTACAGTTTATTTGTAGTCCTTTCTTGTCACTCTCTTCAGTTACATTCTGTAGGAGGTTTTGTAGTTTCCTTTCCGTGTCTGCTATCAGCACTGTATTATCTGCGTACCTTATGTTGTTCAGATTGTTGCCTCCGATAACGAATTCTGGCATAACTGCTAGTGTCTTCAGAATAGTCTCACTGTACAAGTTGAATAGATCCAATGAAAAAACACATCCTTGTCTTACGCCCCTTTCTATCTTTGTAAATCTTCTGAATTCGTTACCTGTCCGTATGCAGGCGGTTTGCTGCTGGTAGAGATTCTTGATTCTTATGTCTTTCTCAAATATGTCGAGGATGCTGAGCATTTCTATCAATTCTTTGTGGTGTATTTTGTCAAACTCTTTTGCATAATCGATAAAACATAGGTACACGATCATCTTCATTTCTAATACCCTTTCGGCGTTCCTTGTTCCAGTGTCTTTGACGAAGCCTCACTGTCCTTGTCCTATCTCGCCCTATTCATCAAGATTCGGACGATTAATTTTGTAATGTGGCTCATCAAACAGATTGTTCGGTGGAGTTCACTCTCGTTTGCACCCGGCTTCTTAGGCAGCGCCATGAAAATATACCTGCTTGAGTCTGATAGATAGATAGATAGATAGATAGATAGATAGATAGATAGATAGATAGATAGATAGAAAAGTAAATAGTGTACACATAGATTTATTTGATTACATTTAGATAGATAGATAGATAGATAGATAGATAGATAGATAGATAGATAGATACGTAAGTATGAACATATTTGAAGAGATAGATAGATAGATAGATAGATAGATAGATAGATAGATTAACTTATTTAAATAGATAAATGCAGATGAATATATATATATATATATATAGAGAGAGAGAGAGAGAGAGAGTGTGTGTGTGTGTGTGAGAGATACATATACAGATAGGAGTAGAAATATACTGAGAGCTAGATTTTTAGATATGAATAAATTTAAATAGATAAATGTTCGAGATAGATAGATAGATAGATAGATAGATAGATAGATAGATAGATAGATAGATAGATAGATAACATATTTAGCTGTAGATGTATATACATATATATGTTGCATACTACAGCTAGAAAACTACGTAGAACACACACATATATATATATAAATATAATCTACTATTTATATTCTTCGACGGTCACCCTTGTGTTGAGCAGGAGAGCAACCAAATGAAATTCGCGCACACGAAGAAGCCGACGTTTGTCAGAAGCCAGCGAGGATCTACTTCAGCCAAAATTCTAGACATTATATACTTTTAAAACTCTCATGCGACTCACATAGTCACGCTTCTTCAACCAGGATTTTTTGCTTTTTCGAATTGTCGTTTATCCACGACCGGATGTATCTGTTAATCACACCCACCGGTCTTATCGCGCCTAAGATAATATATTACACTACTCGGCATCCTAATTTTTAAAATGTTCATATGTGAACCTTTTAACTGCATTCCTTCTCCACTGTCATTATCATACACAATTGAGGTAGTTGTACAAAAGCATATATATATATATATATATATATATATATATATAACTTTTTTACTTTCTGCAACAACTTCCACAATACAATTAAATTTACCATGGAGTACTCATACACATCCGTCCCTTTCTTAGACGTCATGATAAAATTAAACAAACATACACTTTCCACCAGTCTATACAACAAACCCACAAACCAACATAAATTCCTACACTTTAACAGCTGTCATCCCCTTAAATTAAAAAAAATCTATCGTATACAACTCATTTCTAAGAATCAAACGCATATGCTCAGACCATCCAGATTTTCTATACAACATTAACAACCTAACAAACCAATTTCTAAAATGTAAATACCCAATAAAAATAATAAAAGAAGCACTAAATAAAACCATCCACATAAATCGTAACACACTTCTCACATACAAGAAAAGAAAAAATAACAACCGAATTCCCAATATTCCCACACACTTATTCAAAATTTAAAAAATGATTACAAGAACCTCTAATCAAACAAAAAAATCAAAGACATTTTCAATAAACCACCCATAAATGCAATGAAACAAACACCCAACCTATCAGCTATCCTCACTTCTACCAAATATCTAAAAAATACAAACCTATCTGGGAATTTTCAATGTAAGAAATCTCGTTGTCTAGTATGCAAACATTTAGTAAACGATACAGTATTTTCTCTATCCAAAACCAACATCAAATTATACCCACCACGCCTCACCTGTGACAGCCAAAACATAATATACTTTCTCTTCAGTTCAATATGTCCAAATAGTGGATATATTGGTGAATCTGGATATAGCTTTAGATTCCGTTTCAATAATCACAAACTTAGCATACGCCAAAACAACCCGTATTCCCCCATAGCAGTACACTTCAATCAACCAGGACACACATTAGAAAACTGCAAATGTTTACTAATAGATTCTGATTTTAGTTCTACATACTCACGCAGAAAGAAAGAAAAATACTGGATTTTAAAATTAAATACATACAGGCTAGGGTTAAATAGGGACTTAGGTGTTTTGAGTCTTTATAAATATTTCAATAGTTAAACATTTTTTAGATAAACTTTAAAAAATTTTTCTTTAAAACAACATTTGTAGGTATTGTTAGGGATTGGTTTGCGTTTACAAATATTTAAAAAAATCTGTCGCTTTCTGCGTCACGTGATGTAAACAATCTCACGGACGAACGCTCATCGCGTAAACGTTTCTAATTTAAATTTTAAAATCATTTGTTTCTGATGAAAGGCTGAGGACAGTCTGAAATATCAAATATGATAAAAGAAATAAATAAATACTGTCAAAAAAAAACATTTTTAAACTTACAACTTTTTAGTAGTTTTTCCTATATATATATATATATATATATACAAAAATAAAATTTTATTTACTTACTATATTTTGTCTTGGAATATAAAAATCGAACCCGACAATGTTCATGTTCGTTATGCCCTTCTTATAGTAACCCTCATTGCACAGTGCTTTTTGTTTTGTTCTTCGTTTCTCCATTCTTTTTTTTAAGAACACACACTTCTGTGATATTCAAAATTCGTTTTTCTCCGCGTCGTATCATACTAGCAGGTATCTCTATGTATGTTCATTTCAAACTGACATCGGTAAATGACCTTCGATGTGCACCATGCGTGCCTCTGCTCGACTTCAACGTCACAAATATAACTTCTTAATTTTGAAACATACTATGACTGATATCGGCTCGAAACGAGAAATCGGGAAGCCGAGTTCGAATTCCAGTTGAATTCATTGCATTCACTTACGCGCAAATACCCTTGGGAAAGGTATTAATCCGTCTCTTCCTTCCAGTTATGAGTTAAATAACAGGACAGATTGGGTTCTATAGCCTTGGCTGGCAACCAGTCTACCGCAGAAAGCAATGGCAACCTACTGCGAGATAATCTTCTGCCCAGTCAGTCATGTCTCTTTCGAGACATGATCGCCCAAGCGTGTTTCACGTATGGCACGTAACTGACTGACTATGATTGAACACAGAAAAGCTACCATTAATATACATGTTATTCAAAGTCTGACCGAGAAAACAAAAAAAAAAACGAAGAAAAACTATCTATGGGTCTGATTCTATCTGCTGATGATGAACATACGTTTTGCTTGGAGGATTAGTCGTCTAACTTATCTTACAGCATATCCACCAGTATGCCTACTGTTGCTCCCTAATTATGTATATCCCCTGCAATGTCGGACGTTCGTGCGTCACTGATGAATTGTCGACATTTTCATTTATCGCACTAATTACGTAATTTCTATTGTCTATATCTATCGGAGAATCAGCATTGTCCCCATTTGCATTAATGGCACGCGACAGGATATCTGCGAAAAACATTATCTTTACCCTTGAGATTGTGTATGCTGCAAATCTAGCCAGCCATGCTCAGAACCCCAGTCTGTGTTTTTTTATTTTGTATGGGAGAATTGAGCAAATTCTCTAGGGATCTATGATCTGTGTAGATCGTGAATGATATACTATGCAGATAATGGTTCAGTTTTTGAAGGGCATAGTGTATCGCATAAGCCACCTTCCCTATACATGATCAGCTTGTTTGCGTGTCACTTGACTTTTGTAACAGTAAGTATATTGGTTTTTCTACCTTTTTCTTATTTTTTTTTATCATAAACCAATTGTGATAAACATGCGCTAATCGATTAATCGGAGGAGTCAGTATATAGTCTATAGTTCTTATTTGGGGCGGTATAAGCTAGTATCACCATATCCGCTAGCTTCGTTTTTAGACTATCGAAAGCGGCCTAGCAAGCGATATCTCATTGAAAACGTGCTAACTTTCTTGTTAGATAATCAGTGGCTAGGCAATATCTAAAAAATTTCTAATAAAACGGCAATAGTATGAGGTCATTTTAATGAAGGCACTCACTTACCTAACAGTGGTTGGGGGCGAAACTGATTTTATATCCTTGACTTTATCGAAATCTGGCGGTATTCCCTCATCACTAACTTTGAAGCCCAACTATTGAGTCTCTTTTTTAAAGAACTCACACTTAGCTGGTTTCAATTTGAGATTATGCTTACACAAACTACCCAACAGCATGGAAATGTTGCCATATGCGGTAAGAAAGACTTTGAAAGTGCTAGGCTATCAAAGAAGAGTTGTACGAAAGAAGCCCTTGATTTCAGAGTTGAAAAGGAACAGGCGTATGGATTGGATGAGAGAATTCGGGAGTAAAGGTTAGGAGTTTTGGCAGTCTGTAATTTGGTTAGAATAAAAGTAAATTCCGCCATTATTCCAATTTAATACAGATTTATAATGGAACAATATAGAATGAGACTTGGAACACTGAATGTCTGCAAGCGATCGTAAAATGTGGAAGGATTGGAATAATGATGTTGGATGCTGTCTCGTTTGGAGGAAAATCGGAGCTGATTCTTGTTGGCGAGCGGTTAAATGGCCCAAAATATTGTCAAATATTAGAGAAAGAACTACTCCCACTATTTGAAACTAATTAGATTGACAAGAATGTCTCCCCTTTTTCAAGAACATGGAGCGCTATGTCTTGCGAACAAAGTAGCAAATGCCTGGAAGGAATCACAAGGAGTCAAGCCACTTCCACGTTAGCTCAAAGTCCTGATACAGATTCAATAAAGCACATCTGGGAGCACATTGATCGAAAACTTTGAGAGCGTGCAACCAGAATCACGTCAGTGGCCACACTTAAGGAAACAATGCTAAAGGATTGGCAAAATATGAATTAGTCGATTGTTGATAACGTGATCAAATCCATGAAAAATTGAATACAAGCACTGAAATTAGCAAACAGAGAACCTACTGCATACTAGTTCCAAATACTGTTTATGTTGAGTTGGGATTACGTAATTAAATTTTAAAATTAGGTGTAGTTTATTTCTCCTGGCAAAATCTTGATTGAAATATAAACAAATTAGTACCTTTTCCTTATTTGATATATCCGCTAAAAATCCTTTTTACACACTTGGTAAAATTTATTTTTAGTTTTTTGTACTGTATATTCGATTTTTTTATTTGTATCAGCTGTTCAAAGACCGATCTTATTTTCCGCGCGAACATAATTTCTGCCGGAATCATAACTGCAGGCGCATGTAGAAAATGTTTCAATAATGCATCCGGGGCCCTGCCGTTGAATTTTTTTAGGGCCCTTTTAAAGGTATCTACAAAAGTCTCTACCCGACCGTTGCTTCTAGGGTAGTAAAGGATAACTGTTATGTGCTCTACTACAAACATTTTACAGAATTCCTTAAATTCTTTTGATTTAAATTTGGTACCGTTATCCGAAACAATCGAATCTTGTACCCCGAACTTGGCGAACAGTTAATGTAGAAACCCAATTATTTCTCCCGTGATTTGTTTCTTATATCTCAATACTCCTGGCCACTTGAAAAAAAACTGTCTACAACAATCAAATAATATGAACCATTAAGTGGACCAACAAAGTCAATATACATAAGTGACCATGTCTAATCAGTTTCAGTACACGGGTTGAACTTTATTGGCGGTGTTTAGCTGCCAAATTTTGCAAGACTTTGCCAATCTTTCGATGCCTCTATCCTTTCTAAGCCAGTACACATAACGTCTCATTAAGTCTTTCATTCTGGGTATAGCAGGATGCCTTGTGTGAAATTCTTTAAGGATTCGTTTCTGTAGTGATAAAGGTACCACTACTCTCTTGTTTCTGTAGTGATAAAGGTACCACTACTCTCTCGCTGTAAATGAGAACATCATTGAAAATTGAATATTCCTTGGATTCTGTTTTACCCGTATTTAAGTTTTTTTTTCTTCTTTTTTTTTTTTTTTCATTTCTACAATAAAATTGTCATTCAACGCTTTTTTTATTTCTTCCAAAGCCACTGGTAATTTCAGCACAGTATTGCGTAGTACATTTTATCTCTACTTTCGCTTGGAGAGAAGCAATGAGTGTGTCTTCCAAAGGTTCACTATTTTTTAAAATAAGTCTGAGCAATGCGTCTGCGTAATTCAATTTACTTCATGATAAGAATCCCATCTTGAGATCGTAATTTAGTAAGATGGTGCCCCATCGTTGTAACCTATTAGTTGTATGGGTAGATAGGCCTTTTGAATCCGTAAATAGCTAGCAATGGTCTGTAATCCGTTTGTAAGGTTAACCTTTTTATGTGAATGAATCTATGAAATTTCGTAAGGGCAAACACAATCTTTAAACTGTCCTTTTCTGTCATGGAATAATTATTTTCAGTTGGAAGAAGCGTACCGGATAGGTGTGCAATAG
The DNA here is from genome assembly GCA_037127315.1 of Ascarosepion bandense. Lineage (NCBI taxonomy): Eukaryota > Metazoa > Mollusca > Cephalopoda > Sepiida > Sepiidae > Ascarosepion > Ascarosepion bandense. Next base: position 5,135,609 of record JBBBDQ010029369.1, on the reverse strand, counting down.
GTTTAATCGAGTTTCTTCGAGTTCATACATAATGCAGGCTATTATTCCGTATGAACTAGTTTCGCTTGTCTTTTAATTTTTCTAAATGCTTCCTGGCACTTCGTCGTCTGTACCAGTTTTGACTCTTTTTTAAATAGTTCGTTGAAAGGATACTTCAAACAATGTATGTTTGGCACAAATACGTCGTTATAACGTGCTAAACCCCTGAATCTTTGTAAAGAACTGACATTTTCAGGAGCAAAAATGTCTTTTATACTGGTTCGCGCTGAATCTGCTCTTCTACCATTTTTATCAATTGTGTCTCAAATATTCGGTTTATTCATTAAAAATGGCTTATTTTTGCCTTTCAGACTAAATCCATAGGCCTGAATTCTTCAACTTACGGGGTCGAATATTTTCGACAATCGATCTAAGCGACACGCGTCTACAGATTGTAATGGGCGAGGAATGCTCCAAATTAATTAGGGTAAACATGCAACGAGGAATGTATAAATTCAATCGTTTAGTTTTAGGTATAAAAGTCACCCTAGTTATTTTCGTCAAGTAATGAATACCATGCTTAGTGGACTTGACTTTGCAGTCATTTAACTGAACGATATATTGCTGAAAAGTAAAAACTCAGAACACAAGAAAAATATTTTTGGGGTTTTCAGAAGAAAACTAGTGACCGAACGTTTAAAGAAACGGCTACTTTTTTTTACGGTTTTTTGCTAAGTTGCACAAAAATCACTTCCGGCCCCGGAAGTGGGTAATGGTGACTTTTGAGGGAATCGTTTAGGCCGTGGGGAAATCTACGTAGACACGTATATCTTTAGACGTTTTCTTTATATATACTTTTGATGAAGCCCACTCGCTATAGTCGACTTTAAATAAAGCACCCATTTTATGGAGTCCGACAGGCTCATTTGAGTTCATTGAGTCCGACAGGCTCAATTGAGTTCATTTTCAAGTTTAATTAAAACCCTTCTCCTGGTTTCAGCGTCTTTTGTCGACACCAAGCCTTGAACAAATATCAGGCATTTAAATTGTCATAGCTTAATTCAGCCAGCTAGAACCCCTCACACTGATCGGTCACAATGCTAGCGAACGTTGAGAAATCTTCATCTTCCTTTTTTACTAAGTTCATGAATTTCCATCTTTTATGGAACAATGACGTCTTTGAGCTGAATACTTCAGAAAGCAAAGTAACCGTATTTTTAAACGTTAGATTTCTAGTTTTATTTTCTAGTAATATGTAATTTACGAACACTGAGTGTTCGACAGCGTCTAGTTTTCCTGACACAAGTCCGACTTTTCTGTGATCGGACCAATTTTCACAGTCCGTTCTATAAAAATCTTTCTATCTATGGAAATACGACGTAAATGTTGCCACTTCTTATGGTTTATATTTAAATTCTGTAATCGCAGTTACGATAGTGTTCTGTGGAAAAGCACCTGAATCTTCGTTCGTGTTACTTGTTAACATTTTCTGTTGATGTTCTGTAAACAATTCTTCGATTTTTTCAAGTCTTTGTTCGTAAGGTTTTGCTGTTTCCTGTTGTTGTTCTAATATTTCCAGTGAAGGTGTTTTAAATTCCTCCATTTTGTACTTTATGTGAACTAAATTTTCCCAAAACTATATTATACAACTGTCTCTCACTTTAAAATGTAGTTACTAATTAACTTACAGCGTAAAGTTTTTACACGCAGAAAACCTCTCAACTTGCATAGATAGATAGATAGATAGATAGATACTTGCAGACATAGATAGATAGATAGATAGATAGATAGATAGATAGATAGATAGATAGATAGATGTCAGCAGGATGAGATAGATAGATAGATAGATAGATAGATAGATAGATAGATAGATAGATAGATAGATAGATATTTGTTTATAATTCTGAGAAAAAGTAGGATTTACATTATTCACTGTTGTCTTTATTTTTATTGCCATATTCACAACTTTTGGGCCGTTGCACCATCAAGCTCCTTCATTTTACACGAATTTCAAACTGAAACTTTTTGTTTGGTCACTCGGATACGCTTTTGTCTTTCCATGAGTCATGCTACCTTCGAATGGCTTAGTTATCTCCTTTTAACTCAAATCTCTATTTTATTTCTTCACCACTGCTTGTACTAGCACCACTTTGGATTGTGTCAGTGGTTCTTACCAACGCTTTTATGCGTTGGACCATAATTTCTTGTGTACATAAGGAAGTGCTATAGGTTATGGAACGTGAGCAATCTATTCCAGTGATCGAAATATAGGCATCATTACAAAATGTCTATCACTTGAATAAATCCAGTCCGTATAACGGCAGAAACGTCGTTAACATATCAACAAACATGAAGATAGATCAGAACATATTTAAAAAGGTTATCTGTGGAATTAGATAGATAGATAGATAGATAGATAGATAGATAGATAGATAGATAGATAGATAGATAGATAGATAATGATTACTAATGTAAATACATTCCACAGTTAGATATTAATTTTAAAAAGTGCTCAGTACAAAACTAGACGATAAATATGTGGTAATTATTATTATTTTGTCATTTTTCATCATATTTCCATTTCTGCTATGGTCGCACTACCAACCAAGTCTGCGGGAAGACCTAAGGAAGGTCGTGGTGTGTTGTTATGGCTCCATTTCATGTTTTTTCTATCTTCCTTAACATCCCTAGCGTTACATAAACATAGTTCTCCTTAGTGTGTGGGCTGTACTTAACAAGACAATATGTCTCTTAAGCTGGGATTTCCAGGGATTCTTTCAATGTGTTGTTTTGTTCCATTTTTTATCATTCCAAGTGCACCTACTATCACTAGTACGATTTTTGTTTTAAATTTCTACATTTTTTCTATTCCAATTTTCAGGTCTTTATATTTTGACAGTTTTTCGAATTCCTTGGTTGCTATGTGACAATCCGCTGGACAAGCCATATCAATTAATAGGCAAGTTTTTTCTTTCTGATTTTTGACTATAACGTCCGGCCTATTTGCTTCAATTTTTATGTCTGTGTAGATGGTGTAATCCCATAGAATGGTGACACCGGAGCTGGGTGATGTTCATACCAGTGTTTGTTTACAGATTTCCGTAGTGTTTGCACATTGTCTAATGTAAATATTGCCCCACTCTATCGTGTCGATTTTTATATTCACTTGGGGCAAGTACAGAACATTCTGAGATTAAATGGTTTATTGTTTCTTGGTGTTTATCGCAGAACCTGCATTGAGGATCCACATTATTATGTATAATATTTGCCTGAAAGTTTCTAGTGAAAAAACTTTGGTCTTGCGCTGCAAGAATAAAGCCTTCCATCTCAGACTTTAATTCAGATGCACGTAACCATTCTGGATATTGGCCATACAGAGGTTTGTCTTGCCAGCGTTGTTTCATCTGCTCAAGAGCTTTATCTTTGGCTTTCATTTTCATATTTTTTGCTGCAATAATTGGTTCTTGGCTACTGTTTTGCTTTTCTACGGAATCTAATATATGTAAATCTTGTTTGTATTTACTGCCTTCTTTCATTATTGAATATTTTTTGTTACTGCTTTCATGTTGTTTGACTAATTGTATCATCCAGTTCTTTGTTGTTTCTATGTATGTTAGTAAGCCAATAGTTGTTGTCATATAATTTTATCTATTCCTGGAAATTGCCAATTGTGTGCTTTTTTCAGTGCACATTTAATACCCGCTTCTGTGATTCCAGCCCATGTCTGTTCTGGTTTTCATTCGTTCTATCTCTGCCTTTTTGTTATGTTCTTTAGGGCATGCCCATATTTTTCCGAGGACTGTATCACTTCTTCCATTTTTTTTGGTGGTGGGGGGGGACTGCCACTTCAATTCTTTTTTTGCCTATTTCCCTGTAAAATTCTTTGCATTGGTTTGAAAAATTTTATTGAATCTTGATCTTTTCTCATAGCGTCTTATTCTTTGAGTCTTCAGTTTTATTGTTTGCCTTTTTTTTACTTAGTTGATTGGACTCCATTCACATTTCTAATGTATTTTCTTTCAACTCTTCTGCCTTTTCTAGTTCTTACATTTATTCCTCTTGACAGTTCATCGGGTACTGATAATTCACTTCTAAGTTGTTCGATTTTTTTTCTATTTTTTCTTTTCCAAGGTGGGCCTTCATGTCTGCGAGGCTGTCTTGTTTTTAATTTGATGTTCAATTTTTTGTTGCTGCTATTGCTTCACTGAGATTTATATGAGTGTCTTCGTCATCTAAAATTAATTTGCGTGCTGCATTGTAGAGCTTAATAGTTTCGAGGTTATGCTTTGTTGGTTGTAATTTTATTTGTTCTCGTTCCTCCATTGCAATATTTTTATCTGACTTATATGGTTCTTGATTTCTTCCTTGGCTTATTGTATGCTGTTCTTGTTTTCAGTAAAATAATTCTGTTCAATGTGTTTTGAACTCGTTTTATTGCCGTCTTCTAACTGATTCAGATCACACCTTTCCAGCACTTCTAAACTTACAGCATTATCTTCACAGTGATTTGTGTGTATCACCTTTTCTACATTATGACCTGTGGCTTGTGTGATGTTACTACTTTTTATTTCTGATTCCGGTTCCCTTTCATATTCTGTTGATTCGTCTATTTTGGTTGCAATTCGTTTTATCTCATTAATTTCAGCCTCTGTCAATCGGTCATTTCTCTTGATGTATCTTCGTACATTGGCTAATATATTTTCGTCAATGTATTTTCTATTTGTTTGTCCAACCTTTTCTCGCCAAATGTCATATGTTTGGCGAGTGATGTTTTTTTGAGGTTTGAGTAACGCTTCATGAAATGCTGTCATAACGACTTTGTACTCCTCACAAGACCATTTGATTTTTTCTTTCTTTAAATATACGGTTATAGATCTAGCTGGAGAATTTTCAAAGCCATCATTAAGATTATTCTGGTTGTGGAGACCTGAAGATTCATTCTTTGTGTAGGCGTTTGTTCCTGTGGCAGATTTTTCGACTTCAAGTAGGTTCCCTCCTGAAGGACGGGATCCCTGTTTAACCACTGGAAGAGCCATACTGGACATTTCATTTCTATTTGTAATTCTCAAATTTATCCCACGAGTAGCGCACGAGTCCAAAAGTCCACCCAAAGTTGCCTGGCACGTTTTTCCCTCTCTCTCAGGCCTGTTAGTATCAGGTTCTCCAAGCCCTCCTTCCTCAATGCATGTCCCAGGAACTTCATTTGTCTCTTCCTGGTGCTCAATATTAATTTCCTTTTCGTTTTCATGATTTCCAAAATCTCGTCATTGCTCACATGCTCGGCCCACGATATCCGCAGCATCCTTCTGTAGAACCACATTTCAGCTGCTTCAAGTTTTCTCTTCATCCTTGTTGATATTGTCCAACATTCACTGCCATATTGAAGAACTAACATCACATAGCAATCCAGTACTCTCTTCTTTGTTTTTAGTGAAAGTTTCCTGTGTCTTAATACTTTAATCAGCTTCTGGAACGCGTCTTTCGCCATGCCAATTCGCCTTTGGATCTCTGTGTCGCACTTTCCGTTTTGGGTTAGAACACTTCCCAGATATTTAAATTTTCATACCTGCTTGATTTTAACACCCACCTCCTGTATTTGGCACTTTGGGCTGCTCTTTTTTTGCTGATGACCATGCATTTGGTTTTCTTGCAGTTTATTTGTAATCCCTTCATGTCACTCTCTTTAACTATCTTCTGTAGGAGGTCCTCCAGTTTTTTTCCGTGTCTGCAATCAACACTGTGTCGTCTGCGTATCATATGTTGTTCAGATTGTGACCTCTGATGACAAATCTAGACATGACATCTAGTGTCTTCAAAATATTCTCACTGTACAAGTTAAATTGATCCGGTGAAAATACACATCCCTGTCTTACGCCTCTTTCTATCTTTGTATATCTGCTGAATTCATTACCTGTCCGTATGCAGGCAGAGAGTTATCAAAATAAAATATTTAAATAAATAGATAAAATGAATAAATAAATAAATAAATAAAAATAAATAAATAAATACGTATTCTTTCCAATAAAGAATATCGTAGAAACTATAATGAAACTGTTTTACATCGTATTTTTCCTGTTGTTTTGTCCTGTTTTTTGTTTTTAAGAAAATTATCATTGTGCAAAAAAGACACAAATAAAATTATTTCGAAATATCGACAACTAAGGGAAATATTAATAATAAGAAAACTAGTTGATAATTCTATTAGGATCATTTAAAAAAGAAACAGATAAATTAAATAATATACGAAGAAAAATTAATGTATGTTAAAATAGTAAAACAAAATTTCATATAGAAAAAAAAATTTAAAAGAGAAACGCTGGTTAAAAAAAAAAACTTGAACGTAACAGCCGCTCAACGAAACAAAACATCACTAAACTAGAGAGTACTTTGTTAAAAGAAAAAATTGCTGCAATCATCACTAGTTTTTGTAACAAAAATAATTGTTAAAAAAAATTAATGGAAAAGAAAAAGTTGACATACGTTTAAGTTTATTACTGCCGTGAAATTTAAAAATAATAATTTGTTCGCCCACTGTATTCAGTTATTCTTTCATTAAAATCGTCGAAAATAAGGTTATCGAAAAATAAATAAATAAAATGAATCAATAAATAAAAATAAATAAATACGTATTCTTTCTAAAAAAAGAATATCGTAAAATTATAATCAAACTGTTTTTCATCGTATTTATTATTATTACGTTATTTTTCATCATATTCCCATCTCAGCTATAGTCGCACTACCAACCAATTCTGCGGGAAGACCTAAGACAGGTCGTGGTGTGTCGTTATGGCTTCATTTCATGTTTTTTCTATCTCCCCTATCATCCCTAGCGTTACATAGACATAGTTTTCCTTAGTGTGAGGGCTGTACTTAATACGAAAATTTTGTTGTATATTTCTTATGCTGGGGTTTCCAGGGATTCTTTCAATTGTTGTTTTGTTCCATCTTTTATCATCCCAAGTGCACCTACAATCACTGGCACGACTCTTGTTTTCAATTTCCACATTTTTTCTATTTCAATTTCCAGGTCCTTATACTTTGACAGTTTTTTGAATTTCTTGGTTGCTATGTGACAATCCGCTGGACAAGCCATATCAATTAATAGACAAGTTTTTTCTTTCTGGTGTGTAAAAATAATGTCCCGCCAATTTGCTTCAATTTTTCTGTCTGTGTAGATGGTGTAATCCCATAGAATGGTGACATCTTCTATTTCTGAAACCGGTGCTGGATGATGTTCATACCAGCTTTTGTTTACAGATTTTCCATAGTGTTTGCGCATTGTCCAATGTGAATATTGCCCCACTCTATGGCGTCGATTTTTATATTCATTTGGGGCAAGTACAGAACATTCTGAGATTAAATGGTCTATTGTTTCTTGGTGTTTATCGCAGAACCTGCATTGAGGATCCACATTATTATGTATAATATTTGCCTGAAAGTTTCTCGTGAAAAGACTTTGGTCTTGCGCTGCAAGAATGAAGCCTTCACTCTCAGACTTTAATCCAAATGCACGTAACCATCGATGAGTATTAACTTTATCAACATTGGATTTATTGGCACGTTCTGGATATTGGCCATGCAGAGGTTTGTCTTGCCAGCGTTGTTTCATCTGGTCAAGAGCTTTATCCTTGGCTTTCATTTTCATATTTTTGCCGCAATAGTTGGTTCTTAGCTTCTGTTTTGCTTTTCTACAGAATCTACTAAATGTAAATCTTGTTTGTATTTACTGCCTTCTTTTATTATAGAATATTTTTTCTTTCTTTCTTAATGTTGCCTGACCAATTGTATCATCCAGTTCTTTGTTGTTTCTATGTATGTTAGTAAGCCAATAGTTGTTGTCTTGTATGACAATTCTAACTGAATAAGACTTCTTCCACCTTCTTTACGGGGTATGTATAGACGGTCTACATCAGCCTTTGGGTGATGCATCTTATGCTTAGAAAGAAGCTTTCTTGTTTTAGAATCCATTCGCCTGATGCCGTTTACAGACCAGTTTAAGATGTTGAAACTATATGGGACCACTGGGATTGCAAGGCTATTAATGGCTATAATTATGTTCTGAGAATTCAATTCAGTTTTTAATATCAGTCATAGCCTTCTATAGTACTCTTTACGCACTATTTCTTTCATTTTCTTTCGGTGCATTTTTTTACTCTCACTTACATCTAGGTATTTATAAGCTTCTTCTGGCTTCAATTCTTTTATTGTTACAGCAGGGTCTAAGCTAATTGAGAATGTTTGTTGTAGCGATCCACCTAAAACTGTAGCTTTAGCACATTTATTCAAATTGAATTTCATTCCATTGTCTTCGCTGAAGCATTTTACAGTTTGAAGACCTTTCAGCTCGTTATCATTCTTAGCATACAACATTAAGTCATCCGTGTAAAATAGATGACTTATTTTCTTTTGGGCTATTTTATAACCACATTCTGTCTTGTTAAGTTGACTGGTTAATGCTATTAATGATATGCAGGATAGTAAGGGAGACAAAGAGTCACCTTGAAATATACCTCTTTTGATGTTTATTTCACCAGACTTATAGGTTCCATTTATATGATTGTGGTAAATTGTTGTTTCCCATATCAACATGCATTATTTGATGAAATTGATGATGAAGGGTGATATCTTGTATATATTTAACGTCTTTAAAATCCAGAAATGTGGCACACTATCGAATGCCTTACGATAATCTATCCAGGCAGTACTAAGATTTACCTTTCTACTGTATCAGTTTTCCAGGATCATTCTGTTAATAAGCAATTGGTCTTTACATCCGTAACAGCCACGTTTGCACCCTTTTTGTTCAAGCGGTAACATGTCATTTCTTTCCAAGAAGAAATATGTCTGTTTTGTTAAAATAGATGTTAATAGTTTGTATGTTGTCGGAAGACATGTAATTGGTCTGTAGTTTTTCGGGTTGTTTGTGTCACTATTCTTGGGTAGAAGAAATGTAATTCCTTTGGTCATCCATGCAGGAATTTTAGTGGAATCGTTAACCATTATTATTATTATTATTATTATTATTATTATTATTATTATTATTATTATAGCATACTGCAACTCAGTATCTAAAATGTTTTGGTGTTAAAACACCATAATCAGGCAGTGAAATGTGGTTAATTTATTTGGTAATATATATAGATAAGAGGATTTTAAAAATAAATTAAAATCAAAAATCAAAAATAAATTCAAACATAGGAATAAAGAGGTCATCCAATGAAATTAATTAAGTGGGGTTTGGAGTTTATAAAATATTAAAGAATGGTGTGTGTACGATACAAAGATGGTAGTGTTTCAATGTTTGGCTACTGAAAGCTAGACATGTCAACAATTTTAAACCGGAAAAAAGAAAAAAGATAAAGGAGAAAAAAAAATAAAAAGTGAAAAAGAAGAGACAAAAGACAAGAGAGAAGAGAAAGAAAAGGGAAAACCCAACAAAGAAAAATTGAAACGTTGGAAAAGCTAAAATAAACTAAAATAAAGTAAATATAAACAAAATAAAATCAAAACCAATATAAAAGATAATAATGTAAAAAATTAAAATTAAAATTAAAATATAAATAAAGATAAACTCTGAAGAGGATTTGTTCATACGTACAAAAAAAAAAAAAGAATAATACTAATTAAAAAATTGCCAGTTCAATAAGCTAATTTTTTTAAGTTATAAAAAGAACAAATAGTCAACTTATTGAGATAAAATTGAGATGATTTCTGATATATTTAAGGGTATAGAAGATTCTATGGTGGAAAAAATCAGTGATATCATACGTGCTATCATATCAAGCTATGATGATAAAAACACATTATTCACATTGTTCGAACTGTTGTCTTATTCACAATTTTCCGGCCGTTGTACGCTCCAGCTTCTTCAGTTGATACATATTTTGAACCTATCCGTTATTTTGATCACTAAGGTATACCGTACTCTTTCAATAAGTCCTGCAATTTACGAATGCCATAGTTATCTCCCTTTATTTCATGTAATTTTTTTCACCACCGCTGTTGGCAGTTATTGAACTCACTAAACCTTGGGTTTCCTTGAAAACATCCGGAAGCGCTATTGCAACGTGAGCAATATTTCCCAGTGATCAAAATATAGGCTTCCATTCGAAATTCCCATTATTGAAAATATAAGTTTGTATTTTTATATATACGTTGACAGTTGCTTGTACAGAGAACCAGACTTTATACCTCATGTGCTGAAGATATTTACCGCTGTTCACACCACGCAACAGATGTGACACAAGGTCAGTTTTAAGGTGGGTTCATCAGCAGTGCAGTGGAAAAATTACAACCCCCGACATTTCCCCTTTTATAGAGGCCTCAGGCACCGGGTAATAAACTCCGTCCCCTTCCGATGGACACCAGGGCTTGAATATCCATTCCAACCAAAGGATTTACATATATTCAAACAACAATTTGACCCCTCCCTCTCCAACATAATTATGAAGACTGGAACATAACCATTAAAGTTCATAAGTACGTAGATAGATAGATAGATAGATAGATAGATAGATAGATAGATAGATAGATAGATAGATAGACAGGTAGATATGAACATATTTGTTTATAATTCTGAGAAGTAGTACAATTTACATAATTCACATTGATCCGGCTCTTAACTTTTTTAGGTGTCTTATGATAATTTTTAGTACTGCCGTAGCCAGGCACTGAACTCACAACACTTTGGGTCACGTTAGTGGTTCTAACCAACGCTGCCATAGCTCATCGAATATGAGCAATATATTCTAGTGATCGAAATATAGGCTTCGATTCGAAATTCCTATCATTTGAAGAAGCCCGAACCGTATAACGACCGAAACGTCGTTAATGTATCAATAAATATCAGGACAGCAGTCTGAACCATGTAAGCAATGTAGATATGAAAATATTTAGATAAAAAGCATGATATGAATATATTTAGAAAGGTTATGTGTGTAATATATTTCTGTGATCCGACAGGAATATTCTGTGCGCCGACAGAAATATGATTGACATCAAAATCATGACCGACAGACGTGTCGTCGACGTCGAAATCAGAAAATATAAAAAGACCGACAGAAGTATGATTACATAAAATGGTAGGTGAAAATGAATGACAGATGTGCCTAGCCATAGATGATACAATTAAGTAAAAATTCGAGAAGGTAACAATATATGCAAATTTCAGCTTATATAAGTTGTTTTTTTTTGTTTTTTTTTTCGGGCCAAAAGAAGAACATCAGCAGAAGATCGAGAGAACGCAGAGAAGAGAGGAAAGGAAAAGACAACCCACGCAAGTAAACGACTCCCGACAACTACTTCGGATGTGCATGAGTCTCTTTGACTTCCACTCCACACAACCGTCACCGACGAAGAATAAAAATATGAGTTTATATTTTTATATATACTTTGACAGTTGTTTGTACAGAGAATCGGGCATTATACTTCATGTGCAGAATTAGATAGATAGATAGATAGATAGATAGATAGATAGAAAGAAAGAAAGAAAGAAAGAATTTAGATTATTTCGATTTATCGGATTGTTCTCTTAATCTTTATTGCCATATTTACGACTTTTCGGCCGTTGTACCATCCGGCTTCTTCAGATATTACGAATTTAGAAGCATGCTTTATTTCGATCAATAGCGTATACTGTTGCTTTTCCATGAGTCATGGTTTTCCTGAATGTCTTAAATATCTTTCTTTAACTCAGCTATGTTCTTTTTTCACGACTTCTCTAGCCAGGTATTGAACTCACAACACTTTTAGTCAAGTTTGTGGTTCGAAACAATGCTTTTAGCCACGAGCCAAGCTCCCTTGAAGATATTCTAAAATGCCTTGGTTCATAGATCATGAACAATATACCCCAGTGATCAAAATAAAGGCTTCGATTCGAAACTCCTATCACTTGAAAAAGTCCGGACCGTATAACAGTCAAAACGTCGTCAATATATCAATAAATGTGAAGACAACAGTTAGAACCATGTAAACAATTTAGACATGAACATATTTAGATTAAAATTTTTATACATATGAACATATTTAGAAAGGTTATGAGCAGAATCAGATAGATAGATAGATAGATAGATAGATAGATAGATAGATAGATAGATAGATAGATATGAACATATTTGTTTATAATTCTTAGAAGTAAAATTTAAATTATTCACATTATTCGAACAGTTGTCTTCATCTTTATTGCCACATTCACGACATTTCGGCTAATGCATGCTCCGACTTCTTCAGTTGATACGAATATTGGACCTTACCCGTTATTTCGTTCAGTGTAATATACTATTCTCTTTTCATGAGCCATGCCACTTCCTAACATCTTTGTTATCACCCTTTGTCTCAACTCTCTATATGATGTCTTCACCACCGCTGTAGCCAGGTACTGAACTCACAACACTTTGGGTTATGTCCGTGGTTCTAACCATCACATTTTCCCACTGGACTAGGTTTCCTTGAGGAAGAGCTATGGGTCATGAAATGTGCGCAATATATCCCAGTGATCGAAATATAAGATTTGTTTGTAAATTTCTATGATTGAAGAAATCTAGACCGTTTTATGGCCTAAACGTCGTTAATATGTCAATAAATATGAGGACGACAGTCTGAGCAATGTAGATATGAACATATTTAAATAGAAAGTTTGATATATATGAATATATTTATAAAGGTTATGTGCGTAATTAGATAGATAGATAGATAGATAGATAGATAGATAGATAGATACGAACAATCTATCTAAATGTGTTTAGATAGATATTGATTAATATGTATATAGATATGAAATTATTTATTTATTTATTTCGATAGATAGATAGATAGATAGATAGATAGATAGATAGATAGATAGATAGATAGATACGAACAATCTATCTAAATGTGTTTAGATAGATATTGATTAATATGTATATAGATATGAAATTATTTATTTATTTATTTATTTCGATAGATAGATAGATAGATAGATAGATAGATAGATAGATAGATAGATATGAACATATTTGTCTATAATTCTGAAAAATAGGATTTACATTATTCACATTCGTACTGTTGTCCTAATCTTTATTACGATTTTTATGACTTTTCGGCCGTTGCCTGCTCTGACTTCTTCAGCTGGTACGAATTTTGAACCGTACCGTTTATTTCGGTTACTTTTATCGTTCCATGAGTCATGCCACTTCCCTATGTCCAAGTTATCACCCTTTGACTACAATTCCCTATGGTTTTTATTTTTATTTTTATTTTTATCACTGTAGCCAGGTATTGAACTCTGGGTCATGTCAGTGTTACTAACCATCGCTTTTATCTACTGAACTAAGTTTTCTTGAAGATATCCCGTAGTGCCATGGTTCATGGAATGTGTGCAATATATCCCACTGATCAAAAAATAGGCTTCGTTTCTAAATTCGAATAACTTGAGAAAGCCCAGACCTTATAACGGCCGAAACATCGTTAATAAATTAATAAATATGAGGACAACAGTCTGAACAATGTAAATAATGTAGATATGGATGGACATATTTCGATAGAAAGTTTGATAGATAGAAACATATATACGCGCATGCATAAGCACATTCATATACACAATATAATCTCTCTCTCTCTCTCTCTCTCTCTCTTTTTATCACTTTCAGCTGCAGTAGCGTACCGTCCCGAACAATCTCAACAAAAACTTGAAGCCACTCACTGAACAATCGAATAAACAAAGGCTGCCGGTAATATCAACAGCCTGATAACTTCACCAGCAACTGGTGGCATTTCTTTCTTTTCTTCCATTTCCTACTGTCTTCCTTTATAATCTTCATTATTTTTTTCTTTCTTTCTTTCTTTCTTTCTTTCTTTCTTTCTTTACACTCCTTTTTTCTTTCTCTCTTTATTTTGTTTCTTCCGTTCTTTACTTTACTTTTTCTTTCTTTCTTTCTTTCTTTTCTTTCTTTCTTTCTTTCTTTCTTTCTTTTTCTTTACTCTCCTTTTTCTGTTTTTTTCCTTTATTTCTTTACCCTCCTTTCATTTTACCGTTCTTTCTTTCTTTCTTTCTTTCTTTCTTTCTTTCTTTCTTTCAACGCATCATTTTGACAATTATAATAGGGTTTTCTTCCGTCTTCGCCTTCTCTGACACCTTCTCTGCCCCGCTTTATCTTGTTATTTCGTTAGTGGCTTACTTGGTTACATGCTCGTCATGTGACCCTTCCCTCGGTCACATGACGTATGTTATTCCCTGACTTGAAGTGAGGCAAACGAACCTGTCATAGCAGTGGCAAACATTGGTCCATTAGAGACACGCATGTGTTTGCTTCCTCCGGACTAAACAAAAAAGAAGAAAAAATATACATATATATATATATATATATATTTACATATATATATATATATGTATGTATATGTATATATATAGACAGACATAATTTTAGTGCTTTTTTTTTTTAAGTTTGATTTTTTTTTTGCAGAACTGTTTTTAATTACATCATTAACCCCTAACAACCAAAGAATAATTGTGTCTAAACTTTCAAGAAATTCTAAAATCAGTATTTGAATATAAGAATAATTTTAAAGGGCGCACACACATACACACACACATACACACACACACACACACACACATATATATATACATATATATATATATGTATATATATATACACACACACTCACATATATATACATATATACAAAAGAACAATTTATTTTTTAAACTAAAAGATACAAAATAATAATACTAATCAAATTGGGGAAAAAAAAAAAGAGAAAAAATTTCGTTAATTTTATCTAATACATCCATCCAGTTTTTTGGAGAAAAGTAATAACTTATAAACGGACCGTGAGAAAATTCTTAAGAATGGAATCTCTTTACATTCATATTGCAAATAAACTGGAAAGTGCACGGCGAGGCTCAAAAGGTTTCGGTTCGATCCGTGAAGAAATTCGGAGCTGGGACGTGTGGCGGGCGACCGCAGCAGAATTCGTCGCTACATTTTTGTTCGTGTTCGCTGGTTGCGCATCTACTACAGTCCCAAATTCTGATGTTGTAAAAGTAAGTACAAAATTGTTTCCTTTGTTTTTAACCCCTAGCATCCTGATTTTATAGGATCACATTTCTATTCCTTCATCTCGAACATGTAAATATTTAAAACGGAATCATTTTTTTGAAAGCCATGTTCTGCGCTTCTTAAAAAAGTGTCATTTTCTCTATGCACGATCGTTGATTCATTTGCCGCTAAATTCTGTGTTTAAAAATTTTAAAGCGTCTAGTATGTCAGTTTTTCTTTTGACCTGAGGCCCTTTTCAAATTAATATTCATTGTATAATACGCAAAAACACATAATTCTGGATATATAATGTTGTTTCCGCAATGACATCTACCCGAAGAATAAAAAGGGAAGAGATTCTGAACGTTTTAACCCGTTAAATTTGCAATATCTAAACAGTAAAAAAAAAAAAAAATGACATTTATCACCCCAGGAGGGCAAAAAGGTTACTCAAAATAAGGTTTAATGTAGAAAGCTAAACTCGTATGTGTAGATAAAGGCCAATATTGCCCTGTTTTCGCTGTCTTTCCTGCAAAAGTTTCAAGGCGACCTGCATGAATCTCGCGTTTCAGTCAAATCGGGAGAAAACACGACTGATCTGAATTTAAATAAACTGTATTATTAAAGATATTTGTTGCAGTGATAAAGTGCGCCTTGAAACAAATTTACAAAAATTAATTACTTTTTTAGCTTTGATTTTGTTTTGTGAAATTATTAGCTGAATTTTATATCTTAATTATTAATCAGAAATCTGGAAAAACTTTTGTATTTGTACACGTTTTGTTTATTTTGACAATTGTTATTATTTTGTTTAAAATAATCCAGTTTTTTTTGTTTTTGTTTTTTGTTATTCTTTTTGTGACAGCTTCAAGAATTTTTTAACAGTATAAACATTCATTTTTGATCTTAAAAGGTTTCAAGCAAATGTAAATTTTTTCTTTGGAAACTTTCTTTATCTGTCTGTCTGTCTGTCTCTCTCTCTCTCTCTCTCTCTCTCTATATATATATATATATATATATATATATATATATATATAAACATGTTTGATTAAAAAAAAACAGACACGGTCTTCCTGATTTCGTTTTGATTGCATTTTCGTATTTTTTTTGCATTTTTCCAATTTTTTAATAAAGTGTTCTGTATTGGAATCACATTATGGATAAACTGTCTGAAAATCATCTTGCTTTCTTTATCTTTTTTCGACCTGTTCCAGTCATTTTCAAGAACCAATTCAATGTCTGTATTCTACGCAGAATTCCTTTTTCTACATCAGGGTGTTCTTTTGAAATCTCTCTCTATATATATAGTCATCCGCAGACAGATCTGTTTCGCTGTATCACAGTTCATCAGTACGGTTAGACAGCCGATTACTTTTTACCCAGGACTGAAACTCGACTGAATTGGCGTCAGTCGGCGATTCTACCTCTGAGCTACGGGAGCTCGGTAGAAGGGGTCAGACTTTTTAGCGTGTATATTATCATCATATACGCCCAATAACTGAGTGTTCTAATTCATTGCTGAATGAACGATGCGTAGATGCCAGAGTAGCTACTGTTTTATTACAATTTTTAATGTGAGCTGTTTATTTTGTATAATAATAGCGTCGAGGGTTTTGAGTCTTTCCTTACATTGGGTACTGCAGAACATTTTAATATTATCGACTAATATATGTCCTAGGATGATGTATTTTGGATGTTCGTCGATATGCGTATGGATTGCACTGAGTTTCGATAGGTAACAAGTCAAACTTCGAGAGATAAAATATATGTCTGGTATATGTGTGCCAGATAAAATAATTTAATGCTGTATTTTTATTACCAATGTTGAGGATTCAATCTTCCAAGAGACTTGAGAATTCATAAATAATATTATTTTAAGGAGAGGATTTTTAATGTTCCGTGTGAAATGGTAATGAATAGTAGCTTAAAACTTTTTATAGTAGATGTTAAATCTTAGGTATTTGTTTCGATTATTGAGTGATGTACATCTGTGTATTAAACTTTTAGTTGCTTTTTTTTTTCATTCTGTTTAGTGTGTATCTAATTACGATAATATAAGTTAATAGTTTGTTTTCGTTCGTTTACATCTCGCGTTATTTTTTCTAAATCTCGTTCAGTTTATTTTTTTTAAATTTTCAACGACGTGGTTAAGGAAGTTGTTATAGATTAGAGTTTGTTCAATTTTTTAAAGTTTCTTTTAAAATAATGTGACGAACAAGAGTAAATCATTTTTTTTTCTATTTTTTTTTTTATAACTGCTCTTTTTATCTGTGAAGAATGTTCTGTTAGTGGGTTGTTTCATAAAAAGAAGTGGTAAAGAAGTGGTAAAGAAGTGCTAAAGTGGCTGCTGAGATCGATGTCAGCGGGAGGGATTTTATTTATTTATATTGAGCTCGCATGAGAAGTGTAATCGTTCTCAACAGTCTTTTTAATGTCTTTTTTTTTTTCATGTAAGCTTTTTGCTAGTATGAAGGTGTCGTCGATATAAAGGACGAATATAGGCTTGATGGAACTAATGAAGACTTCTTTATATATATATATATATATATATACATCCGCAGACAGATCTGTTTCGCTGTATCACAGCTCATCAGTACGGTTAGACTGCGATCGCTTCCGAAACCAAGATTGAAACCCGACCGAATTGGCGTCAGTCGGCGATTCTACCTCTGGGCCACGAGCGTCCGGTAGAAGAAGGCAGGCTTTTTGCGCGTATATCATTATACGCGCTCAATAACTAGCGTGCTTTATCTCATTATTGAATGAGCGATGCGTATATGCCGGAGTAGCTACTGTTTTTCAAAGTCTATAGTCATCCGCAGACAGATATGTTTCGCTGTATCACAGCTCATCAGCACGGTTAGACAGCCGATTTCCTTTGACCCAGGATTGAAACCCGACCGAATTGGCGTCAGTCGGCGATTCTACCTCTGAGCTACGGACGCTCGGTAGATGCGTAGCTGACAGAGTAGCTACTGTTTTTCAAAATCTACCATTCTTCCAGAGTGCTCAATCAGGGTGTGAGAGCGTATATATATATATATATATATATATATGATCTGTATACCGATATTGTCAAACCCACCTTCTCTGTGCAAACAAAGAGATCTAAGGCTTCAATTAGAATTATTTAGATCTCTGGGTGAAAGTTTGTGATGATGGGGACGTTATTTTCTTTCTCCTCCATTCTGAACATTGCCTAAATTTTATCTAAATTTTCATTAATTTTAATTTTCTTTTTCCGACATATACTCGTGAATAGTTGTCGGACGAAAAGCTTGACTCGGGTTTTTCTCATTTTTTTTTAAGCGGATCTTTTGGTCTTTTTTTGTATATCCCCTCTTTCAGTTTTTTTAAGTGATATTATTAAAACTATTTATTTTATAGTTTGTCATTTTTTCACCATGGTCGTCCTCCTTAAGTGTGTATTAGTGTTTTGTTGTACTAAAATTTATATATATATATATATATATATATAAAATAAAATAAATTTCGATGTTCAAATCTGTTGAATGATCATTTCAACATGAAATCCCTAAGAGAGATTTCACATCTCTTCGGCAACTACCACACTTTTTTTTAAATTTGGTAGTTGCCGATGATATATATTTGTCTATATTTCTGAGATGAGGCAGTATTTACATTATTCGGACTATTGTCCTCATTTTGTTACCATTGTACGAAACATGAGGACAATAATCCGAATAACGTAAATACTATATATATATGTGTGTGTGTGCTGGATAGAACACATTTTCGTAATAAAAATTTATCGTGAAATAATCAGGCCGGTAGATATAAATATAAAATACTGTTTAATTAAAAAACAGAATATCTACTTAAATACGAGTATCGGTAAAAATAATGTTAAAAATAATTCATATATATATATATATATATATATATATATATATATATATATATATATATATTACTGTTTCACTCGATATATGTGAGCAAATATCATATATAAACTTTATATGTCAAAGTAATGGTAAGTAACTGAATGACAAAATAGAAAAAGATTATTCCATCAATATGAATATTATTTTAGTCTGATGAAGTCATTTTGAATGACGAAACGTGTTATATAGAATTTTTGCATGCTGGTATTCAATTAGCCACCATATTTATATATGGGCGCGTGACATGGACACACAGGAACAGAGATTATAGAGTAAATTATGAGCATTATTTTAATCATATTCTGTCTAATTTACTCATTTTGGTTATTCATTTATTTCCATAACATTTCTATCATGTAACTTTCTGTCTTGCTCAGTTGATTGTAATGAAACTTTAGGAAAACTCAAAAAAGAAGAAAACCACAAATATTGAAATATCCTCTCTAGTATAATTCAAACTGAAAGCATTTGTATTTTGTATTTTATGTAAGTAATGTTCTGTTCAGGATAAAATAGCTCAAAAGAAAATAAGTCATCTATTTTACATGGATGACTTAAAGTTGTATGCTAAAAATGACAATGAGCTGGAATGTCTTCTGCAAACTGTAAAATGATTCAGTGAAGACACTGGGATAGAATTCAATTTTAATAAATGTGCCAAAGCTACAGTTTTACGAGGATCGCTACAACAAACCTCCTCAATTAGATTTGACACTGCTGTAACAATAAAAGATTTAGAACAAGAAGAATCTTATAAGTACCTAGGTGTAAATGATAGTGAATTAATTCACCATTAGAAAATGAAAGAAATAGTACGTAAAGAGTACTATAGAATGCAACGAATTCAACAGGAGTGCGTTGTGGTGCAGTGGATATGTGCTAGGAATGAGGAAACGGAGAGCCGAGTTCGAATTCCAGTTGGATTCCTTGCATTCATTTACGGGAAAATACTCTTGGGAAAGGTATTAATCCGTTTCTTCCCTATCATTATGGGTTAAATAACAGGACATATTGGGTTCTATAGCCGTGGCTGGCAACCAGTCTACCACAGAAAGTAATGGCAACCTACTGCGGGATAATCATTTGCCCAGTCACTCATGTCTCTTTCGAAACGTGATCTCCCATGATGGCTTATTCAGTTAAGTGCCATACGTGATACACGCTTGGGCGATCATATCTCGAAAGAGACATGACTGACTAGGCAGAAGATTATCCGCAGTAGGTTGCCATTACTTTCTGCAGTTTCTGCGGTAGACTGGTTGCCGACCAAGGCTATAGAACCCAATCTGTCCTGCTATTTAACCCAGAACTGGAAGGAAGAGACGGATTAATACCTTTCCCAAGGGTATTTGCGCGTAAGTGAATACAATGGATTCAACTGGAATTCGAACTCGGCTCCCCGGTTTCTCGTTCCGAGCCGATATCCACTGTACCACAACGCACATCCAATGCTATAGTTAGTATATAATAAGGATTCCACATCTTTGGAATGTAGTTAACTGGATTTGTAGATCATTATTATCATTTCGATCCTTATTTGGTCCTCCACACTCGTAGTAAAACGAAGGCATAGGTAATAAATAATTAGGACGCCTCTTCGTAGAGATGTGCTCAGTAGCTGGAAATATATATCGTTAGAAATTCGGTCCTCACTAGGTGCTTCACAATTATGACTTTGTTCTAAAACCTAACTATAGTGAGTAAATAATAATTACACTTCATTGTGAAGGTATGGTCAGCACGCTGGACATGTAGATTCTTATTCATGAGTTCGATCCTCACTAGGTGCTTCACATTTGTGGCTCTATGCTAAAACCTAGCTATAGTGAGTAAATAACAATGACACTTCATCGTGGGGGTGTAATCAACAAGTGGACATGTCGAATATTATTAGTGAGTTCAATCCTGACTAGGTGCTTGACACTAATACTTTGTGTTAAAACGAAACTAAAATTATTAAATAATAAAAAAGGTCTCATCGTGGTGTTGTAATCAACAACTTGCATTTGTTATTAGTGAGTTCGATTTTTATTAAGTGTCTCACACTTGTGGCTTTCTGGTAAAACGAAGCTACAGCTAGTAAATAATAAGGACGCCTCATCGTTGTGTTGTGGTCAACAAGCTGAAATTGTAGATCATTAGTAATGGTTTTTATTCTTAATGGGTGACCGATACTTTTGATCGTGCATCCAAATGAAGTCAGATTTACTATATAACAACGTTTTCTTTTTTTTTTTATCCTTTTTTTCATCCAAATAAATATTGTTTCATTTTCATTCTACTTCATTCTACTTCAGAATTTGATGTTTCATTGTATGTCTATTGAATAAATAATATCACTTTACATATAATTATTAGAGCTTAAGAAAAATTCGTTTATTCACAGTAGAGCACCCTAACATCACTGAAATGCATCACAGTTATTCATAATACATTACAGAATTAGCTGCATTGAATGAAGAGGTTTGAGGTTCTCTTCCATGTATTATAGCTAAAGAAATATTTTAAAAAAAGTTCATTTTAAAACTAATCAAAATCCTCCTATTATCCGAGGACGCATTTATTCTTTATTTAAATTAATTTAAAACGTTTTATTTCGTTTTCGGTTCAAGTAAGTTCTGGTTCCGTTCTATTCCATCACGTTTTCTGGTTTTCCATTCCGAAGAACAACTATGTTTGTATTCTAAGAATTATTTAATCTATATCCTCCTGGTGTCAGTTTAAACTGACATCTTTTCTCTTTCCATTTGCTTAATCCATTTTGCACAAATATCGATTTTCATTGTTTCAGGGAAATAATTGGAAATCTCTCAATATATTTCAGTGAAATTTTTAAAACTATGGTTTAAATATATACAAAATTTAAAATTTTCAAAATTATAGCTAAAATATAGACAAAAAGTTTAAATCAATGATTTTCTATCGGGAACTATATGAACCATATGGAGGGGTTCATGTAACATTACTGGAGGTTCACACAAAAAATAATAAATTGGCGTTCCACGGTAATATTTTAGTGGTCCATAGAGTAATTTCACTTCGAAACGATTATTACAACTGAGGACTGGAATTCTTACAGTGATCTATGTCATATCAAAATAGAAAAAAACAATCCTAAAACCCGCAGAAAACGAGATCAAATTATGTAAATTAGTGTTCCTTTTACTCTGCCTGATGTTTTGATTGTAAAAGTTGAATAAAGTGTGCGTAAAAGTTCCATAGAATTTATTTGCTAAATACAAGATTTTTTTTGTTTTTTTTATTAGTTTTACTTCAGAATAAAGCGTATACATTGACTATTTCTATAATCTTCTTCGTGTACCGTGTCTCTTCAGGACGTAGTAGATCATGGACTTCCACTTAACCCCGTCCCTTGTCGCTCTCAACACTTTTCCTCTTGATATCTCTCCCAAACCTCGCTCTGCCATCCACTTACTCAACCCCTATCAAGTATGTCTCGCGCTCCTTTCCCTTGTCTCATTTTTCCTCTATCTCTCCTTCCTCGTTCAGTCAGTTAAGTGCCATACGTGAAATACGCTTGGGCGATCATGTCTCGAAAGAGACATGACTGACTGGGCAGAAGATTATCCCGCAGGAGGTTGCCATTGCTTTCTGCGGTAGACTGGTTGCCGGCCAAGGCTATAGACCCCAATCTGTCCTGTTATTTAACCCATAACTGGAGGGAAGAGACGGATTAATACCTTTCCCAAGGGTATTTGCGCGGAAGTCAATGCAATGAATTCAACTGGAATTCGAACTCGGCTCCCCGGTTTCTCGTTCCGAGCCGATATCCACTGGACCACAAATCCCAAAAACCACAGCTTTTTCTTCCATTGTCGTTACTCACATGCTCGCTCCATGATATTTTCAGCATCCTTCTGTAAAACCCCATTTCTGTTGCTTCGAATCTCTGTTTCATTTTTGAAGAGATCGTCTAACATTCGCTGTCAACAATTCCTAAACTTGTCTATTAGTAAAAAATAAAATAATCTTTTTTGTCATTAAATGGTTATGGGGGTCTACCCACCAAAACTGGTCCATGAGTAAAAAAAAATGGCCTGGAACTACTGAAGCCAGGATTACGTAAATTAAATTGACAGATTTAAATGTGAAGCTTCTCCTTTCAAGTTCGTATTTTCTTGATTTCAAATGAAAAATAGGAAATTTTCCAAAATATTTCAATGAACTTTTCACTTAAAAAATAATTATAATTTATATAGGATGTTCCATTAAGATGGATTGAAATTCGCTGTAAATAAGACAGTGTTATTGATGACATTTTATTGATTTCACTTTTGATCATGTTATTTGAGTCATGGCAATTATGTGTGAAAAATAATATCGGCTAAATGTTCGCCAAGGCTTCGGCGGCACACCTCCACTCGATGTTCAAAATTTTGTTGTCTCTGCATAGTTGCTCCTCCATCTCACCAATATGCCTTATTATCTACATCCTTCAGCTGTTGAATTGTTGTTGGCTTGTTGGTATAGACCTTACTTTTGAGATGGCCCCAAAGGAAAAAATTAAAGGCATCAAGTCGCACGATCGTGGTGGCCAAGTGACATCACTTTTTCGAGAGATGATGCGACGTGGGAACTTCTCATTCAATAAAGACATTGTTGCATTCACTGTGTGTAATATATCAATTTAAACAATATTTTCAGTGGATACTCATATTTGAGTAGATGCTCCATTTATCTTTTAAATAAATAAATGGAGCGTCATTTTATTAAATAAATGAAGCGTCTACTCAAATGTGATTATCCACTAAAATATACTATATATATAGAGAGAGAGATTGAGTTCAGACTCACTACATTCCTTAGTTTCACCGGTTCTAACAGTTACAGCTAAGACTCACTATGCCACGTACATTGTGGCGAACGATATTTCCTTCCATTCTGTTTCACTCAAATAGCTTCTTCTCAAGAACCGCTACTTTGTGGAACTGACTTCCAAGGGGATGTTTCCCTAATTACAACTTAACATGTTCAAGTCTAGTGTTCGCCATTAACTTCTCCATACATCCTCATAAACTCTGCTTCTTTTCTCTTACTTTGTAACCATCTACCTCCAGTGGCTATGAGGATGGTCAGGTCGAGATTATTGGTAAAAAAATCTGTAACTGAAGAGAGACTAGATTTTACCGGAACTATTAGTTTCATACGAATAGTTCTCATCAGACGATTCAAAAATCAGATAAAAATTCTTTGCTGCAATAAATTCCTATCTAATATGTCAAAAAGCGGGAAAAATAAATCACGAAATGAATTGCCCACAGGATAGTAGGAAACGACTGAGTCGTTTGTCGGGAGTACTTCCAGAATGACCCATCATAGGTTTTGGTTTGGTACCAACACCCTATGAGTTATCCTATCTTAGGGTTTTCGGTTGCACATAAATTAGGCTGTCACACATGAAATGACGCATTTTCTGGTCGGTTGTTGATCCGGTTGTCTAGCGATGTAACCCCCTTTGTATATAGAAAAAAATGACTTATTGGTGATGATGAAATCGATTACAATGAAACTATGTCGAGTAATCTTACTATATAAGTACAAACTAGGAAAAAGAACCATTATATGCGATTAGAAATGGATACTCTTTGACAGTAGTAAGGGAGTAACTCAGTGGTTAGATGCAAGTGAATCACCAAAACAATACCCTCCACTGCGCCCTAAAATTTTAGCGGTTACTCTATGTTAGTTTAATAAAGTGTTTATTCTTTGTTCATTCTTTCTTCAAGGGAAAACAATAACAGCAACCTCGTATTGTGGAGAAATTAAGTGTATGCACAAAAAATTGAAAAAAAAACTTCTAGATTTGTGAATAGCGTTGACCCAATTATACTGCATGACAACGCACTTCCACACGTTTATCAATTAATTGTCCAAAAGCTTCATAGCCTGAATTATGAAATTTTGCCTTATCCTCTATTTTCACCTGATATATCTCCGACTTTTTCTTTTTTTTTTTAATCACATCACCCCAAGCAAGGCGGTAAGGCCACTGGTGTGCAGGGGGCTACGTAAGAGTGAATAGATTGGAAAAGAGAAAGCCGGAAACCACGTCCTAAACAGGGAACAAGGGATGAGCCTCTACACCTCTTCAATAGACGTGGGTGGAGTGTGAACCGGGCGATAGTTCAGTCTATCTACTCCAATTAAAAAAAAATAAACAAAAAAGAAAGTGAAAAGATTGGAAAAGAGAAAGCCGGAAACCACAACCTAAACAGGGAACAAGGGATGATCCTCTACACCTGTTCAATAGACGTGGGTGGAGTGAGAACTGGGCGATAGTTCACTTGTTATCATTTATTTAAGCATTTTGAGCTTTTCTTACGCAATTAAACATTATCCAATAAGAAAAATGTAATCAGAACATTTGAACTGTTTATTGCATCAAAGAATGATAATTTTTAAAGATGGGATCAATAATTTAGAAGTACGTTGGAGAACAGTCATTCATCAACATGGTGCCTATTTCAGTTAAATAAATGAGAATAACATTTCAGAAGCGTTTTATTCATTTCCCATTAAATCTATCATTTCATGCGTGACAATATAATATTAGAAGACACAAGGCGCTACTCAATGTAATCCTGCAGTTTTCATCTAAGACATATAAAACTATAAAAGAACAAAAATTAAGAAGTCAGAAGATAAAGATTGACATTGCGTTTAAATTTTTGAAGATCAAAGTTGACTGGGGAGCAAGAAGGCAGAAGAGTTCCACAAGCGAGAAGTGCGATAGAAGAAACTGTTAGCATAGAAGTTACGGTGTAAGTAAAATTATTGAGACCATGCCACCAATCTAGTACTGCGCTCAAATTCATAAAGTCTAGATATCACAGAGAAAATTTCATCGGAATAATTACTACGAAAATATTAATAAATATTGAAATCACCGGGAAGCTATGTTATGGTGATGGGAAAGTGAATAAAATTTAGATGCCAGGCTAGGAACAATAACATTGCAGATTACCCTTTGTGTTGTATCAAGAATCTCTAAATATATAGCAGGAGCATTAGGACCGATGTTGTAGAAGTGTTTAAAGCAAGGACGAATGGTAGACTTATAAATATATAAGGTATATTATGAAGAGAAAAACTGTCTAGCACGACATAGGGAACCAACTTTCTTAGCAGCAAACCTAGCAATTCATTCAATATAATCTTTTCACTTCATGTCAACAGAAAACTTAAGTCCAAGAATGCGCAATTAGTCAATTTTCTGAGGGTTAGCATTAGCCATGATGATGGAAGGTAAAAATGGTTCTCTCAGACGATTAAAAAAGAGCAGTTTCGTTTTAGAGATGTTCAAATTAACATTGTTCCATTCATTGTATGATTGTGTGGTGATACCGACCGAGCAAAAGCGATGGACCGGATGTTTGCACTCTCATGACAAAAAGGCTAATGACCAAAAGTCGTCTGTACGCAGCTGGATTCGCGCAGATGTTCCGGTTGAAAACTAAAAATTAATTAAATATTAAATTTCCAGTTCGCGAGCCTACGCGAATTTTATTTATCAGCCAATGGGAAGCCCAGAATCAAATGCAAGTGTGAATCCCCAAATGATTTGCTGCGATCCAAAAAGAAGATATAAAAAGCCGATACAGAAAGTATCGCCAGACAGACAGACGGACGCAGACACACCCAAACAGACGAGAGTAATTAGTAGCTCCCTTTTTCCCAAGTTAAGCGGCTTACTATGCTCACCTCTCCTTTCCTGCTTCCCTGTCTCAAAACTACTTACTGACTTAAGGAGTGAATACATCAAAGACTGTTTCCTTAAATACAACGCCCCGCACCTACCGTAAGCATGAATTATCTTGTCAGCCTTCTATTGCCACAATAATAAACTGACAACCCCGACGTTCCACCAGAATTGCTTTTCCGGGGCTACATATGGTTTTGAATGTAACGAAGTCGATTCACCAGTTTCTCGTTCTGAGCCACTAACTATCACCAGCTGCACATCTTTGAAGTCATATGGCATAGCGTATTTCTTGTCTCGTTTTCAAATCAAGACGACTGAAGAGTAAAAGATATTTTAAGTAAAACAATGACTTTCGTTCTTTGCTCAGTAATTAATATTTAATTTAGTTTTAAGTTTAACTTTAACTCGCCCAATCTGTGAATTAACATTTGTTTGCATTTCCATAACGATGTTTTAAAAGGCTATCATGGCAGACACATAAAGTTTATGACTGTGGCCCCGAAACGGACAGGTCAATGCTCTTCTATGACATCGTTATATTTTTGTCTCTTTCTTTCTCTCGTTCTCTTCACGGTTTAAAAGCTGCACGTTCTTTTAACTATCGTTGCTTTATGGCGGTTGCTATTTCGGGTCGTCTTTCACAATTTATAAACAGTACAGAATTTATTAGAATCAGTTACTTTACATTTTCCGACGTCTTCTCCCGTCATTGAAATTCTCTTGGCGTTAGGATCATCGATACAACCAATTTTTATCGTTCATCTGCCCACAGCAATTACTGTTCGAGGGCATATATCCGTTCTGGAGTATTACAGAATGACATTATTCGTAAAATAGGTCGAAGAATGAACACTTCAAAGAAGAATGAACACTTTCAAAAATGACAGACGGAAATATTTAACATACTAAAGAAAGAAAGAAAGAAAGAGAGACAGAAAGGCGAAAATAATGAAGACTCTCAAGAAGGAAATCAAAAAGAAAAAAGAGGAAAGAAACACGAAAATAATGGAAACTTTCTAGAAAGAAAGAAAAAAGAAAGTAAGAAAGACAAGAATAGACACTTTCAAAAACGAAAGAAAGATAAAAGAAATAATGAACCCTTTCAAGAAAGAAAGAAAGAAAGAAAGAAAGAAAGAAAGAAAATCGGGAATAGTAAACACTCTCTACAAAGAGAGTAAAAAGAAAGATGGAAATAATTAGCACTTTCAGAAAAGAAAGAAAAAAGTTTGAAAGAATCATGAACATTTTAAAAAATGAAAGAAAAAATAATGAACACGTTAAAGAAAGAAAGAAAGCAATAATGAACACGTTAAAGAAAGAAAGAAAGAAAGAAAGAAAGACAGAAAGAAAGAAAGAAACAAAATACCTTTTTATTTTATTTTCATTTTTCCAAACATTGGGCGGTCATAAACTGAACGGCTAGTTTTCGGTTCCTGAATTTTTATTTACGATTTTTAAATAAGCATTTACTCTTCTATATTCTGTGTCACTTGACAACGCAGAAGATTTTTTATTCTTAGTAAATGTTTGTATTTTCTCTATCTATCTTTATTCTTATTGTGCTAAACACAACCTCGCTTAGTAGGTTTATGCATTATTTTTCTCTACCCATCTACAATATATGAAGAGTCAAGATTTCGAAAATCTCTTTTATCATTTTGTGCGTTAGAAAAGTCAACTGTCGCTTTCTGATTTTAAGTATAAGTGTACTCTTATTTCCATTTTATCTAAAATTTCGTCTTTGCTCCTTTAAGCCTCTTCTCCATCTGTGAGATGATTGTGCATCATTCACTGCCATATAGGAGGACTGATATTACATAACAGTTCAGTATTCAAATACATGGGAAGTATTCTAACAGAGGAGGGAAAGTGTGACACGGAGATCCGATGGCGTATTGGCATGGCTAAGGATGCCTCCAGAAGTTGAGTAGAGTATTGAGAGTCAGGAAAATTTCACTGAAAACAAAGAAGAGAGTACTGGATTGTTATGTGATGTCTGTCCTTCAATATGGCAGCGATTGCTGTACAATTTCATCAAAGATTAAAGAAAGACTTGAAACAATAAAAATGTAGTTCTTCAGAAAGACGCTGAGGCTGACTTGACCTGAACAACAAGGCTTTGGAGAGAATAGACACGAAAAGAAAACTGATACTTAACATCCGGAAAAGACAGCTGAAGTTTACATGTTATGAGTTCTTGGGGAACCTGATGCTCACAGAACGAATAGAGGTGAAGCAAAGACAAGGGAAAAAGACACTGGACATACTTAATGCACTTGATCAGATGAAAGGTGAATCGGGAGTTGAGTGAGATAGCAGAAGGGGTGTTAAGAGCTACAAGGCATAGAGAGATGTGGAAGACCATGTCCTGAAGGAACCTGGCACATAGAAGAAGATTCTTTTCTTTGTTTCTAACGATTTTTTCTGTTTCTTAATACTTTGCTTAGCTTTCGGAAGGTGGCTTTCGCTATTTTAACAGTTCAGTATTCTAAACATCTTAAAAAGAAAATGTAAAATTAAATAAAAAGAGTTACTAAATGCGTTCATATTCTATTCATAAATCTTACCAATTCTAGTTGTTTACTTACATTAAAATATCTTGTTAAGAAAGGTGATATGCAATATGAACATGAACGTAAATTTACCGTGGAAGCCTCAGAAATAAAGTATACTTTCTTTGCATCCCTGATCTTGCCTTTGTAGGGCTAGGAAGTTTTTCTCGTCTAAATCCATCTTACACGTATATAAATCTACCATCCGCCCGTGCATTGAATACTGCTGTTAATCTGTTCGGGTAAACCCTGCTATTAATCTCGTGCTTCCTGAAAAAAATTCAACGAAAAATGTGTAATCCCGACCTGTCAGCTCAACTCCAGTCACTTTCTCACTGACGTAATGTGGCTTCCAACTGTCTCTTCTACAAATACTTTCACGGCTTCTGCCCTGATGAGCTTAGCTCCCTGGTGCCCCTACTGCACGAATTTACTCGAGCTGCTTGACTAGCGGCTAGGCCCCACCCTTTTACAGTGAAATTAATCAAATGCAACCGCAACTTATACTCTCAGCTTCTTTGATCGCACTTCCAGCCTGTGGAATTCACTTTCGTATACTTGCTTCCCTGAAAGCTACAATCTCCAAGAATTTAAATGCAAACTCAATTGCCATCTCTTATCTTTTGACTCACATTCTTCCCCTGATAACTCTTGTATCATGTTCTTCTTCCTTTCCACTCCACTCTCATGCAACTCTCTTCACACCTGTAATTTGTTCCTCTCAACTCTTCTGTAACCCCCCTGTGCTCCAGTAGCAGTTCTGCCTTGCTTGGGGTGAAATAATTAAAAACAGTGCCTTATTTCTCGGATAAGCTCTGCCATCATGAAGCCTGTATGAAACTAAGTAAATGGTTTCATTGTTTATGCATTAAATTTAGTATTCTATGACAAAACTGATATTCAAGAAAGGCTGAAGAGTTTATCTGCTGAAGCGATGTGATAATAAAAACAATGCTGCAGTGAAGGAAGTTAAACAAATTGCAATACTGTAAGTATTAAGATTACGAAAGATGTCTTACAAAAACAAAACAAAGTATCAAGCAACAGGAAAATTCTGTTAGAAACAAAAAAGTGTTTTACACTGCTATATAATATTGATCCTCGTAAATGATAGTGAATGCTGAACAATTTCATAACAAATGAAGAAAAGACGGGGTTCTGTATGCCGAGAATACCATGGACAAAAGATATGAACAGCGGAGACTTTTTAAGGAAAACAAGAACAGAAATAACATTGCACTTAGAATCAGAAATTTTTGTGTTGCATAATGAGGAAAGAGTGCTTGGAAACATTGACGCGCGCAGGACATATTGAAAGTAAGAGGGAAATGACCGGTAGCCTACTTAACAAGCTTGTGTAAAATGAATAGTAGAGCAGCGGGTAAAGTATAGTAAAAAGACAAACATAGCAATGAGCTACAAATGATAAAAAATTGTGGAGAGCTGTAATCACCCACGTCCAGAAGGGGGGCGGTACATAGAGGGAGAAGAAGACCGCTAATCTGTTGGTGCATAGGTAAATCAATTATTAGTCAATTAAATCCCTGAATACATAAATGCTTTCCGATCCTGTCTCTATTTCCCGCACTTCATCCTTCAGCTAATAAGCAAGGAACGCCGTATTAGGCTTGAAATAGACAATCAAGACGCCAGTATGGCAATTATTTTTTCTGATAGTTGAACTGCGTCGGGATGACTACCTTAAATGGAAATGCATCACCCTGAAAATGACAGTGTCTCATTACTTTGTGTAAACATCAGACAATTCAGTATGACTTGATAGGAGTACGAAAGTGTGATTACTACTACTACAAAGAAGAAATATATGACTGCAAAAGAAATAAAGAATTGAGTAAGGAAGGAAGGAACGACCAATATTTTCATATCCCGAACCAAATAAATACATACAGACGCTAATATAAACAACCAATATATAGCAAAATTCAAGATAAGTAAAGGTCTTAGGGCTCGAATATAAGCAGCCAAAATTTACATCTCCCCTAACCAAATAAATGTTTACAGATTCGACTATAAACGACCAATATTTACCTATCCTCTAACCAAATAAATGTTTACGGACTAGTATATAAGCAGCCATTCTTTACCATACCCCTAACCAAATAAATGTTCATAGACTCGAATATAAGCAGCCAATATTTACTTATCCTCAAACCAAATAAATGTTTACTGTCTCAACAAATATAAGCAACCAATATTTACTTAACTCCTTACCAAGTAAAAGTGAAGGAAAAGTTCACACCCAAATAAGAAGCCTAATTCATTGTCAGTAAAGTGTTGTCGCTTTTATGTTGACTGAAATTGATTTTTTCAAACTTCTAGGAAAAACATTTTGTTCTTCTGATATTATTAGTCAAGAGTATCAAAATGAATTTTATGAATTCGAAAACAAATCTGAGTTTGCGAAAGATAGTTGAGCGAGCTAGAATAATACCTAACCATCAATTTAAAAAAAAAAAAACAGAATGTACAGCTGTCAGCAAAACGAACAACCCAAGATGCTAAATGCGAATTGTAGTAGTAAAGGAAAGCGAGAAGAAAGGAAGAACCATCAACTGTAAAAAGACAGAATGTACAGCTATCAGCAAAACGAACAACCCAACATGCGAAATGCGAATTGTAGTAGTAAAGGAAAGCGAGAAGAAAGGAAGAACCATCAACTGTAAAAAGACAGAATGTACAGCTGTCAGCAAAACGAACAACCCAAGATGATAAATGCGAATTGTAGTAGTAAAGGAAAGCGAGAAGAAAGGAAGAACCATCAACTGTAAAAAAAAAAAAGAATGTACAGCTTTCAGCAAAACGAACAACCCAAGATGCTAAATGCGAATTGTAGTAGTAAAGGAAAGCGAGAAGAAAGGAAGAACCATCAACTGTAAAAAGACAGAATTTACAGCTTTCAGCAAAACGAACAACCCAAGATGCTAAATGCGAATTGTAGTAGTAAAGGAAAGCTAGAAGAAAGGAAGAACCATCAACTGTAAAAAGACAGAATGTACAGCTTTCAGCAAAACGAACAACCCAAGATGCTAAATGCGAATTGTAGTAGTAAAGGAAAGCGAGAAGAAAGGAAGAACCATCAACTGTAAAAAGACAGAATTTACAGCTTTCAGCAAAACGAACAACCCAAGATGCTAAATGCGAATTGTAGTAGTAAAGGAAAGCTAGAAGAAAGGAAGAACCATCAACTGTAAAAAGACAGAATGTACAGCTTTCAGCAAAACGAACAACCCAAGATGCTAAATGCGAATTGTAGTAGTAAAGGAAAGCGAGAAGAAAGGAAGAACCATCAACTGTAAAAAAATAGAATGTACAGCACTCAGCAAAACGTACAACCCAAGATGATGAATGCGAATTGTAGTAGTAAAGGAAAGCGAGAAGAAAGGAAGAACTATCAACTGTAAAAAGACAGAATGTACAGCTGTCAGCAAAACGAACAACCCAAGATGATAAATGCGAATTGTAGTAGTAAAGGAAAGCGAGAAGAAAGGAAGAACCATCAACTGTAAAAAAAAAAAGAATGTACAGCTTTCAGCAAAACGAACAACCCAAGATGCTAAATGCGAATTGTAGTAGTAAAGGAAAGCGAGAAGAAAGGAAGAACCATCAACTGTAAAAAGACAGAATTTACAGCTTTCAGCAAAACGAACAACCCAAGATGCTAAATGCGAATTGTAGTAGTAAAGGAAAGCTAGAAGAAAGGAAGAACCATCAACTGTAAAAAGACAGAATGTACAGCTTTCAGCAAAACGAACAACCCAAGATGCTAAATGCGAATTGTAGTAGTAAAGGAAAGCGAGAAGAAAGGAAGAACCATCAACTGTAAAAAGACAGAATTTACAGCTTTCAGCAAAACGAACAACCCAAGATGCTAAATGCGAATTGTAGTAGTAAAGGAAAGCTAGAAGAAAG
Organism: Ascarosepion bandense; assembly: GCA_037127315.1. NCBI lineage: Eukaryota > Metazoa > Mollusca > Cephalopoda > Sepiida > Sepiidae > Ascarosepion > Ascarosepion bandense. The sequence continues at coordinate 5,102,503 of JBBBDQ010029369.1, read as the reverse complement.
GAAGAACCATCAACTGTAAAAAGACAGAATGTACAGCTTTCAGCAAAACGAACAACCCAAGATGCTAAATGCGAATTGTAGTAGTAAAGGAAAGCGAGAAGAAAGGAAGAACCATCAACTGTAAAAAAATAGAATGTACAGCACTCAGCAAAACGTACAACCCAAGATGATGAATGCGAATTGTAGTAGTAAAGGAAAGCGAGAAGAAAGGAAGAACTATCAACTGTAAAAAGACAGAATGTACAGCTGTCAGCAAAACGAACAACCCAAGATGCTAAATGCGAATTGTAGTAGTAAAGGAAAGCGAGAAGAAAGGAAGAACCATCAACTGTAAAAAGACAGAATGTACAGCTTTCAGCAAAACGAACAACCCAAGATGATAAATGCGAATTGTAGTAGTAAAGGAAAGCGAGAAGAAAGGAAGAACCATCAACTGTAAAAAGACAGAATGTACAGCTTTCAGCAAAACGAACAACCCAAGATGCTAAATGCGAATTGTAGTAGTAAAGGAAAGCGAGAAGAAAGGAAGAACCATCAACTGTAAAAAGACAGAATGTACAGCTGTCAGCAAAACGAACAACCCAAGGTGCTAAATGCAAATTGGAGTAGTAAAGGAAAGCGAGAAGAAAGGAAGAAGCATCAACTGTAAAAAGAAAGAATGTACAGCTGTCAGCAAAACGAACAACCTAAGATGCTAAATGCGAATTGGAGTAGTAAAGGAAAGCGAGAAGAAAGGAAGAACCATCAACTGTAAAAAGACAGAATGTACAGCTTTCAGCAAAACGAACAACCCAAGATGATAAATGCGAATTGTAGTAGTAAAGGAAAGCGAGAAGAAAGGAAGAACCATCAACTGTAAAAAGACAGAATGTACAACTTTCAGCAAAACGAACAACACAAGATGCTAAATGCGAATTGTAGTAGTAAAGGAAAGCGAGAAGAAAGGAAGAACCAGCATCTGTAAAAAGACAGAATGTACAGCTTTCAGCAAAACGAACAACCCAAGATGCTAAATGCGAATTGTAGTAGTAAAGGAAAGCGAGAAGAAAGGAAGAACCATCAACTGTAAAAGGACAGAATTTACAGCTGTCAGCAAAACGAACAACCTAAGGTGCTAAATGCGAATTGGAGTAGTAAAGGAAAGAGAGAAGAAAGGAAGAACCATCAACTGTAAAAAGACAGAATGTACAGCTTTCAGCAAAACGAACAACCCAAGGTGCTAAATGCGAATTGGAGTATTAAAGGAAAGCGAGAAGAAAGGAAAAACCATCAACAGTAAAAAGACAGAATGTACAGCTTTCAGCAAAACGAACAACCTAAGATGCTAAATGCGAATTGGAGTAGTAAAGGAAAGCGAGAAGAAAGGAAGAACCATCAACTGTAAAAAGACAGAATGTACAGCTTTCAGCAAAACGAACAACCCAAGATGCTAAATGCGAATTGTAGTAGTAAAGGAAAGCGAGAAGAAAGGAAGAACCATCAACTGTAAAAAGACAGAATGTACAGCTGTCAGCAAAACGAACAACCCAAGATGATAAATGCGAATTGTAGTAGTAAAGGAAAGCGAGAAGAAAGGAAGAACCATCAACTGCAAAAAGACAGAATGTCCAACTTTCAGCAAAACGAACAACCCAAGATGCTAAATGCGAATTGGAGTAGTAAAGGAAAGCGAGAAGAAAGGAAGAACCATCAACTGTAAAAAGACAGAATGTACAGCTGTCAGCAAAACGAACAACCCAAGATGCTAAATGCGAATTGTAGTAGTAAAGGAAAGCGAGAAGAAAGGAAGAACCATCAACTGCAAAAAGACAGAATGTACAGCTTTCAGCAAAACGAACAACCCAAGATGCTAAATGCGAATTGTAGTAGTAAAGGAAAGCGAGAAGAAAGGAAGAACCATCAACTGTAAAAAGACAGAATGTACAGCTTTCAGCAAAACGAACAACCCAAGATGCTAAATGCGAATTGTAGTAGTAAAGGAAAGCGAGAAGAAAGGAAGAACCATCAACTGTAAAAAGACAGAATGTACAGCTGTCAGCAAAACGAACAACCTAAGATGTTAAATGCGAATTGGAGTAGTAAAGGAAAGCGAGAAGAAAGGAAGAACCATCAACTGTAAAAAGACAGAATGTACAGCTGTCAGCAAAACGAACAACCCAAGATGATGAATGCGAATTGTAGTAGTAAAGGAAAGTGAGAAGAAAGGAAGAACCATCAACTGTAAAAAGACAGAATGTACAGCTGTCAGCAAAACGAACAACCCAAGATGATAAATGCGAATTGTAGTAGTAAAGGAAAGCGAGAAGAAAGGAAGAACCATCAACTGTAAAAAGACAGAATGTCCAACTTTCAGCAAAACGAACAACCCAAGATGCTAAATGCGAATTGGAGTAGTAAAGGAAAGCGAGAAGAAAGGAAGAACCATCAACTGTAAAAAGACAGAATGTACAGCTGTCAGCAAAACGAACAACCCAAGATGCTAAATGCGAATTGTAGTAGTAAAGGAAAGCGAGAAGAAAGGAAGAACCATCAACTGCAAAAAGACAGAATGTACAGCTTTCAGCAAAACGAACAACCCAAGATGCTAAATGCGAATTGTAGTAGTAAAGGAAAGCGAGAAGAAAGGAAGAACCATCAACTGTAAAAAGACAGAATGTACAGCTTTCTGCAAAACGAACAACCCAAGATGCTAAATGCGAATTGTAGTAGTAAAGGAAAGCGAGAAGAAAAGAAGAACCATCAACTGTAAAAAGACAGAATGTACAGCTTTCAGCAAAACGAACAACCCAAGATGCTAAATGCGAATTGTAGTAGTAAAGGAAAGCGAGAAGAAAGGAAGAACCATCAACTGTAAAAAGACAGAATGTACAGCTTTCAGCAAATCGAACAACCCAAGATGCTAAATGCGAATTGTAGTAGTAAAGGAAAGCGAGAAGAAAGGAAGAACCATCAACTGTAAAAGGACAGAATGTACAGCTTTCAGCAAAACGAACAACCCAAGGTGCTAAATGCGAATTGGAGTATTAAAGGAAAGCGAGAAGAAAGGAAAAACCATCAACAGTAAAAAGACAGAATGTACAGCTTTCAGCAAAACGAACAACCTAAGATGCTAAATGCGAATTGGAATAGTAAAGGAAAGCGAGAAAAAAGGAAGAACCATCAACTGTAAAAAGACAGAATGTACAGCTTTCAGCAAAACGAAAAACCCAAGATGCTAAATGCGAATTGTAGTAGTAAAGGAAAGCGAGAAGAAAGGAAGAACCATCAACTGTAAAAAGACAGAATGTACAGCCGTCAGCAAAACGAACAACCCAAGATGATAAATGCGAATTGTAGTAGTAAAGGAAAGCGAGAAGAAAGGAAGAACCATCAACTGTAAAAAGACAGAATATCCAACTTTCAGCAAAACGAACAACCTAAGATGCTAAACGCGAATTGGAGTAGTAAAGGAAAGCGAGAAGAAAGGAAGAACCATCAACTGTAAAAAGACAGAATGTACAGCTGTCAGCAAAACGAACAACCCAAGATGCTAAATGCGAATTGTAGTAGTAAAGGAAAGCGAGAAGAAAGGAAGAACCATCAATTGTAAAAAGACAGAATGTACAGCTTTCAGCAAAACGAACAACCCAAGATTCTAAATGCGAATTGTAGTAGTAAAGGAAAGCGAGAAGAAAGGAAGCACCATCAACTGTAAAAAGAAAGAATGTACAGCTTTCAGCAAAACGAACAACCCAAGATGCTAAATGCGAATTGTAGTAGTAAACGAAAGTGAGAAGAAAGGAAGAACCATCAACTGTAAAAAGACAGAATGTCCAGCTTTCAGCAAAACGAACAACCCAAGATGCTAAATGCGAATTGTAGTAGTAAAGGAAAGCGAGAAGAAAGGAAGAACCATCAACTGTAAAAAGACAGAATGTACAGCTGTCAGCAAAACGAACAACCCAAGATGCTAAATGCGAATTGTAGTAGTAAAGGAAAGCGAGAAGAAAGGAAGAACCATCAACTGCAAAAAGACAGAATGTACAGCTTTCAGCAAAACGAACAACCCAAGATGCTAAATGCGAATTGTAGTAGTAAAGGAAAGCGAGAAGAAAGGAAGAACCATCAACTGTAAAAAGACAGAATGTACAGCTTTCAGCAAAACGAACAACCCAAGATGCTAAATGCGAATTGTAGTAGTAAAGGAAAGCGAGAAGAAAAGAAGAACCATCAACTGTAAAAAGACAGAATGTACAGCTTTCAGCAAAACGAACAACCCAAGATGCTAAATGCGAATTGTAGTAGTAAAGGAAAGCGAGAAGAAAGGAAGAACCATCAACTGTAAAAAGACAGAATGTACAGCTTTCAGCAAATCGAACAACCCAAGATGCTAAATGCGAATTGTAGTAGTAAAGGAAAGCGAGAAGAAAGGAAGAACCATCAACTGTAAAAGGACAGAATGTACAGCTTTCAGCAAAACGAACAACCCAAGGTGCTAAATGCGAATTGGAGTATTAAAGGAAAGCGAGAAGAAAGGAAAAACCATCAACAGTAAAAAGACAGAATGTACAGCTTTCAGCAAAACGAACAACCTAAGATGCTAAATGCGAATTGGAATAGTAAAGGAAAGCGAGAAAAAAGGAAGAACCATCAACTGTAAAAAGACAGAATGTACAGCTTTCAGCAAAACGAACAACCCAAGATGCTAAATGCGAATTGTAGTAGTAAAGGAAAGCGAGAAGAAAGGAAGAACCATCAACTGTAAAAAGACAGAATGTACAGCCGTCAGCAAAACGAACAACCCAAGATGATAAATGCGAATTGTAGTAGTAAAGGAAAGCGAGAAGAAAGGAAGAACCATCAACTGTAAAAAGACAGAATGTCCAACTTTCAGCAAAACGAACAACCTAAGATGCTAAACGCGAATTGGAGTAGTAAAGGAAAGCGAGAAGAAAGGAAGAACCATCAACTGTAAAAAGACAGAATGTACAGCTGTCAGCAAAACGAACAACCCAAGATGCTAAATGCGAATTGTAGTAGTAAAGGAAAGCGAGAAGAAAGGAAGAACCATCAATTGTAAAAAGACAGAATGTACAGCTTTCAGCAAAACGAACAACCCAAGATGCTAAATGCGAATTGTAGTAGTAAAGGAAAGCGAGAAGAAAGGAAGCACCATCAACTGTAAAAAGAAAGAATGTACAGCTTTCAGCAAAACGAACAACCCAAGATGCTAAATGCGAATTGTAGTAGTAAACGAAAGTGAGAAGAAAGGAAGAACCATCAACTGTAAAAAGACAGAATGTACAGCTTTCAGCAAAACGAACAACCCAAGATGCTAAATGCGAATTGTAGTAGTAAAGGAAAGCGAGAAGAAAGGAAGAACCATCAACTGTAAAAAGACAGAATGTCCAACTTTCAGCAAAACGAACAACCCAAGATGCTAAATGCGAATTGTAGTAGTAGAGGAAAGCGAGAAGAAAGGAAGAACCATCAACTGTAAAAAGACAGAATGTACAGCTGTCAGCAAAACGCACAACCTAAGGTGCTAAATGCGAATTGTAGTAGTAAAGGAAAGCGAGAAGAAAGGAAGAACCATCAACTGTAAAAAGACAGAATGTACAGCTTTCAGCAAAACGAACAACCCAAGGTGCTAAATGCGAATTGGAGTATTAAAGGTAAGCGAGAAGAAAGGAAAAACCATCAACAGTAAAAAGACAGAATGTACAGCTTTCAGCAAAACGAACAACCTAAGATGCTAAATGCGAATTGTAGTAGTAAAGGAAAGCGAGAAGAAAGGAAGAACCATCAACTGTAAAAAGACAGAATGTACAGCTTTCAGCAAAACGAACAACCCAAGATGCTAAATGCGAATTGTAGTAGTAAAGGAAAGCGATAAGAAAGGGAAAACCATCAACTGTAAAAAGACAGAATGTACAGACGTCAGCAAAACGAACAACCCAAGATGATAAATGCGAACTGTAGTAGTAAAGGAAAGCGAGAAGAAAGGAAGAACCATCAACTGTAAAAAGACAGAATGTTCAACTTTCAGCAAAACGAACAACCCAACCTGCTAAATGCGAATTGTAGTAGTAAAGGAAAGCGAGAAGAAAGGAAGAACCATCAACTGTAAAAAGACAGATTGTACTGCTTTCAGCAAAACCAACAACCCAAGATGATAAATGCGAATTGTAGTAGTAAAGGAAAGCGAGAAGAAAGGAAGAACCATCAACTGTAAAAAGACAGAATGTACAGCTTTCAGCAAAACGAACAACCCAAGATGCTAAATGCGAATTGTAGTAGTAAAGGAAAGCGAGAAGAAAGGAAGAACCATCAACTGTAAAAGGACAGAATTTACAGCTGTCAGCAAAACGAACAACCTAATGTGCTAAATGCGAATTGGAGTAGTAAAGGAAAGTGAGAAGAAAGGAAGAACCATCAACTGTAAAAAGACAGAATGTACAGCTTTCAGCAAAACGAACAACCCAAGGTGCTAAATGCGAATTGGAGTATTAAAGGAAAGCGAGAAGAAAGGAAAAACCATCAACAGTAAAAAGACAGAATGTACAGCTTTCAGCAAAACGAACAACCTAAGATGCTAAATGCGAATTGGAGTAGTAAAGGAAAGCGAGAAGAAAGGAAGAACCATCAACTGTAAAAAGACAGAATGTACAGCTTTCAGCAAAACGAACAACCCAAGATGCTAAATGCGAATTGTAGTAGTAAAGGAAAGCGAGAAGAAAGGAAAAACCATCAACTGTAAAAAGACAGAATGTACAGACGTCAGCAAAACGAACAACCCAAGATGATAAATGCGAACTGTAGTAGTAAAGGAAAGCGAGAAGAAAGGAAGAACCATCAACTGTAAAAAGACAGAATGTTCAACTTTCAGCAAAACGAACAACCCAACCTGCTAAATGCGAATTGTAGTAGTAAAGGAAAGCGAGAAGAAAGGAAGAACCATCAACTGTAAAAAGACAGATTGTACTGCTTTCAGCAAAACCAACAACCCAAGATGATAAATGCGAATTGTAGTAGTAAAGGAAAGCGAGAAGAAAGGAAGAACCATCAACTGTAAAAAGACAGAATGTACAGCTTTCAGCAAAACGAACAACCCAAGATGCTAAATGCGAATTGTAGTAGTAAAGGAAAGCGAGAAGAAACTGTAAAAAGACAGAATGTACAGCTTTCAGCAAAACGAACAACCCAAGTTGCTAAATGCGAATTGTAGTAGTAAAGGAAAGCGAGAAGAAAGGAAGAACCATCAACTGTAAAAAGACAGAATGTACAGCTGTCAGCAAAACGAACAACCCAAGGTGCTAAATGCGAATTGGAGTAGTAAAGGAAAGCGAGAAGAAAGGAAGAACCATCAACTGTAAAAAGACAGAATGTACAGCCGTCAGCAAAACGAACAACCCAAGGTGTTAAATGCGAATTGGAGTAGTAAAGGCAAGCGAGAAGAAAGGAAGAACCATCAACTGTAAAAAGACAGAATGTACAGCTGTCAGCAAAACGAACAACCCAATGTGCTAAATGCGAATTGGAGTATTAAAGGAAAGCGAGAAGAAAGGAAGAACCATCAACTGTAAAAAGACAGAATGTACAGCTTTCAGCAAAACGAACAACCTAAGATGCTAAATGCGAATTGTAGTAGTAAAGGAAAGCGAGAAGAAAGGAAGAACCATCAACTGTAAAAAGACAGAATGTACAGCTTTCCGCAAAACGAACAACCCAAGATGATAAATGCGAATTGTAGTAGTAAAGGAAAGCGAGAAAAAAGGAAGAACCATCAACTGTAAAAAGACAGAATGTTCAACTTTCAGCAAAACGAACAACCCCACCTGCTAAATGCGAATTGTAGTAGTAAAGGAAAGCGAGAAGAAAGGAAGAACCATCAACTGTAAAAAGACAGAATGTTCAACTTTCAGCGAAACGAACAACCCAACCTGCTAAATGCGAATTGTAGTAGGAAAGGAAAGCGAGAAGAAAGGAAGAACCATCAACTGTAAAAAGACAGAATGTACAGCTTTCCGCAAAACGAACAACCCAAGATGATAAATGCGAATTGTAGTAGTAAAGGAAAGCGAGAAGAAAGGAAGAACCATCAACTGTAAAAAGACAGAATGTACAGCTTTCAGCAAAACGAACAACCCAAGATGCTAAATTCGAATTTTAGTAGTAAAGGAAAGCGAGAAGAAACTGTAAAAAGACAGAATGTACAGCTTTCAGCAAAACGAACAACCCAAGATGCTAAATGCGAATTGTAGTAGTAAAGGAAAGCGAGAAGAAAGGAAGAACCATCAACTGTAAAAAGACAGAATGTACAGCTGTCAGCAAAACGAACAACCCAAGGTGCTAAATGCGAATTGGAGTAGTAAAGGAAAGCGAGAAGAAAGGAAGAACCATCAACTGTAAAAAGACAGAATGTACAGCTTTCCGCAAAACGAACAACCCAAGATGATAAATGCAAATTGTAGTAGTAAAGGAAAGCGAGAAGAAAGGAAGAACCATCAACTGTAAAAAGACAGAATGTACAGCTTTCAGCAAAACGAACAACCCAAGATGATAAATGCGAATTGTAGTAGTAAAGGAAAGCGAGAAGAAAGGAAGAACCATCAACTGTAAAAAGACAGAATGTACAGCTTTCAGCAAAACGAACAACCCAAGATGCTAAATGCGAATTGTAGTAGTAAAGGAAAGCGAGAAGAAAGGAAGAGCCATCAACTGTAAAAAGACAGAATGTACAGCTTTCAGCAAAACGAACAACTCAAGACGCTAAATGCGAATTTTAGTAGTAAAGGAAAGCGAGAAGAAAGGAAGAACCATCAACTGTAAAAAGACAGAATATACAGCTTTCAGCAAAACGAACAACCCGAGATGATAAATGCGAATTGTAGTAGTAAAGGAAAGTGAGAAGAAAGGAAGCACCATCAACTGTAAAAAGACAGAATGTACAGCTTTCAGCAAAACGAACAACCCAAGATGATAAATGCGAATTGTAGTAGTAAAGGAAAGCGAGAAGAAAGGAAGCACCATCAACTGTAAAGAGACAGAATGTACAGCTGTCAGCAAAACGAACAACCCAAGGTGCTAAATGCGAATAGTAGTAGTAAAGGAAAGCGAGAAGAAAGGAAGAACTATCAACTGTAAAAAGACAGAATGTACAGCTGTCAGGAAAACGAACAACCCAACATGCTAAATGCGAATTGTAGTAGTAAAGGAAAGCGAGAAGAAAGGAAGCACCATCAACTGTAAAAAGAGAGAATGTACAGCTGTCAGCAAAACGAACAACCCAAGATGATAAATGCGAATTGTAGTAGTAAAGGAAAGTTAGAAGAAAGGAAGAACCATCAACTGTAAAAAGACAGAATGTACAGCTTTCAGCAAAACCAACAACCCAAGATGCTAAATACGAATTGTAGGAGTAAAGGAAAGCGAGAAGAAAGGAAGAACCATCAACTGTAAAAAGACAGAATGTACAGCTGTCAGCAAAACGAACAACCCAAGGTGCTAAATGCGAATTGTAGTAGTAAAGGAAAGCGAGAAGAAAGGAAGAACCATCAACTGTAAAAAGACAGAATGTACAGCTTTCAGCAAAACGAACAACCCAAGATGCTAAATGCGAATTGTAGTAGTAAAGGAAAGCTAGAAGAAAGGAAGAACCATCAACTGTAAAAAGACAGAATGTACAGCTTTCAGCAAAACGAACAACCCAAGGTGCTAAATACGAATTGGAGTATTAAAGGAAAGCTAGAAGAAAGGAAGAACCATCAACTGTAAAAAGAGAGAATGTACAGCTGTCAGCAAAACGAACAACCTAAGATGCTAAATGCGAATTGTAGTAGTAAAGGAAAGCTAGAAGAAAGGAAGAACCATCAACTGTAAAAAGACAGAATGTACAGCTTTCAGCAAAACGAACAACCCAAGATGATAAATGCGAATTGTAGTAGTAAAGGAAAGCGAGAAGAAAGGAAGCACCATCAACTGTAAAAAGACAGAATGTACAGCTTTCAGCAAAACGAACAACCCAAGATGCTAAATGCGAATTGTAGTAGTAAAGGAAAGCTAGAAGAAAGGAAGAACCATCAACTGTAAAAAGACAGAATGTACAGCTTTCAGCAAAACGAACAACCCAAGATGCTAAATGCGAATTGTAGTAGTAAAGGAAAGCGAGAAGAAAGGAAGAACCATCAACTGTAAAAAGACAGAATGTACAGCTTTCAGCAAAACGAACAACCCAAGATGCTAAATGCGAATTGTAGTAGTAAAGGAAAGCTGGAAGAAAGGAAGAACCATCAACTGTAAAAAGACAGAATGTACAGCTGTCAGCAAAACGAACAACCTAAGATGCTAAATGCGAATTGTAGTAGTAAAGGAAAGCTAGAAGAAAGGAAGAACCATCAACTGTAAAAAGACAGAATGTACAGCTTTCAGCAAAACGAACAACCCAAGATGCTAAATGCGAATTGTAGTAGTAAAGGAAAGCGAGAAGAAAGGAAGAACCATCAACTGTAAAAAGACAGAATGTACAGCTTTCAGCAAAACGAACAACCCAAGATGCTAAATGCGAATTGTAGTAGTAAAGGAAAGCTGGAAGAAAGGAAGAACCATCAACTGTAAAAAGACAGAATGTACAGCTGTCAGCAAAACGAACAACCTAAGATGCTAAATGCGAATTGTAGTAGTAAAGGAAAGCTAGAAGAAAGGAAGAACCATCAACTGTAAAAAGACAGAATGTACAGCTTTCAGCAAAACGAACAACCCAAGGTGCTAAATACGAATTGGAGTATTAAAGGAAAGCTAGAAGAAAGGAAGAACCATCAACTGTAAAAAGACAGAATGTACAGCTTTCAGCAAAACGAACAACCCAAGATGCTAAATGCGAATTGTAGTAGTAAAGGAAAGCGAGAAGAAAGGAAGAACCATCAACTGTAAAAAGACAGAATGTACAGCTTTCAGCAAAACGAACAACCCAAGGTGCTAAATACGAATTGGAGTATTAAAGGAAAGCTAGAAGAAAGGAAGAACCATCAACTGTAAAAAGAGAGAATGTACAGCTGTCAGCAAAACGAACAACCTAAGATGCTAAATGCGAATTGTAGTAGTAAAGGAAAGCTAGAAGAAAGGAAGAACCATCAACTGTAAAAAGACAGAATGTACAGCTTTCAGCAAAACGAACAACCCAAGATGATAAATGCGAATTGTAGTAGTAAAGGAAAGCGAGAAGAAAGGAAGCACCATCAACTGTAAAAAGACAGAATGTACAGCTTTCAGCAAAACGAACAACCTAAGATGCTAAATGCGAATTGTAGTAGTAAAGGAAAGCGAGAAGAAAGGAAGAACCAGAGGACGAAGAACAGAGAACGAAAAATATGACACCGAAATCCGAAGGCGTGTTGTTATAGCAGGCATGGCCTTCTAAATGCTAAGCAATGTATTATGAAACAGAAAAAAACCGCTAGAAACAAAGAAAGGATTACTGAATTACCATCTATTATCAGTCGTCCCATGTGATAGTGAATGATGGCCAATCTCTTTGCCAATGAAGTGCTGACTTGAGACAGCAGGAATATGTTGTACAGAAGGATGATGAGAATACCATGAACTGAACATGTGAGTAACGACGAGGCTTACCAAGACATAGAAAAAATGGACACTTCTCAAGGATCAGAAAGAGGCAATTGAAATATTCCATGGCACATTTTGAGGGCTTGAAAAAAGAAATGGATCCTCACAGAACATATTGAATGCAAAAGGGAAACCTGCGAATAAGCTACATAACAAGCTTGTGTAAATGATTGGCTGAATAAGGATTACGAGAAATAGCAAAAAGACAAATGCTATTAAGAACTAAAAAGAACAGAAAGTTGTATAAAACCTTGATCGCCTACGTCCTAAAGAGAGAAATTTATATGGAAGAAAAAAGTGCGAGAAGCCGTGAACGTTTTGTTTAAAGTGTTAATTTATTGTTGCTATTATTATTATTATTATTATTATTACTTGCTTTTTGTATGATATATTAAGTGTCTATAATGGTATTTATGTCGCTACACGTGTTTCGAGTTCAAAGTTGACTCTCTTCAGGCGAATAAACTAGTGACTTTCTATACCGAGATCTCGATATGTAAAGTCACTAGTGACTTTACTAGTTTATTCGTCTGAAGAGAGTCAACTTTATTTATTTCGAATTTTAGATCATTTGGTTAACATGTTAAATCTGTGCTTAATTGGTTAAGATATTGTCAAATTTGAGGTCAATTGGTTAATATGTAGTCAAATTTGAAGTTATTTGGTTAAGATATAGTCAGATCTGTGGTCATTTGGTTAATTTGTAGTCAGATTTGAGGTCATTTGTTTAAGATGTAGTCAAATTTGAGGTTAGTTGCTTAAGATGTCAAATCTGCGGTGCCATATTAAAAATATTCTTACCGTAAGAATACATTTTATTAGAAAGAATCTTCATGTTTTGCAAAGTAATCTTAAACCTATAATGTGTGTGTGTGTGTGTGTGTGTGTGCTGAAAAGTCTAATGTTTGAGGCTATCCTCTGAATTTCAAAAAATCGCCTAAAAGTTGAATGATCTGGATCTTTTTCATAACTTATTTACTAGCACACTCCGAGACAGAAGTGTTGTATCATATATTTAATAGTAATAATAACGAATTTAACCCATTAGTGCATAGTGTTTCTTTAAAACTGATACTCCTTTTGCCGCCAATCTAGTACTGGGCCTAAATTCGTCAAGTCTAAGTAACGTAGAGGAGATTTCATCAGAAAAATTGCCATAAGAATATTGCAATAAAGGAACAGGGAATTTGCGTTAATGCGATGGGAAGTTGGCTGGAAAAATGTGCCAAGTTCAGACCAATAACATTGCAAATTTTATTGGGATTTTGTCGAAGATCTTTAAACATATAAATCAGATGTGGCAGCAATATTCAAAGCAAGGGTAGATACGTAAGATTCTGGCGTGAAAAAGTTTGTACACTGAATCAAATTTCTTTAACAACACACCTCGCATTTGATGCAATATAATTTTCTACTTTCTATCACCGGAAAACATTAGTCTGAGAGAGTGAAAGGATTCACTCTTCTGGGGGCTAGCATCAGCCATGTTAATGGAAGGTAAAAAATGTTCTCTTAGACGATTAAAAAAGTAGAATTTTGTTTTAACGGCGTTAAAGTTAAGAAGCCGTTTCTTACCCCCAATTGATTGTAGGTCATTTTTAGGTCATTGTAGGTTGGACCTACATGATATACGATATATTTTGTTATACATATATATATATATATATATGTGTGTGTGTGTGTGTGTGTGTGTGTGTGTTTTGTGATACATTTTATGATGCATACTATGTTCACAGATACGATATTTATATATACTATATGATACCCAACATTTCGAAAAAGCTGAATGATGTCATTTAATAAAAAATAAAAATTTATAGAATTTTTTTCATTTTTTTTTCTTATGAGACTATTTCTAGCATTCACTTACGCGCAATTACCCTTGGGAAATGTATTAATCCATCTCTTCTCTCCAGTTATGGGTAAAATAATAGGACAGATTGGGTTCTATAGCTTTGGCTTGCAACTCGTCTACCACAGAAAGTATTGGCAATCTACAGTGGGATAATCTTCTCCAGTATTGTCTCATTCTAGACATGATCACCGATGCGTGTATCACGTTGGCCACTTAACTGACTGACTGATATGACACTTCCGGCGAGACACGAGACACAAGACACGAGAAACGCGAGGTGACTTAACTGAAGGGAATGATTAATCGGTTACAAATATTTCGGTTCTGAAATATTTACACAGTTCTGCGTATCTATGTGTTTCAGTTTTATTTAATTAAAATTATAAAAATATATTGAGTTGATGGATTTTCCGTTGTATCAACACTTCTTATTATCAGATATTTTTAAAATTATACTTGAGCCTATATATAAACATCGATCGGGTTTATACTTGACTATAATTTAATATTGTTTTTTATACTTGAATGTACTTGAATTGAGTTTATGCTTGATTTCATAGGTTGATATTGGTCATCTCTATAATACAGACTGTCGGTAAACATCATATGTATACATAAGTCTCAGTAAACATTGTTGTTGTTTATACTCGTGCGAATAAGTAAACAGTGGTAATGTTTATACTTGTGTTTATAGGTAAACATCAGTCAGCTTTATATTTGAATGAATGATATGCCGGCAGTATAATAGATATCGGCGAGGAGAGTAGAACATGCGAGCCGAGTTCAGTTTCAGGGATAGTCTGTTGCGTTCACTTTTGCACAAATGGTATTGGAATAGTCATGAATCATTCTCTTCTTCCCATCTATGGATTAAAAATCAATACAGACCAGGTTCTCTTGACCTGGATGGTAACCAGTCTAGAAGGTCTATTCTAGGTTAAAAACTAACCTGAAGTGGAGAAACCGGTTACGGATTGTGGTATTTCAGTCAATAAGTAAACTCAGTCGGGTTTATATTTAAACCTGCAAGCATCCACCTGGGCAGTAGCCTCTTGTTTGGATGTAGGGTCTTATTCTTCTTTAAGAGATGCAGTAGGCGAGTTTTAGGTCCCGGTGGTAAAAATGGTAAAAAGAGTTTTAATGAATTCGAAAAATAAGGTTAGTGAAATAATTTCCTGCAAAGGTATTATTACATAGCCAAAGCAAGCATAGACATTTGAAGGTCGATTTAAATACATTAGCACCCCGCCATCCGCAGTGTAAAAAACGACATTTACCCTTTTCCGGAGTTGGACAAGTTTATTAAGCTAAATCTACTTTGCTGAATATATAACAAAGTCGCAAAATCTAATAAATATAATTAGGATACACAACACGAAGATCTTTAATAATAAAATAAAACGGAAATATATAAGCGAAACATTAACCAATTAAAATGTAGTCCTTAAAGTCATCAAAATCAAAGTCATCAAATGACTTCTTTTTAATTTGAGTTTTTTCCTATCGCCTAACATGTTGGGCGGAAGACATGAACAGAAAATTAGCTTCAATTGATGCCAGCGTATTGCGCCAGCAAGCGTTTAATTTTTAATTATATCTTTCAGATAGGTTCTAAAGTTCTCGATGAAAACTAGAGACGCCTAGACGATTCAATATTACGCACGGATTTCATGAACCGCTGGGAATTTATCTGTTATGGCTAATGATGGCTTGCTACATTGCATATGGCGAATTTAAACTTGATCATGCTATTAAAAATATTGTTCTCAGATTTAAATGCAAAAAAAAAAAAATAATAATAAATTTTAAGTATATATCGATACAAGTATTAAAATTTTCTTCAGTATATAGAAACAACAACGTGGATTGATAGATAGTCGTGTTGTCATTATCAAAAATACATGTTGACACACGTGATCGAATGAAGACAAAGCACGTAATTTAGCCATGTGTCTTAAGTACACATCGGGAGTATGCGGCTTTGACGATAAGGCTTACATAAATTGACCAATTATCAAGTGTAGTAAAACAGAAAGCGAGGATGTTTAGATATTCTAATCCTTAAGTTGAAGAAAACCTATTTCAGCCCTTATTCGGCTTATTGTTTATTATTATCGCTATCCATTCTATGTACGAACCACAACTATTGAAGTCCACGTATTTATTTCTACAGTCTTAGCAAAAGATTTAAGATAATCACCAGCTTACGTTTAATGTGGCTGGCCTGATTCAATAACTATTCTAAAAACTTTATCTAATCCACAAACAACCACCATTTGTTTTTTTAATTGTTTTGGTATAAAACTCAAGTAAGATTAACTTTTGTATCAAATCTAGAGTGTCTAGAATAGAATGTGATCATTATTTATGTTATTTACATTCGGACTAATGTACTGAATTTTGTTGTTCTTATCACAACGTTTCGTCTGTTACGCTCTGCTGTCTTCTTCAGAAAGAAAGCGAAACAAGATCAAGACTTCAGGAACAGTAATAGTAAGAAAAGAGAAACAGTGGCGAAGGAGGTCAAGTGTGACAGCAGCAATCAATAAGAACAAATTTTAGTTGTTTTTGTTTAGCTGCCTATCAACTTCTACGTGTTATTTAATGTCGATATCTAGATATTTGTATAAAGTTTTTTTCTTAAGATAATAATAATTTTAGTGATACAAGTCTTCATATTGAACCCACATGATGGGCATTTGCGCATGTGAATATAACGAATCCAACTGAATTTGAAACTCGTTTCTCCGATTAACATTTTTGACCAATTATCCATTGCACGACGTGCACAACCAAGTTTACGGCACCTGTTATTCCCAAGTGGTTACCCATCTAGGTACAGACACGACTTTGATCGTACGGGAATCGGTGTTTCAACGTGATATGATCGTAAGAAACAAGAACATCAGGTTCAAGGTTTCAAGTTCTAGGCTTATGAGATAGATAGATAGATAGATAGATAGATAGATAGATAGATAGATATGAACAAAATTAAATAGAATGAGATAGATAGATAGATAGATAGATAGATAGATAGATAGATAGATAGATAGATAGATATGAACAAAATTAAATAGAATGAGATATATATGTAATATAACAATCTGGCCCCACCCGAGGAAGTGAGGAAGCGGGGGCGTTTTCCGGCCGTTAAAAGGAACGGATGGTTGTTTGACCTTATTTCCGGCAGTAGCGGAAATGGCTACAAGAGGCAAACAGAACAGGTGTCTCTGAGAATTACGTGGGCGTGCGTAGGCGAGGCAAAAAATCTGAAGTACCGGTTTGGAGATAAAAAAGACCTCGGGCACGGATTTCACGACAGACGAGTCTGGGCAGAGAGACGCAGAGAGACAGTCCGGACAAGAGGAGCAACAGATACGACGACACTCCCCCGTCACCCCCGTCAACCCCCATTAGAAGCGCGCTCTCAATTCTCTGTCCTTGTGCCACACGGTCCATCGTTCATTAATAAAAATATAACTCATATTTTTATATATATGCGTGTTTGTCTGTTTATTGATATACAACATATAGATAGATAGATAGATAGATAGATAGATAGATAGATAGATATGAACAAAATTAAATAGAATGAGATAGATAGATAGATAGATAGATATGAACAAAATTAAATAGAATGAGATAGATAGATAGATAGATAGATAGATAGATAGATAGATATGAACAAAATTAAATAGAATGAGATAGATAGATAGATAGATAGATAGATAGATAGATATGAACAAAATTAAATAGAATGAGATAGATAGATAGATAGATAGATAGATAGATAGATAGATAGATAGATAGATATGAACAAAATTAAATAGAATGAGATAGATAGATAGATAGATAGATAGATAGATAGATAGATAGATAGATAGATGAAAATATATCTTATTCGCGGGAATCTACATTTTTTTTTTGTTTTTGTTTTTTGGAATGAACATTCTCATAATTATTGATGTTGGTTTTTGCGAAAAAAATAAAATAAAATCGACATACAAATTCTTGCCGTCACAGAAAACAAAAAAAAATCTGTTGATGACAACTGAAATGAGATCTTTTCAACAGAATAAGTTGATCATTGTATCTTTATAGAAATGTCATTCTATTTGGGAGGCGTGCACAAATAAGCGATGATAAAAATCTTTAACGAGAAAATAAATGGTCCTAGTGTACTCTCTTAAGTGAAACCCACCCTCTCCAGTCAGTAACAAACATTTGATTATGCCCAAGCCCTATGTCTTCTCACTCATTTTATTTCTCCCCCGAACTGAAGGTACTTATTACTGAGTTGTAAGGGAGACGATGGAAAACAATGCAATCACTCATTTGTTAATATCCTCAACACAGAAACGAAAATAAACTCTAGAATTCTCTTTCTTGAATAAATCTTTACTGAGAAGAATCCAGTTTGATGGTAGTCATCCGGGTAATGTTTCTAAAATATTTTTCCATTTCTTTACAGAATTTATCATACATATATGTACGTTTTGTGGCAGTGGATATCGGCTTGGAACGAGAAATCGGAGAACCGATTTCGAATTCCAGTTGAATTCCTTGTTTTGACTTACGCGCAAAGAAAGTGAAAAGGTAATTATCCATCCCTTCCCTCCAGATCAAATAACAGGACAGATTGGGTTCTATAGCCTTGGTTGGCAACCAGTCTACCGCAGAAAGTAATGGTAACCTACTGCAGAAAAATCTTATGCATAGTCAGTCATGTATCACGTATGGAACTTAACTGACTGACTGATTTATAAGTCTACCATTCGTCCATTCTTAAAATATTGCTGCTAGGTATGGTCTGGTGCTCCAGTCATATATCTAGAGGCCTTTGATCCATAGAAGAATCTGTAATATTATTGCTTATAATCTGGCGTCTCAGCTCAGCCATTTTCCTACCGCCGTAAAATTGCTTCCCTGTGCTTTTTCTATAAATACTTTCACGATAATTGTTCGGATAAACACACTGCTATGATTTGTGTTTTTGTTTTGAGTTTTTTTTTACAGTAAGGCTCACCCTTTACACGGCTTGGGGAGGCACTCGAAGCAGATAATTAAGGGTTAGTTTATATGAATAGGAGGAGAAGATAACGGTTGCTATAGACTTGAACTGGTTACGCTTTTAGTAATCGAGGAAATATCCTCTTGGGAGTTTGTTCCATAATGCATTGGTTTGCGGAATGAAGCGGAAATTACTTCTCGCTGATGGAATACGGAGGCAATGATGGTGATTTGCTACTATGTAAGTGGTATGTTTCCCTAGCTGTAAAGCTCAAACCTGACGTAACCAAGAAATGTATTTTGTCTGAACACTTTCCATGGTAGTAGTGATAGAGCAGTGAGAAATTCGTTACATTCTGTCTGTAAAAGAAAAGTTGAATAGTGGAAAATGTGGTCTGGGCAACTTCCGCCTAAATATGGCAACGTTACTATATTTTCTGCCTTATCTGTCCCTTATAAATTTAGATGACATCATAAGGAGCCATGTCATTACTGGAACGGAACAGAGAACTGATCATTTTACCAGCCTCTTTAACGAAATAAGTTCCACTTGGCGTCAGGTGTGATTTGAGACCCAATATCCTCTCAAGACACGGACCCTCCTCGAAGGAGTCATCGTGACTGGCGGTTTTTTGGGGCGGTGATGGAATGTAATCAGTTTGGTTTTACAGGCAACCAGCCAGTTCTTCCCCACTGGGAAGTTGGGAAGTTAGTGTTTGATCGGAAGAGATGTCAGCTGTCAATGTTGATCATCAAGAGTTTTAGAGATGCGTCCGTATATGGTCGTATCATCGGGATAGACATTTACTAATGATCGAATTATATTTATAGGCAGATCATTTATGTCCATTAGAAAGAAACTTGGTCTGAAAAGGAACGCCTGCGTTGACTGCTAGGGCCGCAGAGGACACGCCATTAACAACTATCTGCAGGGATTTACCTGTTAGGAAGAATTCTATAATAGACAAAAACCCTTCCGGTGATTCCATGGCTAGAGAGCTTGTGTAGAAAAACTTTGTGCCACAGCTTTTGATGGCCTTCGTGATATCTGTTGCTTTGGTCCTTTCAGCGTGTGTGATATCAAGGGCCTCACTACTTTTGTGGGTTAGGACGTCAGCAGTGAATAGGGCTGATTGAAATCCATGCATAATAGGTTGTTTGTATCTAGATGCTGGGCAACTTTCTTGTCGATTAAGGTCTCGAAAATCTCATTGATAATACTCAAGAGACTAATGGGTCTATACTGAGAGAGAGAGAGCGAGAGAGAGAGAGAGAGAGAGAGAGGAGGATCGGTCAACTACATTCTTGAGGATTGAGTATATGCTTGATACCTTCCACTTGGGAAAGATTTCTCCATCAAGCGGAGATTACATAACTTTGCTAGGATCGGGAATTGTTCTGAGTTAATGGTATCTTCTTCTTCTTCTTCTTCTTCTTCTTCTTCTTTGTGCCCTGTCCCTTCAGGACGGAGGCGATCATGGTTCTCTACGTCTCCCTATCCCTTGTAGCTCTTAGTATGTTTACTCCTGTTATTCCTGGCAACCCCCGTTCCGTCATCCACCTGATCAGGCCCTGCAAATATGTTATCCGCTACCTTCCTCTGTCTCTCTTTCCTTCTATCTGGCCAGTCAATATCAGGTTCTTCAAGCTCTCCTTCCTTATTGCATGTCCCAGGAACTTCATTTGTCTCTTCCTGATGCTCAGTATTAATTTCCTTTTTGTTTCCATTCTTTCCAACACCTCATCGTTGCTTGCATGCTCAGTCCACGATATCCGCAGCATCCTTCTGTAGAACCACATTTCTGCTGCTTCCAGTTTTGTCCTCATTTTCGATGATATTGTCCAGCATTCACTGCTGTATTGAAGAACTGACAGCACATACCAATCCATCACTCTTTTCTTTGTTTCTTTGTTTCTAGTGAAATTTTCCTATGTGTTAGTACTTTACTAGTCTGGCGTAGAGATCTCATCAATTTACAGTTGAGCTGGCTAGATGTAGCCGTAAATTTTATGCTTCTTTGCTCGTACTTTTCGCTTGTGGAACTCCCTTTCAGCTCCACGCTTTCTAACCAACTTCAATTTTCAAAAATTTAAATGCAATGTCAATCGCTATCTAATATAACACTGATTGTTCTTTTCGTTGCCACCCCCCCTTTGTAATGCTTCTGTTTCTAATTCCTCCGCACCCAGTAACCCCTTGTGTCTTAATAGCTTTACTGCCTTTCATGGGATGAACTCGATTTAAAAAAATATTATTAGCTCAATTCTATAAACCGAGCGTTCTTAACCTTTTCTTCCACTTTTCTGATATTTCTGCGGTTTGGTATTTAAAAAGGCACGGGTAAATGGGACAGAGTAAATAACCTAATTCTGAACTAGGAAATGCAGAGTCCACTTTCCATGGCCGATAACCACTTAAACTACACTACATGTTCTTGTTCTTAATGCTTTATTTTATTTTTTTTAATTAATATTCATGATTAAAATGTTAACATACAGCGTTTTAAGTTGAAAATTTGCTAGGGTAACGATTTTTTTCTTAGATTTTCAACTTGATTTGATGATGTTGGTATAGAGCGAAACGTTAACAGCAGAAAGAATTTAAAACCAAAATATATTTGTAACAATAAAAAGCGTGCAAATTTTACTTATGTCATGCGACTCTCAAAAGATCTGAATTATATCAAGAGGGTGGATGCTGGAAGACTAACTGTTAAAATGAGATGTATGTCTTATTTTAATTTTTGCGTCACTTATACGACAATTTATGCATCGCACTCCTCTCTCTCTCTCTCTCTCTCTCTCTCTCTCTCTCTCTATATATATATATATATATATATATATATATATATATATATATATATATATATTATGCAAATTTTACTTATGTCATGCGACTCTCAAAAGATCTGAATTCATTGTATGTGGTTTTTATACAAGGCAAGATCGACCGCCTCTGTTACAATTAATCACTAACCTCACACAACGTGACAATTTTAAAGAAACAAAACGCTAGTCAAGGATACCGTAGGCTCGGAATGTCGTTTGTTCTGTTAAACTCGCTTGTCTTTTTCTTTGACGGCGCTTTTCACGACGGACTCAGCTCGAAATGCATTAGCAAGAAAGCAGCAGAAATTATATCTGACAACTAATGCTTACATATACATTATAAATACAGTGACCCTAATCTACATTATAAATACAGTGGCCCTAATCTACATTATAAATACAGTGGCCCTAATCTACATTATAAATACAGTGACCCTAATCTACATTATAAATACAGTGACCCTAATCTACATTATAAATACAGTGACCCTAATCTACATTATAAATACAGTGGCTAACTTTGCATTATATATCTTATTTTTCTATGTACTGTGTCATGACCCCTCAAATCTTCCAACCTATTAAGACCCCTTCTACTGTTATTCCACTCAAACCCTGCTCCACTATCCATATGCTCAAGCCCATCGAGTATGTCACACGTTGCTTTCGATTGTCTCTCTTTCCGCTTGGAGAATATGATGCTCACAGATCTCTCTATCCGTGAGCATCATATTCTCCAAGCCATCCTTCCTCGCTACATGTCCCGGAAACTTCAGCTATCTTTTTCTGATGTTAAGTATCAATCTCTTTCTCGTGTCCCTCCTCTCCAATATCTCGTCGTTGCTCATATGTTCTGTCCATAGTATCCTCAGCATCCTTCTGTAGAACCACATTTTGCTTGCTTCAAGTCTTTCCTTCATCTTTGATGAGATTGTTCAGCAATCGCTTCCATATCGGAGGACAGACATCAGATAACAATCCAGTATTCGCTTCCTGTCTCTTAATACTCTAATCACCTTCTAAAATACATCTTTGGCCATACCAATACGCTTTCGGATCTCAGTATCGCACTTTTCGTCCTCTGTTAGAACATTATTCAGGTATTTAGATTTCTGCATCTGCTTGATTATATTATACCTGACTTGTAGCTGGCATTTTGGGTTCCGTTTTTTACTGGTTACCATACTGTAAGCTTTCTTGTAGTTTATGTGTACTCCTTTCTTTCTACTTCCTTTAACTACTTCCTGTAATGAGGTCTTGTAATTTCTTTTCCATGTATTTTATCGGCACTGTATCATCTGCGTATCTTATACTGTTCAAATTGTGATCACCAATGACAAATCCTGCCAATACAGGTTTTTGATTACTCTAATGTCTTTTCCAAATATGTCAAGGTAGCCGAGCGTCTCTATCAGATCTTTGTGGCGTACCTTGTCGAATGCCTTTGTGTAATCTATGAAACACAGGCACACATCCTGCATTTGTATTGCCCTTTCTGAAACATTCTAAGCATAAATATCGCGTTCTTTGTCCCAGTGTCCTTAATGAAACCGTACTGTTCTTGTCCTATTTCTGGTTTGATTCTGCTACACGCTCTATTCATTAGAGTTAGGATGATGAGTTTTGCTACGTGACTCATTAATCTGATTGTTCGATGGTGTTCACATTCGTTTGCGCCTGGCTTCTTAGGCAATGCTATGAAAATCGAACTGCTTAGGTTTTTCGGGATATTGCCGCTGTTGTAGATTTCATTTATTATTTTTATGATTTTATCTACTCCGAAATCGTCTCAGGCTGCCGGCATCTCTATTACAATCCCGTCTGGTCCTGCTGCTTTGTTTCTATTCAGTTTGGTCAGTGCAGCTTCCAATTTGGATTTTAATATTTCTAGTTCGTCGGTATTTCTGTGTATTGGCAGTAGCTCTCTTTCGTTGTGGAAGGAATCTCCTATATATTCTTCTCTTTCTTTTATATGAGCGTTCCATCCTTAGATTTTATACACCCTATTGAGGAGTATGTATTTTGTTTTGTCAGTTCTCTTATTTTTAATGCATGTCTCTTTATTAGTCGTGCTCAATCTCTCTATTTTTGCACATTTATCGTTGAACCATTCCTCTTTAGCCTGTCTGTATTTGCTCGTTATTTCCTTGTGTAGTTTCCTATATTCCGTTCCACGTCTTGGCATTGTTTTCTGTCTCTTTTGCATCATGCTGAGAATCTAGTCTGTGTTCCACCCATTTTTCCTTCTACGTCTGTTTTTCTTTGAAATAATGCCGTTTGCCGATGTCACTAATGCTTCCCACTTCGAGTTCCACTTCTAATTTATCCCTCGTATATTTTTTTTACATTGCCCTTGTATTTTTCCTATAGATTAAGGTCATTCATGAGTCTGTTGTATTGCAGTCTGGACGAGGCACTAGGCTTATTCAGTCTCTGAAGTTTCATCCTTAGTTTACAAACTGTGGATAAATCTACATTATAAATACTGTACGAAAATCTTCATTATAAAAAAGCAGTGCTTTAATCTACTTTATAAATAATGTACCTAATTCTACATTATAAATAGTGCTACTAAATCTACATTATAAATACAGTGTCTAAATTTACATTTTAAATGGTGTGCTTCAGTCTATATTATAAATATTGTAAAAAGTTCGATAATACTGTTTTAAAATTTTTGACTAAAAATGCTTTTTTTTAAATTAAATAGTTTATTTCAGGTGGCTATCATAAATTGCTACATTATAAATACAATACTTAAATCAACACTATAAATATAATGACTAAATCTACATTATAAATCAGTCAGTCACTTAAGTGCTGTACGTGATACACGCTTAAGCAATCGTCTCGAAAGAGACATGACTGACTGGGTAGAAGGCTTTCCAGCAATAGGTTGCCATTACTTTCTGTAGTAGCTTGCTGCCGACCAAGGCCATAGAACCCAATCTGTCCTGCTATTTAACCCATAGCTGGAAGAAGAAGAATACCTTTCTCAAGTGTATTTGCGCGTAAGTGAATGCAAGGAATTCAACTGGAATTCGAACTCTTCTCTTCGATTTCCCGCTCCCGGCCGATATTTAATGCACTGCAATGTACATCTCAAAATACAAGTCAGTCAGTTAAGTGCCATACGTGATACACGCTTGGGCGATCATGTCTCGAAAGAGACATGACTGACTGGGCAGAAGATTATCCCGCAGTAGGTTGCCATTGCTTTCTGCGGTAGACTGGTTGCCGACCAAGGCTATAGAACCCAATCTGTCCTGTTATTTTACCCATAACTGGAAGGAATAGACGGATTAATACCTTTCCCAATGGTATTTGCGCGTAAGTGAATGCAATGAATTCGGCTGGAATTCGAACTCGGTTCCCCGATTTCCCGTTCCGAGCCGATAACCAATGCACCACAACGCACATCAAAGCCTAAATCTACATTATAAACACAGTTTAGATAGATAGATAGATAGATAGATAGATAGATAGATAGATAGATTCTTCTTCTTAGTGTACCGTGTCTCTTTAGAACGTAGGCGATCATGGTCTTCCACTTGGCTTTGTCTCTTGTCGCTCTCAATATTTTTTTCCTCTTGGGTTCTCTCCCAAACCCCGCTTCGTCATCCATTTGCTCAGACCTATCAAGTATATCTCGCGCTGCTTGTCCCTGTCTCTCTTTACTTCTATCCATCCTGTGGGTATTAAATT